>OU343216.1:105017387-105069619 GCA_910596185.1 Chrysanthemum makinoi | reverse complement strand
CACGCATAAAGTTTGAAATTTTTTGCCAAAAACACGTATTTTAACACCTTAAAACATTGGAAGGACAAGAATCTTGGATTCAAAAGTGTAAAAAAGACGTTTTTAAGCGAACCAAAGTATCAAATGTGCGTTTTAGGCGTAGGACCGAAACCCACTTCAAAAACAAACACGATTCACCCAACTAGTAGGCTATTGATACCACTGTTAGGTCACAAGGTTTAACACACAAGCTTATATGAAAGATAGAGAGGCGATTGAACAAGTATCACACACACACACATGAGATAATAAACCGGTTATGCGTAGAGTATGTAATGAAAGAAATAACTTGAACAACTAACCTTCAAATGAAGGTTTACATAAGGTATTTATAGGCAAGGAGCTAGGGCAACACTCCTACTCCTTCCCTTTCACCTATGGGCTTGGGCCTAAGCTCATGGGCCTTCTACATAAGCTTAAGGCTAATAACAAACATAAAGGCCATAATAAGCTAACTATTACATATGAGTAACTAACACTTGAATAAGGTTTAGGAGTGATTCCAACGCTTTGTACCAGAAAAAGGTGTAAGCAACGTTGTGAAGGCTTCTCCGCCAAGTTGAAGGAGTTTGTTGACATAGTGCTTGAACTCTCGAGTAGGTGACTCGGGGAGTAGAGTAGGGCAAGGAAGGTATCCTTGTAGCCGAACCACTTCTATCCCTTGATTTACTTTATTTACTTGCTTTCTCATTAGATCTATACTTTCTCAACATCCATACGATTTCACATAATATCGAATCTAAAGTTTTTGAAACTAACTTAAAATTGGCAAAACTATTCAACTCCCCTTCTAGTTTTCCACAATTGGCATCAAGAGCTAAGTTTATAAAAGTTTTAAAGTAAACCGTATTTTATAAACTTTTTGATCACTATGGGTTCTGAAAATTACAAGGAAGGGCAATCTATGCAACGACCACCACTACTTGAATCTAATGGTTTTATATATTGGAAAAATAGATTTGAAACGTATGTGAAGTCTAAAGATATTGATCTTTGGTACATTATTGTTGAAGGCGATTTTGAGGCTACCTCAAAAGATGATAAAGGAAATTTAGTTAACATACCTCATGATAAACTAAATGATGAAATGAAGAAAAAGCTTTCTAAAAATAGTGAAGCTAAAATGGTTTTGTACAATGCTTTACCCAAAAAGGAATTCGAAAGAATTTCTATGTTTAAAACCTCTAAAGAAATTTGGAATTCTTTAGTTGTAACTCATCAAGGTAATCAACAAGTTAAAAATAATAAAATTGATTTATTTGTTCAAAAATATGAACAATTTTCAATATCGGATGAGGAAACTATAGATCACTCATTTGCTAATTTTAATACTATTATTACATCTTTACAAGCACTTGATGAATCTTTTTCTAGCCGTAACCATGTTAGGAGATATCTAAGGGCACTTCCATCCAAGTGGAGATCCAAGGTGACGGCGATCGAAGAGTCAAAATATTTGACAATCCTCACCCTTGATGAACTCATAGGCAACTTAAAAGTCTACGAGCTTGTCCTTGCTAAAGATTCTGAAGCCTCAAAGGTTAAAGAGAAACACAAATCTCTTGCCCTTAAAGCCAAAAAGGCTTCAAGCGATGAAGAGAACTCCTCTTCGGAAAGTGACGACGAGGAGTATGCTATGGCGGTAAGGGACTTTAAAAAGTTCTTTAGAAGGAAGGGAAGATACGTCAAACAACCGTATGACGACAAGAAAGGATTCCGGAAAATCAAAGAGGACGAGAAGCCAAGGGATGATTGTGCTTGCTTTAAATGTGGGGACCCAAACCACTTTATTAGTAAGTGTCCCAAACGGGATGATCAAAAGGATTTCGTGAGCGGCACGTGGGGAATGAGTGACGAGGAGGACGAATAAATTTGTCTCATGGCAAATGACGAGGTATGTCACGAATACTATAGTAGCTCATCACTAGATGACGACTCATTGCATAATGAATATGACAAACTTTGCAATATTAACTTAAAACTAATTAACAAGAACAAGCTTTTAAAAAGTCAAAACCAACGTTTAGATAAAGAAGTCATAGAATTAAAAGCAAAATTGAAACGTCTAGAAAAGGGTAAAATAGCAAGTGGTGAATGTGAACTTTGCGTTCAACTTCAAACACTCGTTGATCAACTAGATTCTAAAATTGCTAGAATGAGTACGAATACTTTAGATATGATATTAGATAGTGTTAAAACTGGAAACAACCAAAAAGGTTTAGGTATTCAACAACTTGATCCATCAACTAGTGAAAAAAAAGAAACACAATTTGTTAAGGCACTAGAAAAACCAGCCACTGTTGTGGCGGATCCCACGGATCCCATAAAAAGGGAACCGGCTAGTGTACAGCCAGGGATCCGTGGGTCTGTTGTAGCAAACAGTGGTAACAACATAATTTCTTCATCTAGAACTGATTTTGTTATCGTTAATAAGAAGAAACCAACTCATTTTACCACTAGACAACCACCTCCAAAATATAATCCTATTTTTGCAAGAAACAAGGCTCCATCTTTTTCAAAACCTAATCCATCTAGGAGACCTAATAATGTTTACCCGAGAAGTAACCATCAAATGGGATGGAACCCAAATATGCAAAATGGTTTTCCTTTTCAAAACTTTGCTCCATGGAATGCATACTCATCTTATCCATACATGTCTAACATGAATGGAATGGTTAACACTAATGGACCCATGAACAAATAGGGACCAAACTTTTGAGTTAATTATTTTCTTAGGTGTGCTTAAACGTCGACCTAGACCCGGATGAATGGGTCAATGATAGTGGGTGCACGAGGCACATGACCGGCAATAAAGATCTATTCTCCACATATGAATCCTTCAATGGAGGTAATGTGGTGTTTGGAAATAGCAAAAGTAAAATCATCGGTAAAGGTACGATTTCTAACAAATCTCTAACCATTAACGATGTGTGTCACGTAGAAAACCTAAACTTTAACCTCTTAAGTATAGGACAAATATGTGATAAAAAGTGCAATGTACTTTTTACCAAAACCGGTAGTAAGATATTAAAAAATGGTATAACCATAGGAAGAGAAATTAGGAAACATGGAGTCTATGTCATTAAAATCAGTAATGAACCTAAAGACAAACTATGTCTTACCTCTATGGATGATACTTTGACCTTATGGCATCGAAGAATGGGTTATGCCAATATGCGACTTCTTCAATCGCTATCATCCAAAGATCTAGTAAGAGATCTACCTAAGTTAAAATATGAACATCACTTTTGTTATGCTTGTAATGTAGGAAAACAAGTTCATTCTAGTCATAAAGCTAAAAACATGGTGTCTACAACTAAGTTTCTAGAATTACTACATATGGATTTATTTGGTCCATCCGCTATCCAAAGTTATGGAGGAAACTACTACACTTTGGTCATAGTGGATGATTACTCTAGGTACACATAGACAAAATTCTTAAAGAACAAAACGGAAACGTTTAATTATTTTGAAATATTAAGCAAGAAAATCCAAAGACAACTAGGAAGTCCTATAGTGTCTATTAGAACGGATCATGGTATGGAATTCGATAATGAAGTGCAATTTGGAGCCTTTTGTGACGCTAATGGTATTACTCACAACTTCTCGGCTCCGCTCACTCCACAATCGAATGGGGTAGTTGAAAGAAAGAATAGAACTGTTAGCCTTAATAGTTTTTATTAGAAGTGATGGTCATTCACATTTAGGAACTTTGTAACGTGTGTTAGATATCGTGATAGAATAGTCAACGGGCTCGTGGATTGGACTAAGCTAAATGGGTATTAGTTTAGTTAAGCTAGCCTTATATCAATCCATGTCCAATCCAAGTCCACGAGGCCCAAGCCAAAGCCCATTAGGGCGTTTATGTAATGTACTATATAAACCCCTCAAAGTCTCATTTGAGGGGTGTGCTTGAGTATGTGTGTGTGTGTTTTTCATATGAATATTGTTTTCATCTTCTACTCTTTGTCTCTCTAAAACACATCATATAATCATTCAAGTCACCATATCTTTTCTTCATCTTTCTAGTTATTATTGTGTGAAATGGATTTAACAAAAGGGTCCTAACAAGTGGTATCAGAGCCATATGATGATTTAGAAGTTTTTTTTGTCATAAAAATCGTGTCTTTACTGTCCAAAAATCTCATCTTTAAAAGTGTTTTTGGCATTTTTTTCTCTCGTATCTGATTATTAAACTGCTTATCTTTTTGCTGTTTACATGTTTTTTGCTTATCTCAAGTCAAAGTAGCAGTAATTTTAAGGTCCAAACAGTCCTTGCTTTCTGTCCAAACAGTAGTTATTTTCAGTCCCAAGCAATACTTTTCTATATTTTCGGTCCAAACTGTTTACTTTTTGTCCAAATAGTCTCATCTTAATTTCTTTCCGGTTCTTGTGGTCAATATCTGGTGAAAAAAACTGGTTGAAAAACATTGCAGATAAAACTGGTCAGAAAAAAAGTCAACAAAAAAGTCAAAACCCTCGTTTTTTACGCATAAGGTTCCTGGTTTACGCATAAGACCTCATTTCTACGCATAAGCACTTACGACTATCTTCAGATCTGATTACGATTTACTTGGAAAGTATCTCGTACCTTTAATTACGCCTAAACCTTACTCGTAAGGTTGTAGTTTACGTGTAAGGTGGGTTACGCGTAAGGTTTTCAAGGTTTACGCGTAAGGTTGTTTACGTCTAAAAAGGCTGTTACGCGTAAGGGTGTTTACGCGTAAGCTGGGTTACGCCTAAGAGTTTCAAACTGTGTTACGCATAAGGTTTTTAAAGAGTTTACGCATAAGGAACAAGGTGTTACCACTAAAACGTGTTACGACTAAAGGTTTCAAAAAGTTTACGCATAACATCAGATTCGAGAAACAAGACCAGATTCACATCAATAAAAACTCAATCAACAAACTTCAATCATAATCACATCTCCTCGTCTACAATCTACAACCTCAACAATCTAATCCTATTCTATCTAATCTCAGCCACGGTTTAATCCCAAAAAAAAGGGAAACGCAACAATAGAAAGCATAGATCTCAGATACATCTCAAAATTAACCAATATTCGTCCATAAAACAAAACCACAAGAGATATCTCATCATAGATCATTTAAGAAGAGAACCTTCTTTCAATATCCGAAAATTTCAAGAAAGACCAAAACAAGTGTTTTAATCTCCTTTTTCATTCGGTAGTCAAGAAAAAATCAACATACCACACCTACCTTAGATCATTGCTGAAAAACGATCTTGAAGTTTTTTTGCTACTGGACATCAACGAAGCAAACACAAGAACGATTTGGGTTGGTTATCAGTTTGTTGATTCGGATTATCCAAGCTTGGATTTGTTGTTCGTTTGATACAAGAAATTCAAAGGTTCGATATTTTTGCATATTCAGATTTGTTGTTGCTGTGGTTGGTTTGAGATAAAAGGGTGAGAGAACTTTTGGATTGCTGCGTTTTTTTTAAGAGGATTAGGTAGGGTGAGAGTGATTAGGGCATGTGTGTGTATAAGTGACTTTATATCCGAAAATTAGTGCAAGTATTATTGGACTTGGGTTAGAAAATTAGGTGTTGGGCTTCAGGTTATTAAAAGACTTGTGTGTTGGGCTGAAAATATTGGTGTTGGATTATAGGTGTTGGACATTAGTAATAGTAACTATAGTATCACAAGTGAAATTATTCGGGTTCGTTGGATATAACTACCGTGCTAGTTATCAAGAAACTCGATTCGAATACAAAAATTACTTCTTTATCGTCTACAAGATCCACAAATTCATTTCACACGTTCACAATGTCTTTTCTCAACAACTTCCTACCATCGATCGATATGGACTCTATTGTTCAATTTTTTGCTCCATATCCTAAGACTGAAAAGACGATGTCCGAGACTGAAGAATATTTGACTGAAAATGAGAAAACGTCGACTGATAATGAGCAAGAGGTTGAAGAAAATGAGCTTCCAGATCACTTAAAATATCTTGACTTGAGATTTCCAATTTCATTCGTTGAGCATATGAGGCGCAAGCCATTGACCGAACATGAACGAAGTGCAGCATTGTTTGAATCTAAGTCAGATGCACCTGAATATCTGCAGGGTATTAAACACAGTGGTTATAGCGAAACAGAGGATAAGGAATCAACTAGGAATAACTGTTTTATGACTTCGGTTCAGCAAGCTACCTTTGTCGATCACAACAAAGATTCAGGTTATTCAGAATGCAGTGTCAAACCAATGACGATTCAAGAAAAGGTTCAGTACATGTTGATGTTAGCACATAAAAAAGAGTCGGGAATACAGTTGACTGCTGAGGAATACGCCTTCACGGATGCAGGAATGGCAGAATTAGCAAACATAATTGCAACCTCCAGTCATAAAGTCAACCAGCAGGACACAACATCATGCGGTACTTTTGACACAACTCCCGTCTATGACACAGATCCACTCAATGAGGTACCAAATTATTGTAATGTTGCTAATTCGTTTACTCATGAGAAGCCACATTTTGTGTCTCCCGAACCTTATTATGACACATATGTGGGGGAGCAAGTTAATAGCAATGTTAACTCTGAAACTCCATATATGGATCCTAATGGAGGTCTAGTTGAACAGAATGGTGCTAATGATGAGGAAACTCGTGCTTATTTTGAAACATTAATTAATAATTGTGGTATTGAAATTGAGAAAGTTAGAACGGTCAATCGCGAAGTTAAGGCCGCGAATGCCAAATTGACCGCTGAGCTTGAGAGTTACAAGGAGAATGCAAAAGCCTTTGAATTTCATAAAAACAAAGAATCAGAACTAGAAATTGGTTACCGAAATTCTGTTTTAAGAGAAAAAGAATTACAACTCAAGTATGACACACTTGATGTGAATTTGCACTTGAAAATTAAATCTTTAAACAAGGAAATTTCTGATCTAAATGACCAACTTTCTAAACAAAAATCATTGTTTTCTGATCTTGAAAAAGAAAAGAAGCAGTTGATTACTGATTTTTCAAAACGAGAAGATTCTCTTCTTGATGAAATTCTTGATAAAAATGAGAAAATCAAAACTTTGGAAAATTTGCTTCTTACAACGGGTCATTCAGCTCAAACAAACAAGATGCTTTCTAATCAAGTTAATCCACGTTTTCATACTGATCATAAAATGGCACTTGGTAACAACCCTTCTTCGTTCCTCAAGAAAGCTCAGAAACATTAGAATGTGTTAAACAATGGAAATGCTTTACATGAACCCATAATTGTTCATGATTCTTTTGAAACGTTAGAACTATCTAAGGAGAACAGAGAAAGAATGAAACAAAAAGGTCCGGAAATCAAACCTACTGACTATAACAAATGGAACAAACTTTCTGGAATCACTTTTGTCAATCAAAAAGAAAAGTCAAAGTTCTCCATCACACCAAATATTTCAAACAAAGAGTCAACACCTGTTTCAAAATCTGTTTCAAAACCAGTCGGTGTCTCAAAATCTCTTTCGAACATTGAACGAATGTCTTCAAACAATCCTTTTAACACAAGTGATGCGAGAAGTATTTTAGAAAATGTGAAAACTAGGATTGCGGATCTACAAGAGACTGTTAAAACTAAAACCACTATTACACCTAACAACTGGTTCTCTAGTTTTGCTATCGAACAGAGAAAGTTTTTTGAAACTCAAATTGCCCCTCAGCTGAATGCCATCAACTCAAGGGTAATTCATTTTGAACAAGCATTTTTTAAAGAAACAGCTGACTTTGTCAAGGATCACAAATCCCTGGTAAAGCAAGCTAATGAATGTTTTGAACACATCAAAGTTTTGGAAATTTTAAATGATTCTCTCTTCGAAGATGTTATGACTACTGATATCATGTCCATTATTTTACAAACATATTCTGTTGAAGATCATGAAAGACTCCAGTCTGAGACCTCCGCAATTGTTTCAAAATATGAAAAAGCTCTTGAAAAACTTGAAAAAGAAAACGTGTCCTATTTTAAACAGCTTGATCGAAAAACCGAGGAATGCAAGTATGACAAACTGTCGTATGAGCGTGCCTACAAGGACATGAAAGAGCAAAATGATCTTTTGAGAGCTCAGCTGGAAAGTCAAAAAGGAAAGGCTGTGGATTCTAAGATTGCAAAACCATTGACTGAGGAGAAGACAAATGTTCCCAAACCGGTTTTCAAACAAAAAATGTCTATTTCTCAACCTCCTCCAAAAGTCAATGAGAAATATGATTTGTCAAAAACAGTCACTCCACAGTCTTTGCCTATTAAAAAGAGAATTATCAAAGGTTTTGAAAAACTTGTTTTTGATAAAGAAAAAGTGATTACACCTGGCATTTTAAAGAATAGTACACGGAATGTGACCAAAAATCCAGTTAAAGAATCTGTCGGTTCTAACGACATGGTCAACAATCACTATCTAGAAGAAGCTAGGAAAAAGGCACAGACTCGAAAAGACGGAATTTTAGGTGCAACATCTAGGGTGATGAATTCTACGCGATTTCAAGGCAATGCTAGTAGTAGTAAACCATTACCTAGGAACTTTCTACAAAAGACTAGGGATTGGCTTGCATCTAAGAGTAGTTGCGCAAAAGAAAATGCTATGCCCTTAGAAAACAACACTAGGAATTCTAAGTCTTTTTCGAACAAGAATCAATTTTCAAAAGACTGTAGTGACAAAGTTAAAGCTGCTGTTTTAAACAAGAAAATTGAATTTGTCTGTACTACATGTAAAAAATGTGTCTTTTCAGCTAACCATGATGCATGTGTCTCACAATATCTCAAGAAAGATAATTCTCGTGCCAAGGCACAATCCACTAAGACACCAAATAGAAACAAACCCGTTGACAAAATGAACATGGAAAAGAAACCTAATAGGTGGATCTCTTCAGGACGTAGTTTTTCCAAAACTGAGTCTTCCGCTGTATCTAAAAAGAAAACAACTCCTAGATCTTACCTTAGGTGGATACCCACGGGCAAAGTTTTCAACAAAGTAGGTCTTAGATGGATTCCCACAGGAAAGATTTTTGATACTTGCACCAACACAGATAATAGTGAAACTCATCAAGTTAAGGAAGTCAAAACCACTACAACCGTTGCTAGTGATCACCCTCACCGTGAGGAAACACGTACTTCTAACACTGTTATTTGTGAAAATTCTTCTTCTGTGGATGCAGGTACTTGTAAAAGTGTTGAAGGTTCATATACCCCATGTGGTAAAGAAGAACTTTATGCCAATTTCGCATATGGAAATCCTTTTCTTATTCCACTCTTAACTCCACTTTTACTTGTCCCAACTTAATTTCTCTTTCTTCAAATCTTCTATGTAAATATTTTTGAAAAACCAAATACAAAATTTGAAAAACCATCAAAAGCAAAATACAAAAATAGAAAACTTTCAAAAATACAAAAACATTATAAAATTTTTCAAAATCGAAAAATATTCTTCTCACGACATGTCTCTCGTATAATCGATATTCTGTACGTTTCTAGAAATGTCATTCAACAATTATACGGACATATACAGATGCTTGAGCGAGAGTTCTTTAAATGTTTTCTAAAACATGTCGTTTCTCAAACATTTCTTCAATAATGGCTTTCGTATACTTCGGTACGAAACCCAGACTTCAAATTAATGGCTTCTGGACACATCAGTTCAGAACCCGTGCTTCAAAGAAAGGAAAGTGCTTAATCAAAACAAAGGTTTTAAATATTTTTCAAAGCACTATTCCTAAAAACATAATGGCTTACAGTTACCTCAGACTGTAACCCGAACTTTAAAGAAAGGAAAGTGTTATGCAAAATCGACTTTCACAAATATTGAGCACTTATCCTAAAACAATTGAAGATAATTCTTCTCCAATATCTTCAAAAGATTTTCAAAATCTTCTTCACATCTTGCATACCATTGATTCAAAAATTTTCAAAAAGATTTTTCAAAATCTCTCACATTTGGTACCAAGATAACTCCCTCTAAACCCTTAATTGATTCTAAATTTTCTGTATGAAAAATATGCTTTCGTTAAGGGGGAGTATAAAACAAAAAATTGTTCCAAAATTCATGCTAAATCAGTTTCTCTCCAAATACTTTTCGAAAAACATATCTTTTAATCATTGTGTTTCAAAAACATCATAGATATGCTATTTTTTAGGGGGAGAAACGTGATTAAAATGTGATCAAAAAGGTTTAATGATCGTTGTTTGAATCTCAAAAGAGCTCGAATCAGTTGAAACCAATGAATTGACGAGAAATCAAAGTCAGTAAATGTACCATTTCGAGAAACTCGTGATAGACATGAACTTACATGGGTCTAACCTTCTTTTCAAGAAGTGTTTACATCTTCAAGTTAGTTACTAGAGCTAGTTGTCACCTAAAAACTGACGATGGAGCTCTTTAACTAAACAACGTAACCGTGTCTCGTGGGGAATTGTCTATCATGAGCCGATCAATTCAAAAAGTGCGAACTCTACCCTCTATGTACAGATTTAAGTTAAAACAATATAAGCACATGTGAAGGGGGAGTGTTTCTGAAAATATAAAACTCTCGGAGTGTTTCAAACAAGTTTTCAATCATAAACACTCTGAGAGATTTTCAAAAAAAAAGGTTTTCATGGCAACATAGGATAGTCATGGAGTTATAAGGTGACTAAGGATAGGAAAATCCATCCTATGATCCGCCAGAGCCGGAGGGATCTACCCAAGGATAATACCCATAGTTAGTATTAGAAGTCCTTAGGTATGATTAAAAAAGGAGTAATGTGAGAAAGGAGAAAGAAGGGGTTGAAGAATTAGAAAGAAAAGTAAAAGAAAGGGTGAAAAGAAATAGCCCTCCATGTTCAACCTTAGGGCAGAAACCGGGTTCAATTCATCTGCTACTGGTTGTCACTAAGATGACACTGGTATTGAAGACAAAGACGTCATGGACCCAGTGACGCACTGCACTAAACCTTCTGTTAGGTCACTAGATTTACAACACAAGCATAATAGAAAGAGATAAAGGCGATTGAACAAGTAAACCAAACATACACACACGTTATGATGAAGACGGTTATGCGTAGAGAGTGAGTGAAGAGAATAACTTGAACAACCAACCTTCAAATGAAGGTTTACAAGAGTATTTATAGGAGGGAAGCTAGGGCAACACTCCTAGTCCCTTCCTTTCTCCTATGGGCTTGGGCCTAAGCTCATGGGCCTTCTACATAAGCTTAAGGCTAATAACAAACATAAAGGCCATAATTAAGCTACCTATTACATATGAGTAACTAACACTTGAATAAAGGTTTAGGAGTGATTCCAACAATCTCCCCCTCAAGTGTTGGTGATGAAAAACGGTGAAGGCGTTGATGTAATAGTAGCTTTGACGTCTTCTGACATTCTTCTTTCTTGTGAGAAGAATTGCCTTGATTTGAACCATCTCCCCAGTGTAGCGAGATAGTTTTCTTTGAGCAGTTATGCTTTGACGTCATCTTTAACTTTGTTCTTTGATCATTGTTCTTTGTGATGAAAGTGATAGTATGTTGTTGTTGTCTGCATCAAGTCTGCCTCAGGTCTGCTTCGCTGCTTCAGTGTCTCCACGTCTTTCTCCAACATGCTCACACACTCTTTAACGTTGGATTACGGTACTAATGAAGTTCTTTAAGTCTTTAACTTTGTAGATTCTTTGATTTGACGAAGAATCATTCTGACTTTTGTGTTGCTTTAAGATAGAACTTCTTTGATGATGTTGTTGGTGTAAACAAGTGGAGAATCTGCACGATCATTCCGCTCCAGAGCTTCCATAAGAAGTAAACATTAAAACGGTTAGTAATAAGCGGATTCCGGCACTTACAAGTTTGAACTTCGAGAGTGTTGACATCATAGTGTGAAAACACAACTCTAATTCTTACAAAGGCCGTTCCTGAATCGGAGTCCCACAAGTGAGATAACACGATGTACCGAAGTACACCTACGATTCAGATGAGTCACTGAGGTACACCGAAGCATCACCTCACGACTGTAGACCGTTTGAGACCACTAAGCGCAATCCACGGGGAGTTGCCGAAGCGACCTGCTGTCAGGGCTGTTTGATGTTGACCCTGGCAGGAGTTTCCATTCAATCACTGAGGATCACAAATATGAACCTCTCATAAATGTTCTCGACAGATTGCTAAGATCTGTGAAGGACTCGATAATGTACCACTGAAATTCTTATTGTTGAATATCAAGTGATGAAATGTCAAGTGTACCTAAGAGATCTTTTGATGAATCTCGTGGCTCTAGACTCAATAGTGCGTTTTGGTTTTCTGAGCGGAGACTAGGGAGAGGGTCTCCTTCTTCAATACCAGCAATCTCTAAGAGAAAGCCGATAGTTTACGTAGGGTTCCCTGTGAGAATGAAACAAGCTTCCGTTGAGAGAAACTTGAGTGGTTAAGAAGGTTTAGTGCATGCGTCACTGGGTCCATGACGACTTTTAATCTTCAATACCGTGTCACTAGTGACAACAGTAGCATATGAATTAAACCCGGTGTCTGTCCTAAGTTGAATAATCTGGAGGGCTATTTCTTTTCACCCTTTTCTTTGCATTTCTTTTTAATTCTTCAACTCCTTCTTTCTCCGATTCTCATTTTCTCCTTTTTATAATCATACCTAAGGTCTTCTAAATACTAACTATTTGTGGTGTCCTTGGGTAGATCCCTCCGGCTCTGGCGGATCATAGGACGGTTATTCCTAACCTTAGTCACCTTATAACTCCATGACTAACCTATGTTGCCATAAAACCATTTACTTGAAAAATCTCGCTCAGTGTTTATGAATAAAAACATTTTTGAACCACTGTTGAGATGAGATTTTGCATAAATACTCCCCCTCCACATGTGCTTAAGAGATTTAACGGTTAAATGCACAGTGAGGAAAGAGCGCGCACATTTTGAATTGATCAACTCAAGATAGACATTCCCCCGCGAGACACGGTTACGTGACATAGTTAAAGAGTTGCATTGTCAGCTTTTAGGTGACAACTAGCTCTAATAACTACCTTGAAGGTGTAGAAAATCCTCGAAAGGTTGTCAAACCCGTCAGAGTTCATGTCTACCAAGAGTTTCTCGAATGGTACATTCTACTCAGACAAGTCCTTTGCGAGACACGTTTACATCACTAGCGAACTAGCTTGAAATTATTACCCGTCCCGGACAAGTCTTTTCGAGTTACTAGCAGTTAAGATCTCGTCAATTCATGGGTTAAAGTCTTTTTACACGAGAGTTCATATAGCAAAACACAACATATTTCTTATCACGTATTTTTCTCCCCCTCAAAAATGGCATATAAAATGTTATTTTTGAAAAGTTGAGAATAAATATGACCATTTTGAGTGTTGCGGGAAGAATGACCACTGTGAACAATTTGTGAACAAAGTTTTAAGTCAAGTACTCCCCCTCAACGAGTGATATAAACGGTTGAGGTTTTGAAAATCATAAGGGAAAGTACTTGTTCTTTTGAGCAAAACCTTGAAAAATGAAAGGTTTGACAGGTTTTACTCAAAAGTAAGAAGCTTTCGCTCCTTTTATAAGGATTGTGGCACAGAGGCGTACCACAGGTCCTTTATTTACAAGAACGGGTTGTACATTGTAATGTGTGCACAAGCCATCGACATAATAGATCATACATCCAAATTTATAATGAAAGAAGCAGTTCAAGGGGTACCAGGTAGTCAAGAGATGTCGCCAGGAATGTGAATCGGGCGTTGAAAGCCGATGATGTTTCTCCTGGGTCGACCACCAACATAGCTTTCCAATCTTCTAAACTGATCCCTTCTATACAACCGTTCATCAATCATGGTGATGATCCTCTTCACGTCCCTTCTATCCTGAGAATTCCATCGCTTAGGAGACCCAATCTTCTGATGTATATCCTTCAACCGATAAGCCAATCCGTCCCTAACCAACTTCAAAGTGTGATCTCCAAATTTGTGTAGATCTCTGCAGGCCATCAAGCAATTTTTTTGAATTTCACTGCGGTAAACGGCCGAATGGTTTCTTTGATGAGTGTAAATTGTGAAAGCTGGTTGATGTCGGGAAGATCAAGCTGCGGTGGAGTAAAGTTGACACGGGTCTGATAAGAGTCTACTGCAAGCTGGAGATCTTCTACACGTTCTTTGATGACTATGCGTCCGATGAAGATGAGCACTGACTTTATGAATTCACGTTGTACTTCAGTGGAGAATTGTCTCATACGAACCTGTACTTTGGCAAGGTACATATCTTCGATGTCGTTGATAGACAAATTCTCAAAGTCAGCTTCAGAGAATGCATAATCCCTTTCGTCTTGTCTTTTGACCACAATATTCTTGAGATACGTGTAGTCCCACTTGGACGAAAGATCAACGTGTTTGATGGCAACGATGTTTTTAGTACTGAACACCGCATGTTGAGACTCGTACTGACGCCTTCGTAGTAGATTCGTCGGCGTTCCGGCCAATGATGAATCCCGTACATTGCATCTCGGTCGTATGCTTCCACTTTGTTGGAGAACAAGTGATTAGCTCTTTCTTCGATAGCTATGCAGTTTGAGTATTCTGCTGCTGGGAATGGAAGTGTCAGGGATGTAGCGTATTTCCTTGAGCCATCGCCACCATGTAGAAGAAATTCCATCTTTGTTGAAGAAGTGTCGGAATGGAATTCTAGGTTCATTTGGTTGGCCAATTTTTGGTAGTGGTTTAAACCAGTCGGTGTAATATGGAGGGTTGTCCCGCTTCGTAAAGTCGATGTTTGCTTCTGGGTTGAGCCAATCCATGTTATTAGACATAGCTCGAGCAATGTTGTCAAGGTGATATTCGACCTCGATGGCACTTTCTAAGCTATCTTTTAACAGTTGAAAAGCTTCATTCTTGATTCGCCGTAACTCAGATTTCGTCATCTTCTTTACTTGGAATTTTTTTTGCAATATCTTTGCATGCTCCAAAGTAGTACCATCTACCAGATCTTGACCTTCTTCAGGGTAGGGAGTTGAATTGACAAGTGTAGAAAACCATTCAAATTCCTCGGTGTTATCTTCATCTAGCCAGGATAGGACGTCAGCCTTGGGCGCCTTCTTCTTCTTTTCTTAGGCCTAGATGAGGATTCTGGTTTCTGTACTTTGTCGGGTGAGGCGGGTTGTTGTTGGGGCTCATGGTATTATTCATCGTCACCACCCGTATACTCAAAGTGATCACCGATTTTCTGAGTCTGGGGTGGTGTCTCGGAATCCTGAGGTTTATCAGCAGAAGAGCGGGAAGGAGATCTTTGTTGAGCTGTAGTCCTTTGTGGTGGAGGCGGCATTGAGTACTGAATGGAAGATGATTCTCCAGACTTCTTTGTGCGTTTAGGCTCCTTATCCTTATCTTGATCTTTGTCTTCATCATCTCTTGAACGCTTAGGCCTTATAGCCTCTTCTCTGAATGATGAATTGAGTTGGTATTCCAGCAATGCTTCAAACAGTTTAGCTTCATGGGAGGCAAACGTTGCCGAGCGTGTTGACATTTGCGCTACCAGCCGGTTTACTAATTCATCATCTGAGAAGATTGTAGTTTCAACTGGATTGATCCTCAAATTCATCGGAGTTGATTTCATGGCTTGCTTGGCTTAATGTAAGAGATTCGGATAAAGTTGTCTGGTTTACATCTCCTTTATCAGTTTCGGAATGACCTCCATTAAGAACTTGTGAGTGTATCCTTTTATCATCTCGTCCATGCTCCTTTGAAGATCATCCTTCATAAGCTTCTGTACATACTCCCTTTCAACTTGCATCTTGTCATTCTCATAATGAAGATACGTTATTCGATCATGAGGAAAGTCAACTTTCTGTAGAGAATATCTTTCTTTCTGACTCGTTTGACAGCTTTAACGATTCGATTCTTAGATTGATAGATCCAAGATGGAGTTGGCTTCTTTACTGATCTGGATGATGATTTGGTTGATTTCTTTGATGGTGGTGGTGAAGAGTGAGAAGAAGAATCTGATGATGATCAGATGTGAGGAGACTCTGTATCCTTTGGAGGTTTAGAGGTTTTCTCCTCTGAGCGAGCAGGACTGTCTAGCGGAAACTTATCATAATCGTCATCTCCGACTTATCTTTCTCTTCAGTCTTTTCTGTCTCAGTCTTTTCTTTGTCACCCTCATCTTTCTCAGACTTTTCTTTAACAGGTTCCTCAAATTCATGCTCAATAGTTTCTTCCACGGGCTTTTGTTGTTGCTCCAAAGTGGTGGCACCGGATCCCTTATCGGGTTGATTAACCGCATCAGGATCTGGTGAAGGTTGAGCTACACCACTTGACCCTCCGGCCACCCATTTGTTCTTTTGCAAATTCTTTTGCCACGTGTTGGAGTCTAAGGAATTTGAACTTCTTCCTGTATGAAGTATCCAGTTGCTCTTCTTCTTCATCTGAGCTTTCTTCATAAGGCACAAGTACAGTAGTCTTCCCTTTTCCTTTGTCACCGGTGGTGGACTTGGAGGTTTATGAAGGAGGTGTTTCGATTGGTGATTCAGAGTAGAAAGTCTCTTCATCTCGATTCAAGATAGCCTCGATTCCTCGTCCATTAGCTTTCTCTGCGGTTCGGCTTTGATACTGAATAGGAACAGCTTCCTTGGCGGGAACTCGTCCCCTTCGTGGAGGATTCCTCCTGGGAAACATCCTTCTCGACTCTCGCTTGCCGCACTTCCAAAGACAACCTCTTCCGGTTCTCCTAGTAGGTGTTCCGAAGGCTTATCATCGAGATGGCCAACTTTGCCTTCTCGTTCGCTACTTGATACCTTTTGTATGTTTCAAGCTTTTTGATTTCATTTGTCAAGGTGATCAGCAAAGACGCACCCCTGTTCTTTGTTGACGATTCCTTGATTCGACGATAGGGTAGGCTCAGTCAACATATCGTGATTATCTGGGTCATTGAGCCTCTGTGGAATGTCGGGATGAAGTCCAAGTGCTCTCTGGATCAAAATTTTATTTACAGGTTTGCACGCGTAACAATTCAAAACGAAGGTTTGATCAAGGCTTATGCGTATGAATAGTAGCTTATGCGTAAACAAGATAAGTATACGCGTAGATGTAAGCTTACGCGTAGGATCCTAACTTACGCGTAAGAAATATTACGCAGTAGGAGGAGAACCTTATGCGTAAAACTTAAGCGTTGGCGTATATAAACCTTACGCGTAAGGATTACTCGTAAGAGTGAACCTTATGCGTAGAGTCCTTTTACGCATATCCTTCACAGGATACGCGTAGTCCCATTGTAGAACCTTACGCGTAACGGTTACGCGTAAAATTTCTCTTACGCATAACTTTCTACGCGTAAGGTGATCCTTATGCGTAGAGTAACAAAGACCTTGATTTTGAGTTTTATGCGTAGCAAGCCTGAAATAAAATCATCATATCATCAATCTTAACACATATCTTCATTTTAAAACAGATTATGGCATGAAAACATGTTAAACAGTTTACGCGTAGAAACAAATACGCGTAAGTCAAAACCCTAAAGTTTATGAATTACGCATAAGATTTCTAACCATAGGATTTGCACCAAACGTTTTCTGGTAGGTCTTAGGTGTTGTGAGAGTCTATTAACCAAGTTTTAACATCCAATTCGTGGTGAATCAAAAATACCCAAACTCAAGAACTTTAAACCCTAATTCCTAATTCTGACATAGTGTTTCTGGGTGGTTATAGGGCCTGGATATCATCATTTCAACATGATATTAACCTCACAAAGCAATCTTTTTGACCAAAAACCTTCACATTTGAAAATACCCAAATCAACGCATAAACCCTAATTTCACAAGTCATTCAATTCGTGATTCTAGGTGAGTTTTGATGATTAAACCGGTATCATTGACGTATTAGAAACGTTTTGACACTGACCTTTTAACCATAAACACACAATCTTGATCATGTGTTCATACACATACGCGTAGAACACAAAAACAAGATTATACAACGTTTTGACCGTTGGATTCATGTAAAAATCAAAACCAATGTTTAAAAACACGTTAAGATTATGAAACAACTTACAAAATGATGATCCAAAACACAGATTTCTTGAACGATTTTCGTGCGTAGGATTAGATAGGTTATGAGTAATAAATGTGAGTAGAAATGTTAGGTGGAGTGTTTTTATTAAAATGACTTTAAAGTTTTGACAGTTTTGGTCCCTCCACCTTTTCCTTTTTCATCCAAAGCCATTTAACTTCCGTTTTGGTTATCAAACAAAGATTTTAAGAAAGAAACTTGATGACACTCCCCCTTGACTTAAGAAAATAATTAAAGGTTATAAATTTTAGTCCGAGGAGTGTCAGTTGAACCAGAAAAGTTTACCACCATTGATACAAGAAACAACCAGAATAGAGTAACATGCAAGTACACGGATGTTTTTGAAACAGTTAAGAATTAATTTTCCTCCCCCTCAACACTTGATCGGAAAAAAATACTGAATTTTGAAAGATTATAGTGTTGACGGAAGAAATGTACTTGCCATGTTGAAAGAAAAATAGATTAGAAGAATATTTTTGTTGTTTTATCGGGTTTTATATTTTTGTATTTTGTTTTTGAAAAATAATATTTACAAAAGAGATTTTGGTGTTTGACAGGTTTTTAAGACTGTTTTAGGAGTTCATCCAATTCCTCTTGAGTCAAACACCTCATACCAATCCGGTGGACCAACTCATTAAACCTAGCGAGAGGCAAGGCTTTGGTGAGAAGATCTGCCAATTGGTATTCTGTACCCACAAAATATAATTCAACAGTACACTGTTCCACGTGATCCTTGATGAAATGATATCGAAGATCGATGTGCTTTGATTTCGAATGCTGAACCGAGTTGCACGAGATCGCAATAGCACTCCGATTGTCGCAGATACATCGGGATTCGTCAAATACGTAACCATAGTCTTTGAGTTGTGTTCTCATCCAAATGACTTGAGCACAACACGCCGACATGGCTACATAATCTGCTTCGGTTGAGGACACGATGTACAATCCTCGCTTTTCGATTGCCATGACACCAGCTTTATCACCAAGAAATTTGTAAAGCTCCGAAGTACTTTTCCGTGAGTCTAAGCATCCTGCGTGGTCGTCAAAAGCGATTAGTTCAAAACCGAATCCTTCGGATACCGATTCCCAAATTAATGGTTCCCTTGATGTATCGGAGGATTCTTTTAGCCTCAGAGAGGTGGTTTCAGTTGGTCGCGACTGATAACGAGAGCAAAGATATACGGCAAAGACAATATCGCTAGCTGTTAGATACATGAGAGACCCAATAATACTACGGTATTTTGTAGGGTCCACCAATTTCCCATGTAAATCAGCGTCTAGCTTCTTGGTATGAGCCATTGGTGTGGCATAGGTGTCACATGTTTGCATTCCAAATTTGTGTAGTAATTCAAGGGCATATTTGGACTGACTCAAGAAAATACCACGGGGTGATTGATGAACTTGTAGTCCTAGAAAGAACGTAAGTTCACCCATCATGGACATTTCAAAATGTTTCTTCATTAGTTTTGCAAAAGCGATTGAGTACTTTTTATGAGTTGACCCAAAAATGATGTCATCCACATAAATTTGAACAATTAAAATATGTTCCCCGTGATATTGTATGAAAAGAGTTGGGTCGACCGAACCTTTGGTAAAGTTATTGGTAATGAGGAAAGATGATAGCTTATCATACCATGCCCGAGGGGCTTGTTTGAGACCGCAGAGAGCTTTCTTCAGTTTATAGACATGATTAGGGAACTCTGGATCAATGAATCCTTCTGGCTGACTGACATAAACCGTTTCTTTCAGTTGTCCATTGAGAAAAGCGGTTTTGACATCCATCTGAAAGACCGTGATGTTCATGTGAGCCGCAAATGCCGAGAAAAATCCGAACGACCTCAAGACGAGCAACCGAGCAAAAGATTCTTCAAAGTCAATACCCTCTTCCCGGACGATAACCCTTAGCCACCGACGTGACTTGTTTCGATAACGTTTCCTTGACAAACATCCAATTTGTTTTTCCAAATCCATTTAAGACCAATGACGAAGACCCCTGTTGGTCTTTCAACCAGTTCCCATACTTCAAGACGTTTAAATTGGTTGAGTTCTTCCTGCATGGATTCAATCCAGTTGTCCTTTGTCATTGCGTCTTTGATGTTTTAAGGTTCAGATTGGCAAACAGTGAGTGCATAAATGCAATGTTCACCGCTCGTGTGAAGACGTTGTCTCGTAACAACCTGGTTGATTCGGATTGCCAATAATATTTTCCCGAGGATGGTCTTTTGTCCATCTATGTGTGGAGGGTTGATGTTGGTATACATTGTGCAGATTCTGAGGATTCAAATTGCTTGTTGAAGATTCGCGACATCAGTGCGCAGCGATCTCATTAGCAAACGGGTTAAAGAACGCATTTGGATCAAAATCTGCAGGTGGGGTACTTCATTCAGAACATCATCGGCCGGTTCATCATTGTTGGAAGCGGTTTGTTCAACTGTTGTGTTGGAGTCAACTGGTGGTGCTTCTTCACCTGTAGTTGTTGTAGCAGTGTATCGGTATAAGAGTATTATCGGGTTGAGCGGAAACAACGGATACACACGAGCACGTTCATCAACATATCGTCAACAGCGGAGCAAATAACCTTTCCATTTGTTGACGAGTAAGTGGGGGCTTTGTTCACCGGTGATGATGGGGTTTGGGGAAGTTTAAGCGGTTGTGTCCGGGTTCCAAGTACATTATACTCGAAGCCATTTTCGTAAGTTCATCAAAATGAGCATGAATCGTTTCCATAACCTCCTTTGTTCGACGATTCCAGATTCGAAAACCTTTAGAATTATCACAATATCCTATAAAGACTCCAATGTCGGCTTTGAGCTTTCCAAAGTCATCATGATCATTATTCGGATAGCAAAGAGATCCAAATACATGAAAGTGTTTGAGATTCAGTTTTCTGTTGTGGACGAGCTCAAAAGGTGTTTTGTTGTGGCGTTTTGTAATCATAGAACGGTTTTGAGTATAGCATGCAGAGATACGCTTCGCCCATAAGTAATCTGGAAGTTTAGCATTGATTAACATTGTTCTTGCAGCTTCCACTAACGTTCGGTTTCGTCTTTCAACAACTCCGCTTTGTTCTGGTGTACGTGCAATAGATGTCGATCTTTGAATTCCCACTTTCTCATAAAATTCACGAAGAGTTTGGTTAACAAATTCGCCTCTGCTTCGATTTGTCGAACGGTGTTTCATAGTTGAACTTGTATTTTCGTGAGAAAGGTGATGATCATCTGTGGAGCTTGATCTTTGCTTCGAAGAAAGTAGACCCAAGTCCAGTGTGAATAGTCATCAACAATTACTAAGATGTAGCGTTTGCCATTGATCGTTTGCACGCGCATCGGGCCACACAAATCCATGTGAACAAGATGAAGCACATGCCTTTGAGAGTGTTCCACCTTTGAAGGAAAATGAGCACGAGTGCTTTTGCCTTGTTCACAAGCTGAGCAAAGGTGATCTTTAGAATACCGAAATCGTGGGAGTCCTTCAACTAGTTTGTGTCGAGCAAGGTTGGTGATGGTTTGAAAGTTTAGATGTGAGAGACAACGGTGCCATAGCCAGGATTTTGTTGATGTTGCCTTTGAAAGTAAGCAGATGGGAGAAGAAGCAACCATGTCTTGCATAGAGATAGTGTAAAGACTGGAATTACACGAGCCAGACATAAGGTCGTTTCCTTGTAGATCACTAATGAAACAAGTTTTCTCCCTGAAAGCAACCTCCAAATCTCCATCACAAACTAACCCTCGAAAACATATTGTGACCGAGGCCTTCCACATAATAAACCCCGCTAATTTCGATGTTCCCATTGATATAGTCTCCGTAGCCCATGATGGCTGCGAAGTGATCATTCCCGAACCTGACAGTGCCAATGAACTTTGCAATAAAGTTTGATAACAGTTTAATGTTGCCTGTCATGTGTCGGGAACATCCGCTATCAACAATCCAGAGAATGATCGTATCACCGCATTACACAGGCGACACGGATGGAATAGAAGTAGATGTGGAACCCGAAATGTTAGAGGGTTCCGAAGCTTATAGTAGACATACACACATCAATAGCTTTAGGTATCCATTTAAATCCTAGTGTGTTATATATCCATTTATGCCATCTCCAACTAGTATTTGCTTTAGTCTTAGTGAATGCACTAGGTGATACTACATTCCTAGGAGGTGAAACTGGAGCTACAGGGACAGCAAAGCGTTTCTTAGAATCTAAAGAGGGCGGTCTACCAAGCACAGACTTAGAAAGATTAGTGGGCCTATAGGTATTCCGGTTCTTAGGATTCCTTAAACGAGAGATGATAGCTTTAGCAACACATTTATCATGACAATCAGAATTCATACTTTTACGACAAATAACACAAGGTGCATCGGACTGAATATCAAAAGTGCTTAAAGGTTTAGCATTCGTTACATCACTATTTCTATTACATTTGCGGGCTTAATATCTATAGTGGAAGTAACGTGAGTCTTATTCATAGTCCTAGGGTGTTCTTCTACTTTAGCATTCTTTATTGATCTTTTCTTAGGTCGCAACTTCCTATTCTTCGATGTAGTGCTCTTAGGCGTGAAGTGCGGACGTTTGGAAAAGACGCAACTATTCTGTTTTAGAATGAAGCACGTTAGCAACTTGTGATTTGGCAAGAGTGATTCTAGGTTCATGATTACTAAGTGTTATTGGGGCTATTCTCTTAATCACGGTAGGCGGAAGTTGTTCATACTTTCCTAACATTTCTCTTAACTTGAGGATAGTGTGAATCGATCTTGATTTTCGTGACCGAATATTTCCAAAGAAAATGCATAACTTCTTTAGTGTGTGCAAGATAATGATCAAGTTCATTTGATGCTTCATCACGAGTCTTTTTGAGTAAATCAAATATGACACCATATTCCTTTTTAACTTTTACAAGTTCTTGTTCATATTTTGAGATTTGACACTTAAAAGACACGTTTTGATCATCCAGTTGCTCAATTTTTGGCTCAGAAGATTTGTCACGCATCGGGCGATTTTGTGTTGAAAAGCAAGTTGTTGATCGTGAATATCTTTTTGACACCAATTAAGACGACGTATTGCATTTGAAAGTTCGTTTGACAATCGTTTATTTTCAACTTTTAAGGACTCGATCTGAAGCACATTATCAGTGTTCTCAACGTATACCACAGAATCAACGATATCGCAGAGATATAATCAAATGCATATGACAAAGAATTCAATAGCACAACATTATGGACATCGGACGGATGACATCTTCCAAGAGTCGATCAACATCTTTTCTCAACATTTTCTTTTTACGTTTAGTTATAGAAATAGATGTTTCGTTTTCTCGAAAAGCGACCTTCATCAATCCAAGTTCCTTATGAAAGTCCCTTTCCCAAGACAATGCACAACTTTTCAAATTTTTAACATTTGGTAAAAGATTTTTCTGAAAAATGTCTCTTTGTTCTCTCGCCAGAGGCGATTGAAAATGTTGAACTTTGATTTCAGAATGATATTCTATCTCATGTTGTAAAGTTTTGAGGTCAGCTATGAAAAGGTCAAAATATCTAAGAATTTTGCGATTTTCGGTGTTTTGAGTTTACTTCACTGATGGAAGGTAAAGGACCATAAGTTTGTGCATAATCCGGTTTGGGATTGTCATTAGAAGACTCAGACGTTTTATGATAATCCTTGGTGTGTTAGAAGAATCCGTTGGTGTGACGAAAGTGACCGCTTTTGAATAGTTAAAAGGTTTGTTGTAAACAACTTTTTCTAATTTTGATCGACTCTCGTCTTCTGCATCTAATTCCTCTTGACGATGAGATTTAACAACACTCATAATGTAATTATCAATTTTATATTCTGCCTTTGGAAACTTCGGATTTGGTTTGAATGCTTTGGTTGAAAGCTTAGGTTTGTAATCAGCAAGATTCGGTCCATATCCATTTGGATTGGGTTTTAAAGTACACTTTTCAATGGCTGTGACCGACTCGCCATGTTTGTAAACAACAGTTTTAAACTCTTTAAGTTTGTTTTGCAAGCCGATGATTTCTTCAAGATGATCATCTATTCGTTTCGTTGAATGCTTTTTGTATGCAGAGAACTGTTTTTGACAAGTTAACAACTCAGCCTTAGCTTTTTGATTTTCCAAGGTGAGAGCATTAATTTGCTTTTTATGTTCATGTTTTAGTTGTTCCATTTCAGACAACAAAGCATTCTTTGAAGCGGCTAGATCACGCATCTGTCTCTCTAAATATTTTTCGTTTTGATGAGATTTGGCAAAGGCCGCTTCAAAACCGTTTTCACGTTTTTCTTGAGTTTTGAAAAAGTTGAGTTGCTTTTGTAAACATTCAAAATCCTTGGTTAACAGTGCATTTTTGCTTTTCAAGTCCCGATTAATGGCATGACATTTTTCCACTATGGTCTGTTGGTCTTGTATTAAACGAGCAAAATCTGGATGAGGCAAAAGTTCGGTGTGTTCAACGTGAGTCACAACATGATCATTACTTAGATCCTCAAGTATAACCACGGAGTCAATTTGAGTATCAAAGGAAACCATAAGGTCATCTTGATCGTCAAATATAACTACGGGGTCTAGTTGAAAATCGTCGGAATGAGATGTGGACGACTCATTTTGAACATTCTGAGCCTTGCCGAATTCAGATGTTGGCGGAGATATGAGATCAGAGATAAATATGGTTTGTTCGGTACCTGAGACAAGCCATCGGTGTCATACACTGGGCCTGTGTCACTCATGTGTAACTCATGCATATTAGCCATCAACATAACATTTGCATTGGCCTGCAAGTCCTCCATATCATCATCGAGTCGCATTTGCCATAAAGCTTCGTTCTTTGTCTGTGAGAGTTCCACCAGCTTCATCCTTAAGAGCCAAAAGAAGAGCCTCTTTGTGATAAGCACTGTCCCGAGTCCTAGGCTTTGGGCATGCATTAGCTAGATGTCCCTTCTCATTGCAGTTGTAGCATCGAAGATGATAAGGATTTAAAATGTACCTTTTTGAGGGGTCGTATAAGCCCTTATTTGATCACTTTTGTATCCGTTATTGCTTAATATCGTTCCTTTTCACTTTTTAGGTCCCTTGAAGGCAAACTGCTGTAATGGCACTTATTTGGATGAAAAGGCGGATATATGAAGAAAATGGCCAAAGTCAAGAATCGAGACACTCAAGCTAAATTACAAGGGGACGGCGTCGCTTAATCTGCGCGCCGTCGGAGGAAGTTGTGACGGCTCGGAAGAGAAATTGCTAGTTTTTGGAGGGCGCGTCGGGCTTTAAAAGAGTAGGCCGTCGCAACTCGACGGCCTAGATTCAATCTAAAGAGGCGGCGTCACAAGCATAAGGTGACGCCGCAAGATTAACAGCCAAGACGAAACCCTAATAACGGCGACACGATGGCGTCACAAATCATAAGGTGACGCCGTCGCACATGTTATCTTATATATAGAATCCGAATTTTTCAGTTTTAGAGAGTAGTCTTTTGGGTAAACTTTTGGAGTAAAACCTAAACCGAACCAAGGTCGTATTTTAGGTTTTAAACCCTATCTTACACCAAGATAAGTTGTTTACTTCATTAATTTAATTATGTCTTTAATTATTTGTGTGTATGCTTGCATGTTCTCCATGTCCGGCTAATTTACTTGTGTGTTTGCTTAGGGAATATGAAACTTAATTATTGAATATTGATTGGTTGTTTCTTATCTTAGTTGATTAATGATCTAGTAATGCGATAGGTCATTCGTTGTGTACTTAATGCTTGATTAATCTTTGTGAACCTTAGGTTATAGCACTATGAGTTGTTGTAAGCTAAACTATCCAAAGAGGCCTTAGAGTTAGAGTTTATCATCCCTAGTGGGTTTTGTAGACGAGACCCTTTGGTAACTTCAAAGAGTAGGGAGAAACGCATACCCTACAACTTTAGACACATAACGCAACTAGGAATAAGGACGTGACAATTCAACCACCAATAGGAGATACTTAAGGAGTAGTAAAACCTAAGTAAACACATCTTTAAACTATCATACGAGCACACAATAATTAGACATAGACTACCACCACCTTAGTTTAGATAATTAGATAATAGTAGAGTATCGGTAGAAATACCAACCCCCCAAATCCAAACTCCGAGATTCGGACTTTTCCTTTTCTAAAAAACATAAAAAGATAAAAAATAATCTTCCTCAACCCCAACCTTAGCGTAGTTGTTAGGTGACCATATTATCACAACAATATGTATTTCTAGAGAGAGAAAGTTATAGAGAGAGAAAGTGGAAGGAACTAATGAATGATTAATGAAAATGATAATTGCAATTAGAACCAACAACCCTCTCCCTTCTAGGGAGGGGGTATTTATAGTGTTTACATAAGTAGGGGAGTTTCCCCTTGGTTCTAGAAGAACCTTCTATCACAGCTCATGGGCTTACTACATGAGCTGTGAAACTAATTACAAACATTTATAAACCATAATTATTAACGACCTATTACAAATGAAATGACCTACACTTGATAATAAAACATGTTCCTAACAATCTCCCCCTAAGGGTTGGTCATCATTTGTTGTCTTGCTTAGGTTGTTTGACGTCTTGAACTTCTTTAGAGTTCATAGCTTGTGACATCTTTGATTCTTTGCATCTTTGTTCTTTGTTCTTGTTGTTGTGATCAGTTGTGAAATCTGCCTTTTATCAACATCTTTGTTGTTAGTGATGAAAGTCATTTCCAGCATGCTCATACTTCCGATGAAGTTTGTGATTCATATATTTGAAGCTCTCATTCTTTAACTTTGATCATTATCTCATAACTTTGCAGATTCTTTGACTTGATGTAGAATCTTTCTGAAATTTTCTTTGCCTTTTGAGAGAACTTCAATTAGTGTTGATGTTGGTATGAGCATGTGAAGAGTCTGCACGATCTTTTCCACCCGTGAGCATCCATAAGAAGAAAACATAAAACATGGGTTAGAAATAATCCAGCGCTTACAAGTTTGAACTTCGAGAGTGTTAACAGCATAGTGTGAAAACACATCTCTGATTCTCACAAAGGTTGTTCCTGAACTGGAGTCCCACAAGTGAGATAACGCGATGTACCGAAATACACCTACAGTTCAGATGAGTCGCTGAGGTACACCGAAGCATCACCCCACGACTGTAGACCGTTTGAGACACACTAAGCGTAACCCACAAGGAGTTACCGAAGTGACCTGCTGTCAGGGCTGTTTGATGTTGACCCTGGCAAGAATTTCCATTCAATCACTGAGGATCACACTTGTGAATCCCCTCATGAATGTTCTGGCAGATTGCTAAGATCTACGTAGGACTCTGGAAAAAATGTCACTTGTGTCCTTATTGTTTTGAACAACAAGTGATGAAATATTTAAGTGTTCCTAAGAGATCTTTTTGATGAATCTCATGGCTCTAGACTCGATTAGTGCGCTTTTGATTTTCCTAAGCGGAGACTAGGGAGAGGGTCTCCTTCTTCAATACCAACAATTTCTAAGAGATAGTCGATAGATTACGTAGGGTTCCCTGTGAGAATGAAACAAGCTCTTTTAAGAGAACTTGAGTGGCTTAGAAGGTTTAGTGCATTGCGTCACTGGGTCCATGACGACTTTGTCTTCAATACCGGTGTCATCTTGTGACAACCAGTAGCATATGAATTGAACCCGGTGTCTGCCCTAAGTTGAATAATTTGGAGGGCTATTTCTTTTCACCCTTTTCTTTAACTTTTCTTTTTAATTCTTCAACTCCTTCTTTCTCCGATTCTCATTTTCTTCCTTTTTTAAATCATACCTAAGAACTTCTAGATATTAACTATTTGTGATGTCCTTGGGTAGATCCCTCCGGCTCTGGCAGATCATAGGACGTTTATTCCTAAACTTAGTCACCTTTTAACTCCATGACTATCCTATGTTGCCACAAAACCTTTTCTTGAAAAATCTCTCAATATGTTTATGATGAAAAACATGTTTTGCTAACACCTTGAGAGTTTTTGGTTTTTCAGAAAATACTCCCCCTCCACATGTGCTTATGATTTTTGACTGAAATCTGCACAGAGAGGGAAGAGTTCGCACTTTTGAATTGATCGACTCTTGATAGACAATTCCCCGCGAGACACGGTTACGTTGTATAGTTAAAGAGTTCCATTATCAGCTTTTAGGTGACAACTAGCTCTAATAACTACCTTGAAGATGTAAACTCTCCTTGAAAAGGAGGTTAGACCCGTCAAAGTTCATGTCAATCAAGAGTGTCTCGGATTGGTACATTCTACTAAGATAAGTCTTGGAAGAAAAATCTTTTCGATTTCGACATTCAAAGATCGTCAATTCATTGGTGATATCTGAGTCGAGCACGTTATGAGATTCCATAACTTCCCGATCAACAATTTTAATCACATTTCTCCCCCTCAAAAATAGCATATGAATGTTGTTTTTGAAAAACATGTTGATTAAAATATGCTTTTTGAGGTGTTTGAAATTCCTTTGGGAAGAAACGGATGTCAAGAACATTTGAATTTGAACAAAGATTTTGCGTTACAAACAGTTAAGAAGCTTTCGCTCCTTTAATTAGGATTGAGGCACTGAAACGTGCCACAGGGTCCTTTCGTGGAATCAGATTTTGTTTTCGTTGAACAAAAGTACTCCCCCTCAAATATGGAAGTATATTCGAGAGATAGCCTTCTTGAGTCGACTTTGAAACAGTTTATTACAGGTGGTAAAAAACATATTATCAGATTTGTTGTGCTTGTAAAAAAAACTTTGAGCTCAAGGTTTAACGGAAAAACATAATCAATTAATATAAGCATACGAATGAAAGTAAAGAGTTAGAGTTATTACAGACAGATGTTTAAATGTTCCAGTAATGTTCCAAAAAACTAACTAACTGCAGTACTTCATTCAGGTCGACGAAACGTCAAGATATTCGGAACCCTTGCTCTTCCTCCAACATAGCCTTCAAGTCGTCGCATT
Source organism: Chrysanthemum makinoi (assembly GCA_910596185.1). Lineage (NCBI taxonomy): Eukaryota > Viridiplantae > Streptophyta > Magnoliopsida > Asterales > Asteraceae > Chrysanthemum > Chrysanthemum makinoi. Next base: position 105,040,628 of record OU343216.1, on the reverse strand, counting down.
TGAACTCGGAACTTGAGTCGTGAATCAATTTTCTTGACAAACTTTTCAGCTTGCTTAACATCGCTTCTCTTCCATGTCATGTTCCGCATCCAGCGTTGTTTTCGCCGCTTTGAGATCTTCAAGAATGTTGACAAGCTCAACCTTTACCTGTGTCAACGTATCATCACTGAACTTGTGAATTTCTTCGTATCCCATGAATTTGACAATGTTGTTCCTGATGAAGTGTAATCCAAATGGTGTTGTGGTGAATAAATACGGTTTCTGGTCATAAATGCCGGGTGGTTGGAGATCAGGTTTGGTAAGATTCAGACGTTTCTGATAACTTTCCACACCAAGATGAAGATCTTCAACTCTTGACTTAATGACAAGACTGCGGATAAAAATGAGGATTGAGTTGAAGATATCATATTGTAAGCTTCCAGGAAGATGCTCAAGTTTTCCTTGAACTTTGAGAAGATACATATCTTCGATATCGTTGAGGTTCAGAAACCTGTAGTCAGCTTCGTTGAAATTGTACTCGTTGTCGTCGACTCTGCGAACCTTGATGTTAGTTAAAAAGTTGTACCCGTATTTATCCATAATTTCTGCACTTTTAATGGACAAGATCCGGTGGTTATAACACACTTTGTGTTTGGAGGTGAATGTGAGCCGCCATTTGTAAAACCATTTACGCATATTAGGCCAGTGGAAGATGCCAAGTTCTGCCTCATCATTATAATTAACAACCGAAGAACTAAACAAGTCAGCAACTTCTTCCTCCATTCCCTCTTGAGTGTAAACCGCAGCATGAAACTTAGACAATGATGTTGCATACCGTTTCTCTGGATCTGTGTTTCCATACATCAGATATTCTAAATCATGATTAAAGAAATAAGGTGTGGGTACCTTGAGATTGTGAGTATGACCCATGAGTGGTAAAGGTTGAGAATAGTCATGAAACTTGAACGTCTTGGGAGCACTGGAGGCATGAAACATCCCAAGTAATGTTCTCAGACATTGCTCGTGCAACTTCCTCAAGATTGTATTCAAATTGAAGCCTTGAAGTGGTGGAAGTCTTAAATTGTGTAAACCCTGCTCGGCGAATAGTGGCAATGTGAGGCAATGTGAGACAATTGAAGTTTCTGCACCTTCATGATCTTTTTCAAATTCTTTGTGAAACCCACAATGGAAGCTTCATTAGGAAGATCATCTTCTGGATGAGCATCAACCATATCTTCAAACCAATCAAACTGAGTCGTGGAAGAGTCAATCCATTCCGGTGCATCATCTTGTTGCATGTTGAATGGTGGCTGGGATATGACTTGAGAGACAGTCTGTTGTGGAGGTTGATTGGAAGATTGTGGTTGAATTTCATCTTCAGGTGAAATATCATGAGAAGTGGTTTGAAAAACTGAAGATGATGGTGCAGTGAATTTGGAACGTTTGTCGCGTGGGCGTGACTCATCATCTTTATCATCGGGTCTGCGTTTACGAGGCGGGATATCTTTGCACGATGCAGATGCACTTTTCTTATCCGCCCTCTTCATGGATTTGAGTAGAGCGTCTCGAAGTTCCACTTCTTCATCATCATCAATTATCTTCTCCAGAAGTTGACTTTTGAGATCAACGACAGGCAACGTGGAAGGTTTTGTTTCAAGGGTTATCGGGTGTGTTTGAAGATGAGTGGCTACAACACCTTGAAGCTTGTTTTTAACATATGTGCGTAAGGCCGATGGTAGAACTTCATTAATGCAACTCTTGACCTCTGTAGGAAGAACCTGTTTAAGGATTTCCTCAATCTGCTCTGGTAATGGAAACTTCTGAATCTGTTGATGTTGTTCTTGAAGTTGCTTTTGTTGTGTCTGAACTCGGGTTTGAAGAGAAGTGAGTTGTGCTTGAATGTCTTGAAATTTATCTTTCTCAGTTGCTTCAGATGTTTGTCGAGAAGGGAGCCTGATCTTAAAGGTGGTTTTGGATGGAACATTCGTCTTTGACTGTTGATCTGAGGATGCTGGAGGTGGTTTTGTTGGTGATTGTTGGTTATGAGCGGCACCTTGCAAATGTGGTTTATCAGTGAAAACATCATCAAAATCATCATTCTCAGATTCATCATTGTTGACAGATTCTTCATTATCAGAACGAATGAATTGATCAGATTCATCTTTGGATGAAGAGTGTGCTGCAGAAATTGAGTTATCCGATTCGGAAGATTCTGATTCATTCATGGGTTGTTGAAGTGGTTCAGAAATCACCTTAGAACCTGATCCTGCACCCTTCTTCTGCAACCTTTCAAGATCAGCTTGGTGATGACGTTTGGTGATAGCCAAGGTTTTCTTCAGAATTGCTTGGTCTTCTTTGTGAGTGCGAGGAGATTGAAGTAGTTGAGTTTGACTACTGATGGTTTTACCACGTTGTCTTGCAGCTTTTTCTTGTTTCACCTTGAGAAGTCTTTGAGTTTCTGCAGGGTTAGCATCTTCGTCGTGATGATGAACTTGTTCTTCTTCAGCAACATGTTCTGATTTGGACAAATCTTCATCAATCAGTGAGGTTTTCTTGTGTTTTGCAGTGGATTTCCTTCTTCTACCTTTAGATTTGTCAGAAATAATTCCAACTGTTCCTGCTTTTTCTGCTTGATCATAGTCCCTGTAAGCGGTAGTCAGCTTGATGCCATCATTAAAGAGACGGTCAGGAATTCTTAAGCCTTTGTTTGTTGTGCTAGTGCTTTGAACTTTAACAGTTTTAAGCACATGATCCATGTGAGGAGTATGATACTGATCAGCACTTGCTATTCGTTTGTCGATGCTTGGATCTACTTGCATGAAGTATTCAATAAGAAGCTTGGTGTAACGAGCAAATGGAATTTTATACCCTTTCTTATTGGTAAACTGCCGTGCTTGATATATCATATCATTCCAGATTAGCTGTGCATAATCAAGGTGTTGTGTATTAATGATACCCCAGAAGATTTGAAGTAGTTCCAAGCGAGGGTGTTCATGGCCGGTAGCTTTTCCCGTAACACAATGACTGAGTATGGTAAACAATGATAACCATGGTTGGGGAATTAATTTCCGGTATACATCGAAGCTGGTTGACAGCGGTTGAGAAGACTCATCATAACCCATTTTTTGAAGAGATAATGCAATTTGTGAAAACGATGGAGATGGTATGAATGAAGTGTTGGTCTTTGTTTCTTCAAGAGGAAGATGAAGAACATGACGAAGAATGCTAACATCAAATTCAACTGGAGTTCTGTCAATCTGGACTGTCATGATGGTGGAATCGTTACTTATCTTGAGTGAATGCCAGAATTGATGCAAGTAGATCTCGGGACACTTGCGAGATAAAGTCAGAAGATGCCGACAGAAGTGCTTCTTAAGAATTTCCACTATAATCCGACACGTGGGATGGCATAGAAGTTGTTCGAAATCAATACGAGAGTTTGAAAGCGCAATATTGCGTTCATCGTCAATGGGATACATGTCTTTTCTTGTGAGAGATCCTTGAGACATGTTTAGACCTGAAACAAAGCATTTACCAAGATATCCAAGAATTGGTAATGAAATGTTAGAGATAACTCATATGATCCAAACATACAAACAATGCAAACACACAAAATCATTTATGAGTGAAATTCTCAAAATTTACTAAGTCATACTTGCTAAGACTCAATTGAAACACACTAGAAACATCAAATTCTTGAAGAATAACAAGCATACAAACTCGCCAAAATTTATTAAGGGAATCCTAAATGCTCATTAAACTCTATTATTAAACCTTAAACGCACAACTTCGCAAAAATTTTCAAAGCGTACGAATGCACAACATGTCCTTAAACCTTGAACTCATAAAATTTTCAAAGCGTACAAATGCACAAATGTACAATGACAAACTTGCAAGTAATCATAGGGCAGGTAGAAACTCGCCATTATTCAATCACACAATAAGAAACTCGCAAGCAACACCAACTCGCAAACATGCATAAGTTAAACAAAAAATTAGAAACTTGCAAACAAACACAAACTCGCCAAAATCTAAAGCTAAGAGAAACTCGCAAAGATGCAAACTCGCCAAAAATTCTTGTGTGTGGTTTTCAAACTTGCCACTTTCAAAAACATGATAAACTCGCAATTATTCAAGGAACAAGCAAACTCGCCAGTTTTATGTGTATAAGGCAAATTCGCCACTTTCTAAGCCTAAGAGAAACTCGCAAAGTTCATGTGTATAAGGCAAACTCGCCAAACATTTAACCTAGGCAAACTCGCCATTATTCCTTGGCAAACTCGCCAAACATTAAATCTAAGAGAAACTCACAAGGATGTAAACTCGCCAAATCTAAGAGAAACTCGCAAGGATACAAACTCGCCAAATCTAAACCTAATAGAAACTTCGCCAAAAGTCACGAGTAGACGGCAAACTCGCCAAAATTCATAAACCCATGATAAACTCACCAAAATTCATATAAAGATAACAAACTCGCCAAGTTATGAATCTTTTAGTAAAAGAAAGTCGCAAGAAATCATTAATCATGGCAAACTCGCCAAAATTCATAGTACGCATGACAAACTCGCCAAAACACATAAGTTCATATGAAACGTGCAGATACTCGCCAAAATTCAAGTAAAAAATTTGCAAGTATGCAATAATTATGACAAACTCGCCAAAATTCAAACAAACCAAACCCTAAACTCGCAAGAAATCATCTCTTATATCCGAAATCACAAAAAAATCCGAGACAACTTATAAATTGATCAAGTTACTCTATAGGCATCGATATTAATCCAAAACTACACAGATTATACATCCTAAGAGGCATAAGAGTTTAGCATAACTAAGTCATGTGAATCGATCCTATTAGCTATCAATTTCTGCGAGAGGATTTAAAAAATAACGCCAAACCAAGATTAAAAAAATACTTACAATCGATTTGAGTGAATAAAAAAAAACGTTGGATTGATCGGATAAATGTTAGCAGCAGCAGTTTTGTGATGTTTGAAAAGTATGATGTTTATGGAAGAATGATTAAGTCTAAATATATATAAGGAGAAGAATGCAAGAATGACACATTTAGTCCCTATTGTATGAAAAAATGTTTTTTTTTTTTTTTTTTTTTTTTAGTGAAAAATGAAAAAGAAAAAATCTTTTTGGGTTTTGTATAGATTTTATATTTTTGTATTTTGATTTTGAAATATGTATTTACAAAAGGTTTTTTTTTATGTTTGACTGTTTAAGAACGTTTGATTAAATTTTCCAGATCTTCTGGAGTCAAACACCGCATACCAATTTGATGGACAAGCTCAGTAAACCTTGCTGGTGGCAAGGCTTTGGTGAACAGATCCGCCAATTGATATTGAGTACCCACAAAGTATAGTTCAATTGTACCCTTTTCAACATGCTCTTTGATGAAATGATATCGGAGAGCGATATGCTTTGACTTGGAATGTTGAACCGTGTTGCAGGAGATTGCAATGGCACTCTTGGAGTCACAGTACATTGGAATCTTGTCGAATACAAAACCGTAGTCCATCAGTTGTAATCTCATCCAAATTATCGAGCACGACATGCGACATGGCAACGTATTCGCTTCGTTGATGACATAGATGTACAGTCTTGTTTCTTTGACTGCCAAGACACCGGTTTATCTCAGAAATTGAACACCACCGGATGTACTTTTGCGTGTATCTAAACACCTGCGTGATCGCATCTGAAAAAGCGATTAGTGCAAAACCGAATCCTTCGGATACCAGATTCCCAAGTGAATGGTTCCCTTTACGTAGCGAAGGATTCTTTTAGCCTCATTGAGGTGTCTTTCCGTTGGTCTTGACTGATAACGGGAGCAAAGATATACAGCAAATACAATGTCGGTCTGGCTGTTAGATACATGAGAGACCCAATAATACTTCGGTATTTTGTAGGGTCAATTATTTTCCCATGTAAATCAGCATCCAGCTTTGGTGAGGTTGCAGACATAGGTGTGTTATAAGTATCACAACCGGTCATTCCATGTTTCTTCAAGATTTCAAGAGCATATTTGGGTGATTTAGAAATATGCCACGGGGAGATTGATGAACCTGAAGTCCTAAGAAGAACTTTAGTTCACCCATCATGGACATTTCAAAATTTTGTTTCATTAATTTTGCAAAAGCGTTTGAGTACTTTTTATGTGTTGAACCAAAAATGATATCATCAACATAAATTTGAACAATCAAAATATCCTCCCGTGACGTTGAATGAAAAATGTTGGATCAACAGTTCCTTTGGTAAACTGATTAGCGAGAAGAAATTTTGACAGTTTGTCGTACCAGGCCCGTGGAGCTTGTTTAAGACCATAAAGAGCCTTTTTGAGCTTGTACACGTAGTTAGGATGTTCTGAATCAACGAATCCTTCCGGTTGACCCACATAAACTTCTTCACGGAGTTGACCATTCAGAAACGCCGTTTTACATCCATCGATAAACCGTGATATTCTTGTGTGCAGCATATGCCGAAATATCCGTGACTTCAAGTCGAGCCACTGGTGCAAACGATTCTTCATAATCGATTCCTTCTTCTTGAGAATACCCTTTAGCTACAAGACGAGATTTGTTGCGAATAACATTGCCTTCAGGTTTTGGAACAAGTTCCCAAACTTCGAGACGTTTGAACTGATTCAACTCTTCTTGCATTGATTCAATCCAATTGTCATATGTCATAGCTTCTTTGATGTTTCGTGGTTCATCTTGACAAACGGTGAGTGCATAAACACAAGTTTCAGCATCAGTATGAAGTCGTTGTCTCGTCATGACTAGGTTAGAAGGATCGCCAATCACATTTACTAAGGGATGATCTTTTGTCCATTTATGTGTCGAAGGGTGATGATTGAATGTTGCATGCATATTAGACGGTTCCAAATTGCGTGAAGACGACTTGCCAATGTCTGGAATGGTTAGAGCCGGAGCAAATGGATTGAAGAAAGCATTTCTGTCATAATCTGCAGGTACGGGTACTTCTTGATTTTGTGATTCATCAGTTGTGTCAGTGTTGGATGCAATGTGTTCTTCTGTTGATTGAGAATCATTCGCGGTGCATCGGTGCAACATTGTTGTTGTTGGAGCAGTGTATCGGGTATTGGAATATGATCGAGGTGTGCAGCGGAAGCTTGTCGATACATCCGGAGCACTACTTTCAGAAATCTCATCAAACAGAGGAGCAAACAATGTTTCTAATTGTTGACGAGTGAATTCCATGGGTGGAACAGGTGATGAAGAAGGAAAGTTTAGACGGTTGGATGCGGGTCCTAAGCGGTTTTGCTCGAAGCCATTTCGTAAGCTCATCAAAGTTGACATGAACGGTTTCCATCATTTGTCGAGTTCGACGATTCCAAATTTTAAATCCTTTCGAATTTTCACGGTAACCAATGAACACTCCAATGTCATCTTTTGGCTGAAGTTTACCAATATCATCACGATCATTTTTCGGATAGCACAGTGCATCGAAAACATGAAAATATCGATATCGGTTTGCGATTGTGAACAATCTCATATGGAGTTTTATTATGGCGTGTATGAATGATGGAACGGTTTTGAGTAAAGCATGCAGTTGAGACAGCTTCAGACCACAAGAAATCCGGTAATTGTGAGAAAATCAACATCGTTCGAGCAGCCTCCACTAACGTTCGGTTTCGTCTTTCAACAACACCATTTTGTTCAAGAGTACGGGCAATTGAGGTTTGATGTGTGATTCCAACTTTCTCAAAATAAGCACGAAGTGTTTGATTCTTGAATTCAGTTCCATTGTCTGTTCTTATAATGCGGACGGTGTTTATGAGTTGAACACTGAATCTTTGTGAGAAAGGTGATAATCATTGTTGGAGCTTGATCTTTAGTGCGGAGAAAATAGACCCAAGTCCATCGTGAATAATCATCAACAATAACCAGAATGTAACGTTTTCCATTCACACTTTGTACACGCATAGGGCCACATAAATCCATAAAAAGTAAGTTAAGAACATGTTGAGAACTTGGTTCGGGTTTTGAGGGAAAGTTAGATCTCTTGCTCTTGCCTTGTTCACAAGTCGAACATAAATGATCTTTGGTGTATCGGAACCTTGGAAGACCATCAACTAACTTATGACGAGCGAGTTCAGTCATGGTTTTGAAGTTTAAATGAGAAAGCCTTTTGTGCCATAACCATGATTTAGTCGAAGTTGCTTTGGAGAGAAGACAAATCGGTGAAGATGCAATCATATCGGACATAGGAATCGTATAAAGATTTGTGCTCCGATTGCCGGTGAGTAAATCATGTCCTTCCAAGTCACGTACGTAACATGTTTTGGAGCGAAACGCAACTTCCAAATCATCATCACTGAATTGTCCAACAGAGAAAAGATTGTGTCCAAGACCTTCAACATAATAAACCCGACTGATCTCGATGTTTCCATTGACATAATCTCCATATCCCATGATTGCAGCAAAATGATCATTCCCAAATCTGACAGTACCAATGAACTTTGAAACAAAGTTTATTAACAGACTTTAGATTTCTGTCATATGTCGGGTACATCCGCTATCAACAATCCACGAACGAGTTGAATCACCGCAACACACGAAGACAACGAGGGTGGTATGATAGAAGCGATGGAACCCAAAGAGTTAGTTGGTTCCATTATGTTAGTGTTACACACATTTGCACATTTAGGAATCCATTTAAAACTTGAGGTACGCTGCAACCATTGTTGCCATAACCAATTATGTTTCGCTTTGGTCTTAGTGAAGTCACTAGGTGAGTACATTTGCTTAGGAGATGTTTTTGCAGCAATGGGTGTGTCTACAGATTTCTCAGAAACTACATTGTGCACCTTCCCTAAATTTGATTTTGCAACTATTGGGGACCTAGAGTCAGAGCCAATTATAGATTTCTTAGAACGAGCTAACAGAGAGTTTGCAACACATTTATCATGATTACCGGACATCATACTTTTACGACAAAAAACACATGAGGCATTAACGTTTGAAAGCGTTTACAGACTTATCATTCGTTACACTGACATTAGAATTACAAGTTGCCAAATTTGAATCTAAAGCGGATGCAACATGATTTTTATTCGATTTCCTAAGATGAACTTCTACTTCCGATGTCGGACGAGTGCTCTTCCTATGTTGCGAGATCCTAGTATTTTCTTGGTGTCTCTTATGCTCGGATCTTCTAACATTAGTAGACGCAACTATTCTTGTAGAAGTGGAAGAAAGCAAATTAGTTCCCGAGGTTTTATCAATTATATACATGCCAGGAGCAATCACTTTTGTGTTACTAGACTTGCTAGATTCTTGTTTAGCAAGCTTTTCTTTAAGCTCAATGATGATGTGTTTTTGATCCTGAATTATGGAATTTAATCTTCCTTGTTCACCCAACATTTGTCGAGTGTATTCAACATGGTGATCAAGTTCTTTTGACGCTTGAGCGGCAGTTTTAAGAGAATCAAAAATCGTTTTATATTCCTGTTTGACTTGTGCAATCTCTTGTTCATATTTGAAAATTTGACATTTTAACGATGCATTTTCATCATCAAGAAATTCGACTTTTGAAATTCGCGACTGATTCAAAGACACCTTTTCCATGTGATTTTGCAAAGCAAGTTCAGATTCAATTGTCTTAGACTGACACCATTGAAGTCTTCGTTTAAGTTCAGAAATCTCCATTGAAAGTTTAGATTGGACATCATCATTTTGTGAAAACAGTTTTTCATTTTCCTCTTTTAATTTCTCAATTTCATGCCTTAACATCTGATTGTCCATTTCCAATGTTTGAACCATATTGAGATTCTCAGCAGGTAACACATTTTCATTCACCGAAGCAAATTCACAATATATAACCACAGAAGCAATATTAGCAGAAAGAGCATCTTCTAACAATCGATCAAGGGCATTTTGAAGATCTTGGTATTTGCATTGTTCTTGTGAAACCGAGTTTTCAAGTGTGTTAAAAGCTTCAATCATTGAAGTCACCTCTTGTTGAAGTTCCCTTTCCCAGTGTGTTGCACACAGACGCAGATGTGCGACATGAGGTGAAATTTGGGTTTGAAACATTTGTCTTTGCTCTCTTGCATAAGCAGATTGAAAATTAGATGCTTTTAACTCAGAATTTTTCTCAATTGCCGTTTCTAAAAATGAAATATCTTCCATAAACGTTTGAAAGTATCGTAATACTAAACAAGATTTAGGAGTTTTTGGCAATGAGTTGCTTTTGCAAGAGGATGGTAAAGGACCATTTAGTTGTGCAACACTGTGAACGGGGCCTTCTACACAAGATGCTTCAGTTTTTTCAGAAATATTATACGTTGGTGTTGAAATGACATTCAGTTTGTAAGAAGCATTTTCTCTTGTGTAATCATATGGTAAAATTCCATTTTGTCGCATGTTTAAGCGACTTCGATCATCTTGTGCCCATTGTTCCTCACAATCAAATACAACAAGTTGCATGCTTGGATCTAAAAGACATTGAGCACTATACAATTTGGGCATATCCTTGAGAGCTGTGTGAAGAAAACGTGGGTGATTATACCCAAGAGCAAAACGTTTTGAGTCATCAGGACTCGGAAGTAAAGTTGACATTTCAATCTGTTTTATTGAGTGGCCAATCTTATATACAACAGTACCAAAATCTTTTAACCGTCTTTCCAATCGAAGAATTTCCTCAATTTGATCATCAATGCGCTTCTTAGATTTCTTCTTGAATTCAGAAAAATTTGACCGACTTTTTGAAAAATCTTGTTTAGTATTTGAAAGTTCCGTTTGAAGATTTTCAATGTTTTTCTGAAGTTCGGACTTTTCTTGTTCAATTTTAGAAATCTTTTCGTTATTTGTCGCAACAATTTCATGCATTTGATGTTGAAGATTTTGTTCGTTAACATAAGATTTTTGAAAGGCCACTTCAAAACTTGTTTCTCGGGTGGTTTTTGTTTCAAAATCATTTATCCGTTTTCGACAACTCTCAAGTTCAGCAGTCAAGGAGGTAATCTCAGCCCTAAGGTTATGGTTTATTTCATTACATTTTGCAGTTTGAGCTTGAAATGGCAGAAGTAATGAAGTCGGATATTCGAATCGGACCATGAATTGCTTCACTCTATTCAATATGCTCATTATTTTCATCATCACTTAAGTCATCAAATGTAACCACGGGGTTAATTTGATCAACTTCATTATGATTAAATGATGATTCATGTTGAATAGATTGCTGCTCATCAGATGCAGATGCAGACACAATTGCATTTATGAGACATATATCGGTGTCAGGTACGAGATAGACCGTCCGTGTCATAGACGGTCCATTCTCTGTTTGACTGATGTGATGTTCTTGCATATTTGCCATCAAAATAACTGCAGCATTTGCTTCCAATTCTTCATATTCATCATCGAGAGAGTATCGCCATAAAACCTTGCTGAGTTTCACTGAGTTCTCCTCCTGCTTCATCCTTGTATGCCATCGTCATGACTTGCTTATAGTAATCTCCTCCTCTTGTTCTTGGTTGGGACAAGCATTAGCAAGATGTCCTTGCTTTTTGCAATTATAGCGAATAGTAGATCCGAGTCGGTGAATTCCCGTTTCCACAACTTGAACATTTCTCTTGAAAGTATTACCCGATCCCCCTGCTGATGTTTGAACATTCCCAGAATTACGGAATACCCACTTGTAATCATACGACGACCACTAGTTCTGTTTTGAACCTCAACTTTGCCACCTTGTATAACAGCATGACTTTTGGGATTTGATGATGAGCGAAGACGATTGTTTGACTGAGTAGAGAACTTGGAGAAGGCTTTAGCAATAAAGGCCATTCCATGATTTAATGCTTCAAAGGCATCAACTTGATCATCATTGATTTGAGCAGAGTATGCATTGTTAGAATCTCCTGCGGGTGTGAGTTGATGAGAAGGTGTAGGTGGAGCATAACTAAAGTGACGTTGTTGTTGATCGAAAGCATGATTTGACTTTGGGTAAGGAGTTGGATAACCATGTGCCATGAGAGCAATCTGATCAGCAATGGGTGGTGTAGGGAAACCATGTGTGCCACGAGCTTCTTTATCTTTGATAACTTCATATTGATGATGTTTCAGATAATCATACAATAATCCATGCTTGACTTCATGAAGATCCTTGACTTGTCGAACAAACGTAACATACTTATGCCAATCCAGTCCTAATGAGTTCAGAAACTTGGTGTTAATAACAATTGTTGGAAGATCAATCTTATGTCGATGCAAATCATTGACCACATTTGTGAAACGATGATAATATGATTCAAGTGATTCCCAGGCTCAATGGTAAACACATCAAAGATGTGATATAACTTAGACTCCATGTCGATCTTATTGATTCAGTGCCTTCCATTAAAAGATGAATTTGTTCCCACATAGCTTTTGCAGTTATCTGTGCATCAATACTTTTGTAAATCGGATTAGGAATTCCAAGAAGTATTTGTTGCATAGCAAGCTCATCGGCTTCAAGATGAAGTAGTTGTTCTGGTGTTAAACGACTAAGTGGAACAATTGTGATAGTATCGGGTCTCGGTGGAACAGATGTAGGATCGCCGGAACAGTTCAGTTGGCATTTGAAACGGTCCTTCTAATATCACCTTCTTTAGATACTTACCATGAGGTTTCTTGAGTTCCATATACCTTAGAAATCGACTTGACCATTGCACATAATTTCCTGGTGTAAGCATTGGAGGATGAGTATCCGAACCAGCTTCATGAATCGATTGCTGACTTGTAACAGCTTCGCACATTTGAGAGAACCAAGTTTGTTGTTGAGGGATTTGTGGAACCATTGATGTTCGTTGTGGTCCTTGTTGAGGATGGTTTGGAGTATATTGTTGATTAAATTGTTGTTGATAAATTGCTTGTTGTTGATTCCATTGTTGATGTTGTGGACTTAGTTGTTGTTGTTGATTATGAGTGTAAGGAAAGTAGTTGGATGATGGTGGTTGAGACATATTTGTGAAGTGATGTTGATCGTTAAGGATAATTAAGGTTGAGGTTGTTTAGACTTAAGTAGATGAGTAGAAGAAAACCAAACTTGCAGAAATCCAAACTTGCTAGCAAGAAACTCGCAGGAAGAAACTCGCCAAACTGCAAACTCGCAGAAATGTAGACAGAAACTCGCCAATAATGCAAACTCGCAGAAATTCAAGTCAGAAACTCGCCAACACTGCAAACTCGCAGAAATTCAAGACAGAAACTCGCTAAACTTCAAGGAGAAACTCGCAGAAACTCATGAGAAACTCGCAGAAATTCATGGCTAACTTGCCAAACTCGCAGAAACTCATAAGAAATGCGCAGAAACACGTATTCAGTCCAAAAAGTCCATAAATTTCAATCTAAAACACGTTTTTAAGTACGAATTTCTATTAAATCTAATCAATATTAACCTAAACTATCCCTTGGCTCTGATACCACTTGTTAGGTGACCATATTATCACAACAATATGTATTTCTAGAGAGAGAAAGTTATATAGAGAGAAAGTGGAAGGAACTAATGAATGATTAATGAAAATGATAATTGCAATTAGAACCAACAACCCTCTTCCTTCTAGGGAGGGGGTATTTATAGTGTTTACATAAGTAGGGGAGTTTCCCTTGGTTCTAGAAGAACCTTCTATCACAGCTCATGGGCTTACTACATGAGTTGTGAAACTAATTACAAACATTTATAAACCATAATTATTAACGACCTATTACAAATGAAATGACCTACACTTGATAATAAAACATGTTCCTAACAGTAGTAACTTCTCACTAGCATTCCTATTCCCCTAGAGAACAATATCAATTCCCGTGGCTTACCCTAATACTACACTACAACGATTAGGTTCACTGCCTAGGGTGTTGAAAAACTTGCTCGACAAAAAGGAAGTTCCTTGGACCCCGAACGCGCTGTGTAAGCGTATCAGAAGACCATTCAACCCATTTTGAGCATTTCCCTGTTCCACCACTTGAGCTCGATTGTTATTCCTACCCACAGCATTAAACCCTTGACCACCGCCCATCTGACGACCATAACCACGATTCTGAACTTCAACTCGTCCATTGTTCACAACAGCTTGATTCCTTGTGTTAGATGAGGAACGAATACGGTTGTTAGACTTGTTGGTATAACGGCTAAAGGCATTAGCAATCATAGCAAATCCTTGTTGCGGTGCTTCGAACGGATCAGATTCCTCATTAGCTTCACTGACAAGTGCTTGAGCATTGTTGTTGTATGGAACCAATTGAGTTTGTTGAGATTGAGGCTGTGAAGGATCATATGGTGTGATTGTAGCAGTTGGTTGAGTTGCTGGTTGAGGAGAATACTGTTTTGAGCATATAAGGCAAGTTGTTGATTTTCCGGATGTGTCGATGGAGCAATTTGAGCACGGAGAATCCTTTCCCTATCAACTTCCTTTTCATGAGGCTTCAAGTAATCGTACAGCAATCCATATGTAGAATGATGCATATTCTTCGCTTGACGGAGAAAAATGACATACTTCTCCTATTCAGGACCAAGGCTACTCAGGAACTTAGTATTCACTGAAATTCTTGGCATGATGATGTTGTGTTTATCCAAATCATTGATGATGTCTGAAAAACGATGATGATAAGACTCTAGTGTCTCTCCGGGTTCAATCATGAAGTGTTCATAAGCCAAATAAATTTTGGATTCCAAATCCTCCTGATTGAGTACTGATCCTTCCATAAGAAGATGAATATGATCCCACATTTCCTTTGCAGTCTTTTGAGCATCAACACTTCGAAGAATTGGGTTAGGTAATCCTAAGAGGATATATTGCATTGCAAGTTCATCAGCTTCATAATGTAGAAGTTCCTCTCGCATTGGTCGGACAGATAGCAATGTCGGATTGTTCATCTCTTGGTGGATTAGCGTTTGGATCGGGTACGATAACAGTAGGCATCTGAAATGGACCTTCCAAGATAACCTTCTTTAAGAACTTTCCATGTGGCTTCTTCAGATCACAAAATCTAAAGAACTTTATCACCCATTGATCGTAGTTTCTTGGAGTGAGCATTGGAGGTCTATCTAGTGATCCAGCCTCATGAATTGATTGTTGGCTACTTAAAGCTTCACACATCTTTGCAAACCAAGTGGGTTCCTTCATAGTGTTCCTTGATGGATGTTGATTGAATTCGTTTATGTAGGGTTGAACTTGAAGACTTGGTGGTGGTTGAACCATTTGAGGTTGTGGAATTGCAGCAAGTTGTGGAGTATGTTGTTGTTGACGTTGAGAATAAGTGTAAAGGAAATAATTAGAGTATGGTGGTTGTGACATGTTGAAAACTTGTGTTGGTAAAAATGGATCTTTGTAGTCGAATTAACCTTTGTTGATGAAGTGTCCTTAGGCGTAGAAATCACAAGAAACCAAGTAGAACTTATGCGTAAAAACACCAAAGTTACGCGTAACAATCAAGAGTTACGGGCAGATTTAGCTTACGCGTAAGTAGGGTAAAGGCACTAAAGTTATGCGTAGACACAAAGTTAGGCGTAGAAACTTATGCGTAGGATTACCTTATGCGTAAGACTAGGCTTAGGCGTAAGATGAATCTTAAGTGTAGGATTTCTACGCGTAAGCTTTATGCTTATGCGTAAGTTTAGGGTTTTATCCCAAATGATCTTTTACACTATCACAGTGCAAAAGATATCCAAAGTCGACGTATTTTCAGGCTTATCCAAGCAAGAAAACACGGAGTAAACCACGAAACTGAAGATCAAACCACGGATAAAGTTACGCGTAAGATTAGGGTTTCACTTACGCGTAGCTTACTCGTAAAAATGATTTTGCCCAAAGTTGGTTCTAAACCAGATTTTTGTTATGGAATAGCGCCAATATCACCAAAATAACACAAAAGTCTGAAACTTGATGAATTAAAATGGCTAAACAGGTTACGCGTAGAACGTCACCCACGAACAAAAATAAGCTTAAAACGTAAATCTACGCGTAAAGTTTGAAACTTTTTGCCAAAAACAGTTATTATAACACCTTAAAACATTGAAAGTACAAGAATCTTGGATTAAAAAGTGTAAAAAACGAGTTTTTAAGCGAAGCAAAGCTCTCGTTACCTTTACGCGTAAGAGAAAAAACTTACTTCAAAAGCAATAACGATTCACCCAACTATTTGGCGATTGATACCACTGTTAGGTCACTAGATTTACAACACAAGCTTAATAGAAAGAGATAAAGGCGATTGAACAAGTAAACCAAACACACACACACGTTATGATGAAGACGGTTATGCGTAGAGAGTGAGTGAAGAGAATAACTTGAACAACCAACCTTCAAATGAAGGTTTACAAGAGTATTTATAGGAGGGAAGCTAGGGCAACACTCCTAGTTCCTTTCTTTCTCCTATGGGCTTGGGCCTAAGCTCATGGGCCTTCTACATAAGCTTAAGGCTAATAACAAACATAAAGGCCATAATTAAGCTACCTATTACATATGAGTAACTAACACTTGAATAAAGGTTTAGGAGTGATTCCAACACCTTCTAGCCACTCAATTCCTCTTAAAAGGATTTGTTTCATTCTCACTGGGAACCCTGCATAATCTATTGACCTTCTCTTAGAGTTGGTTGGTATTGAAGAAGGAGACCCTCTCCCTAGTCTCCGCTTAGGAAACCAAAACGCACTAATTGAGTCTAGAGCCACGAGATTCATCAAAAGATCTCATAGGAACACATGACATGACATCGCTTGTTGTTCATCAATAAGGACACAAGTGATATATTCTAGAGTCCTACGCAGATCTTAGCAATCTGCCAGAACATTTATGAGAAGTTTCACATCTGTGATCTTTAGTGATTGAATAGAAACTCCTGCCAGGGTCAACATCAAGCGCCCTAACAGCAGGGTCACTTCGGTAACTCCTCGTGGATTACGCTTAGTGTGTATCAAACGGTCTACAGTAGTGAGGTGATGCTTCGGTGTACCTCAGCGACTCATCTGAACTGTAGATGTATTTCGGTATATCGCGTTATCTCACTTGTGGGACTCCAGTTCATGAACGGCCTTTGTGAGAATTAGAGACGTGTTTTCACACTATGCTGTTAACACCCTCGAAATTCAAACTTGTAAGTGCCAGAATCCGCTTATTACTAACCTGTTTTATGTTTTCTTCTTATGGAAGCTCCGGAGCGGATTGATCGTGCAGATTCACCACATGTTCATACCAACAACACATGAAAGTTCTCATCATAATCAAAGGCTACACAAAGTTAAAGATGATTCTTCGCCAATGTCAAAGAATCTACAAAGTTTAAAGACTCGAGAACTACATCATTGGTAACCAAAAGACAAATAGAAGTGTGAGCATGGTGGAGAAAGACGTGGAGACACCAAACCAACGAAGTTGACAATGGCAGACAACCACATTAATTGATCACAAAGCATGAAGGAACAAAGAATTAAGACTATTCTTTATCTATACACAAAGTTCAAGCTCGAGAAAATTAAAGACCTAATCAAGTGGAGCATCATTTGAATGACCACCCCTTAGGGGGAGATTGTTAGCCTTAATAGTTTTTATTAGAAGTGATGGTCATTCACATTTAGGAACTTTGTAACGTGTGTTAGATATCGTGATATAATAGTCAACGGGCTCGTGGATTGGACTAAGCTAAATGGGTATTAGTTTAGTTAAGCTAGCCTTATATCAATCCATGTCCAATCCAAGTCCACGAGGCCCAAGCCAAAGCCCATTAGGGCGTTTATGTAATGTACTATATAAACCCCTCAAAGTCTCATTTGAGGGGTGTGCTTGAGTGTGTGTGTGTGTGTTTTTCATATGAATATTGTTTTCATCTTCTACTCTTTGTCTCTCTAAAACACATCATATAATCATTCAAGTCACCATATCTTTTCTTCATCTTTCTAGTTATTATTGTGTGAAATGGATTTAATAAAAGGGTCCTAACAAGAACCCTACAAGAAATGAGTCGCACCATGCTTAATGAGCAATATATACCTCAAAAGTTTTGGTGCAATGCCGTTGATACTTCATCGTACATACTCAATCGAGTCTTAATTAGACCAATCTTAGGTAAAACTCCATACGAGTTACTCCGAGGCAAAAATCCTACATTAGATCACTTTAGAGTCTTTGGTAGTAAATGTTTTATTCTTAACACTAAAGATTACCTTACAAAAATTGATCCTAAATCAACCGAAGGTATCTTTCTAGGTTACTCTCCAAATAGCAAAGCTTACGTCATATTAAACAAAGAAACAATGAAGGTAGAAGAGTCATTAAATGTAAAATTTGATGAAAGTCTACCCAAACCCTCTCCACCTCTTGTCGATGACGAGATTGTAGAAAGTGAAGCTATAGTAATAAAGAAAAAGATAAATGAAGAAGAAGAACCTTTAAATGATGAAGTCATAAACATTAAAGAGTCCAAAGATCACCCCGTAGATAAAGTCATAGGAAAGCTAAACGAAAGAACATTAAGGTCTCAAGTTCAAAACCAAAGTAGCTTATTTTGTTTTGTTTCAACCATAGAACCTAATAATACACAAGAAGCCATTAAAGATGAAAGTTGGGTAATGGCTATGCAAGAAGAATTAAATCAATTTGTTTCTAATGATGTTTGGACACTTGTCCCTCCACCTAGTAATCAAATCATAATAGGAACCAAATGGGTTTATAAAAACAAATTAGATGCAAATGGAGTAGTGTCTAGAAACAAGGCTCGACTCGTTGCCCAAGGGTATAACCAACAAGAAGGAATAGACTTTGATGAGACCTATGCCCCCGTGGCTAGATTAGAGTCTATAAGAATACTTCTTGCTTATGCTTGTGCTAATGATCTAAAGCTTTATCAAATGGATGTCAAAAGTGCTTTTCTAAATGGTTTTATTAATGAAGAAGTATATGTAGCTCAACCTCCGGGCTTCATCGATTTTGAAAAACCTAAACATGTATATAAGTTAAAGAAAGCCCTTTATGGTCTTAAACAAGCTCCAAAAGCTTGGTATGATAGACTTAAGTCATTTTTAATCAAACACAACTATACCATGGGGTTAGTTGACAACACACTTTTTACTAAGAAAAGAGAGTCACATATAATCATCGTTCAAATATATGTAGATGATATTATATTCGGATCCACTTGTCAAGACATGTGTGATGATTTCTCTAAAATCATGCATGACGAGTTCGAGATGAGTATGATGGGAGAACTTAGTTTCTTTCTTGGTCTACAAATCAAACAAGTAGAAGATGGTATCTTCTTTAATCAATCTAAATACATAAAAGAGATGTTAAAGAAATTCGGTCTAGAAGAGTCGAAACCAATTAGGTAACCAATGTCATCCGACACCAAACTCACTAAAGATGAAGACGGCGAATCCGTCGATAATACTAAATATCGTGGCATAATTGGTAGTCTTCTCTACCTCACGGTTAGTAGGCCGGATATCATGTTTAGTGTTTGCTTATGTGCTAGGTTTCAAGAAGACCCTAAAACATCACACCTAAAAGCCGTAAAAAGAATATTTAGATATATTAAGGGTAAAACATAATTAGGATTATGGTATCCTAAGGGCACGGGAGTAGAAACAATTGTATATGCAGATTCTGACCATGCAGGTGATTATGTTGACCGAAAAAGTACAAGTGGGATATGTACTTTTATGGGATGTTGTTTAACATCTTGGTTTTCAAAGAAACAAACGGCATTAGAAATATCAACAACCAAAGCCGAATACGTCTCTGCCGGCAAAGCATGCCAACAAGCACTATGGATGAAACAAGCGTTAGTTGACTACGACATTCATCTAAGTGACGTAGCAATTCTATGTGACAACAAGGGTGCCATAGATTTAAGCAAGAATCCGGTATTACATTCTCGCACAAAGCATATAGAGATTCATCATCACTTCTTAAAAGACAATGTCAAAAGGGGAACATCTCAATTGAGAAGGTAGCGTCCGAAGACAACATAGCCGACGTCCTCACCAAACCGTTGAAGCGGGAACAATTCAATCTACTTCGTCTTGGTCTTGGTCTCATGGAACAAACGTCGTAATTTACTTTTACTCTACAAGGTATGTAAACACTAGCCTTCTTCTTTCTGAGTCTAGGATCTCTATTTCACGCACAACTCACAAACAATACGGGAATTTTCAAAACCCAAGATAAGTTTTTTTTATAACTCATAGTTTCTCTTATTTTCTTTCAAAAATAAGTACAAGTTGCACACACATAATTACATAAACATCTTCTTTTCAAAGGGTAAAACGATTTTTATTCGCATATAGAAACCTCTTTTTGAAATGTTTTCTAAAAATGATACATCTTCCCGTATCAATTTCACAAAAGCAATTTCTCACGTCTAGGACAAATCGCTTTTTCATTATTAATACAAAGTAAAAACCCGTTTTCATTGCATCTCATGTCTTTTGAATGCTAAAGGAGATACATAACTAATATGTATTTTGGGTACATTCATTTAAGCAACAATGAATTAGGAGCACTCGGGTTATCTTACATAATAGTATGCTTTTCCACTTCTAGTTTATTTTTCTTTTCTTCTTAGGAGTCGAGATAACCGCAACTCCAAATAGTTTGCATATAGGCACACACTAGGCAAAAATGTTTCCAAAAGGAAAATTTTGTGCTGCCTGGATCATCAGACCCACGGATCCCAGCCTTATGCTTTGGACGGATCCTCAAGGAAGGATCCGTGGGATCCGTGAGAGAAGCTTTTATCTTCTATTTTTCTCACTTTGGATGAAAACTACAACATTTGTTTTATTTTTTGGAGTATGTTCTTTAATGCTTGTGTTCTCATGATCACATGCCTTAAATTCATATCTAATCATTAGATTTTAATCTACATTTTGGGTCAAGCATTTATTACAATGCATTGTTTTTCTATATATATAACTCCCAAAATGCTTGCATAATCATCTCATCTTCACAAACAAACAACACCATGTCATTCACAAACTCTTACAACTTAGATGAATCACCTAGTACAAACAATCCTCTTCATGAAACCCAAACTTTTGTACTACCACCTTCCAAAATACCACAATCAAATTCTAGGATATCCACACGGATTAGCATCCAATCTTGTTTCTTAGCAAAACCATCATCAAATGGCTCATCATCATCAACTAACTCACCACAAGATGCTTCCATTATAGCACCTCCTTCATCACCAACAAGTACACCAACTTCATCAGCTAAAGTCACTCTTTTGGAACTCCTTACGACTCCAACAAGATCTCAACAACCAAAACAAAAAGAAATAACCTTTTGGACACCTCCAACTTCTCCAAACACAATATTCAATGATCTTGAAACATCACCACCCTTAGCTCCCATTAAACTACAAGAACATCTAGGTTCTTTTCCACCACCACTTCCAACCATTCCGGACTTTGATCCGTATTTTCCTATTTTTCCACCACATATTCCACAACTCACAAATCAAAACAACCCGGAAAACTTCCGCACTCATTACCCACATCACTTAAATTGTGAACATTGCCAATCCACTAGGGAAATTGCAATAGAAGTTAGGGAATAAATGCGATTCATACTCAACCTCATCCTTGATCTCATCAATACCATTACTCATCAAAACCTCCATTCATAACCTTATGAAATCATGGAAGGAATCATTATTACTATTTTCTATTTTTAGTACTTTTTCTTTTGAGTCATTTTCAAGAACAAGTCTTGTTCTTATTTTTACATGCTTGTATGTGGCATAAATACCACTACACTTTGTTGTTTTATTACAAGGCCTTGTTTACATACCTTGTCTCCCAATCTTGATTCTCGTCAATCACAAGATTACCTAAGCATGTTACTAACATTTCTCTTTTTAGGATTTTTATTTTTCTTCACTTGACGCCCCAAACTAAGAGGAGCTACCGTCAAGGGGGAGTAAGCGATACGTGGACTAATTTTTCCACACTTTTATTTCTTCGATGGGTTAACTTTTTGTTTCGACAAAAAGGGGGAGAAGAAGTAAAACTTAGGGCCTTTCAAAACATACATCTATTCTTAAGTTTTTCTCATCATAACATTATGTTTTGTCATCAACAAAAAGGGGGAGATTGTTAATACAAATAAACCGTAAAAACGTTTATTAATATTTTGCGATCTCTTTGTGTTTTGTTGATAACAAATATAATGTTATCTTAAGTACAATTATAAG
Source organism: Chrysanthemum makinoi (assembly GCA_910596185.1). Classification (NCBI taxonomy): domain Eukaryota; kingdom Viridiplantae; phylum Streptophyta; class Magnoliopsida; order Asterales; family Asteraceae; genus Chrysanthemum; species Chrysanthemum makinoi. The sequence continues at coordinate 105,018,456 of OU343216.1, read as the reverse complement.
GATACATGTTATTTTTGTAAAGCATTTACATATAGCTATCTAATACAAAAATGTTGTAATTAATCATTTGTTGTAATAGTTTTATTAGGATGGGTAAAAATCACAACCCATGGATCATATCCATAACCCATGGTATTGACCCATACCCACAAGACTAGATACATTGTACTCATTAGATACATTTAATCTAAAAGAATACCCATGGACCAACCCATAACCCATGACCCATGACCCATAACCAAAAACCCATGGGCAAAGAGGAGCGTCCCACTGATCCCTAGGATTACACTAGACGGATCCCTTGTGGGAGGGATCTGTGGGATCCGGGGAACAGTGGCAGATTTTGCCTATAAATAGAGAGCCATTTCTTCATTCTAACTCACCCCTCTTCTTACTAATTCTCTCATATACTCTCATTCTCTTCTAACAAAAGATCACTTAATCTAGAGAGTACTTCCTTCTTTCTTTCTTTAGTGATTCTCATATAGGTCCTTCTCTAAGGCGAGATCACGAGCATTCTACAAGTCATCCAAGCAAGGGGCCCTTGATTGATTTGTTCCTCCGCAAGATTTCTGTAGCAAATATCTTGTATTTGATATTTCACATATTTGTTGTGTAAAAGTCGTGTTGGTTTGGTCCACCGTGTTACGGACTCGTTATTTAGCTTTGTACCTGAAAAAGGTGTAAGCAACGTTGTGAAGGCTTCTCCGCCAAGTTGAAGGAGTTTGTTGACATAGTGCTTGAACTCTCGAGTAGGTGACTCGGGGAGTGGAGTAGGGCAAGGAAGGTGTCCTTGTAGCCGAACCACTATAAATCGGTTGTGTCATTTCTATCCCTTGCTTTACTTTATTTACTTACTTTATCATTAGATCTATACTTTCTCAACATCCATACGATTTCACATAATATCGAATCTAAAGTTTTTGAAACTAACTTAAAATCGGCAAAACTATTCAACCCCCCTTCTAGTTTTCCACATATTTCATATACACCCGAGAGATGAGAGTATCCAAACACCACTTGTGAGGTGCTAGTATGTAATTTTCGTGCTTGTTATGACTTTTGCGAG
>OU343216.1:105000316-105017287 GCA_910596185.1 Chrysanthemum makinoi | reverse complement strand
TCAAACAAAGATGTTATAGCATGTTGCTAAGAGTATGTTGTAAAAGCAATTTACTACTGAGGTAAACTGAATCAAGTCGCTAATCATGAAATTGCAATAGCAAGTCACCTTGAAATAATTTAACATACCAAGTCGCCACAAGAAAAATTAGCCAGCAAGTTGCTAAACTTATAACACATAAGTTACTTAATCAAAAATGATAGAACCAAGTCGCTATGCAGACTTGTAAGTACAAATGCTACCATTTTTAATCTGATAAGTCAATACAGTTACAAAGGTAAGTATTTAAGTAAGAATAATCAAACTAAATCGCACCAAGAATATTGGTAAATTACCTAGAACACTCAACTAACATGCTCGAAGAACACCTCTAAGTCTCCATCAAAAACATACAAGCCAACTTCTTTACGAAGAACTTATACACCAACTCGCTACCAAGAACATACATATCCAACTCGCTACGTAGAACACATCTTAGTCGCTGTCAAGAACACAAGCAAATCATTCGCACAATATCACAATCTATTCATCACAATCAAACCGCTACAAAGAATACTTGCATATGAACCATAAATACAAGCTATTACAGCAACACAACCCAAATCCAACCATATTCACGACGCTTACAGATTCATAAATACAAATAATTATGAAAAATTACACCAACCCTAATGCATCCAAACAACTCTTAATCCATTTAACACAAATATATCAATTGTTTCACTCAACAAATCCATAAACAAACCTATCACGAGGGAAGCCGCGAGGCGAGGATCAATATTCGAGAATCGTTAGGAAACGTTAGGATGCATATAACCAACCTTTTAGAGACCAAAGTAGACAAGATGATCTTACCACTCACAAGTAAGCTATGATGCAATGTTCACACGAGGAGAAGAGAGTAAATATTGTTTTTAAGAATTTTATGAAAATAAAGAAATGGCAAGTCGCTAGGCTAGGAGAAGATATTTTACAAGAATACCAAGTTGTCACATATAGTCCCTGTGGTTTTGTGATTCGTTAAGTAAATCATTGCTCAAGAAACTATCATGTCGCTAGGAGTTATAAAGCAAATTAAGTCGCTTACGATCTATGAACTTATCATATCACATTATGTATAATAGACATTTACAGTCCTATGAACTTGGATAGCAAACGGCACAAAACCACATAGCTTATATAGGATGACATAATAGGATGAGCAACCATTGTGCATGTATGAACGAGATAACTTGTAAAATTCTCCCCCTCAATCAATGTCACCAAAGACCATTGATTGAATTAACTCACCGTTATAAAACAAGAATATGTCATTTGTTCGAACTTTATCTATGATCCGTGGCTTGTTGACATTTTCACAGGATCGTAGATATTATCGATAACAAAAGATATATCCTTTATTAGTTTGGGAAAAAAATTAATCAAAAGAATGATAGTTAATTTTAAAAAGTTTTTTTTTTAAATGATTTGTACACAGATATGTAAGAGCGAGTCCTGATTCAAGATGAATAGGAGTCAAAGCACAAGGTACGTCGGTTAAACAACCATTCGAGTGAGCACTATTCATTTCAGATGGAAACAAGTCATGAAGTTCTGAATGAATGGTTGAGCATTATTTTGAAAAAGACTGAAAACACATTGCACTAGAAGCACATGTAGTATTGCAAATAGATGATTTAGTGACATAAGTGTTCTCACTAATGGACGTTGTCTTTGTTGATCTAGGCATATCATTGGTGGAGATCCCCAGGTTCACCTATTCTTAAGAGTTTTCTTGTGGGCATCCACTTAGGTAAGATCTAGGTAAGTAAGTCAGTTTGGATCTGTAAACTTAAATAATGCGCGGTAAATCCATTTGAAACATTTGGTAGTAGATTTGGGTGTAGGCACAGTCCTCTTTTGAATAGTATTCCTCTTGTAGTCATTTGGTTTCTTAGGGGATTGATCTGCCATTTGATGCTTCTTATGAGAGACAGATGAACTCCTAGTATTCCTGATCTTAGAACTTTGAACATTAGCCTGAGGTTTGTTATTCATTATATCAGAACGAGGTAGTGAAGTGACAGATTTTGACAAAATAGTATTACATCAACTTGGGAGGCAAGCCTGATTTCGATGGTTTAAATCTTTCAGTTCTAAAGCATTCGACTGCTAACTACGTTATGTTTTGAGTTGTTACTGGACGGTTGACTTTCCCAAAGTCGATGGTTTTGCAAACTTAGTGTTCACCCTATTTCAATAGATTTCTGAGCTCATTTTTTTAAAACAAAGCAATATTGAAGCTCTTATCCTGAATTTGGGCTTTGAGGGCATCAATGTCAACCAAAAAAGAATTTGTTTCTAATAAGTTCTTTCTTAAGGACTCATTTTCTCTTAATAAGTTGGATACAGATAAAGCCAATTCATCATTCCTAGATTTAAGCTCGCTACTCATCTCATGGATTGCTCATCCTAAGATTGCATTTCTTTGCATTCGAGAGTTGACATTTCAGTTGCGTATGGTTGAATCTTTGTCGAATCGGGTTTCAAGTGATTAATTTCAAAGAATTCTCGAAATTCGGAAATTCGGATGTCACAGATTTTGTAGCACGTAAACTTTCTTCCTTTTGTTGTATTGCAATTTCCAGGGAAATACAATGTTTTTCAAAATTAGTATTTGTTTGAAAGTTCATCATAAACCCTTTTGTTACCATGTCATTGTTTTAAGGATTTTAGATGAGACTCAACCAAGACACATTTATTGATATCATTATCAAAGATAGGGTCAGTTAAGGTTACCTCAATGCATGACACTTATTCATTTGTAGGTATGAGATCTGTGTTTACCTTCGCACAACAGGATTTCGACATGAAGGTTTCAAGTTTTTGGACTCGAGCCTTTGTGTTTAATACGACCAATTACATCATTCTAAAGTATCCGAAAGCCGTGGGCATAACATGTCGTTCAACTTTCAAGAAACCATTACCCAAAATATCACACCTTTCCTTTAATTTTCCATGACTCTCATTCAGACAATCATTCCTTTGGTAGCATCCTAATGTAGACTTCCACATTATTCATGATTTGGATATATGTGTTGATGAACTCATGAATTTCCATTCGGTGTGTTTCTTGAATGAAATTCAGTCATGTATGGATCAAAGTCAGAGAATATTCCCTTTGATAAGTGGTGAAATTGGTTGTAGATAACTTGAAGTGCAACATTATAGTCATCAATTAATACCTTCTCATTGGTAATTTGAATCTTAGAGTTGTTCTAAGTTCAGTAACACAGCCTTTTCCAACGTAGGTAAGTCTTGGCGAAGAAATACGGCATATGTTCGACTCATAGGAGTGGATATATTTGTGTAAAGTGCTGATGAAGTAATTGAAACGGCTCAATGTTGCATTAGATGCTTTGTATCATGGGTCATTACGTTGTGTTTTTGTTGAAGTTTGACTCAGAAGGTGAGGAGTTTTGAACATAATTTGTAGAATCAATCAAGGTAGGATCTTCAGAAATAGAACCCGTTTCATTGTTACATGAGGTATCATAGAGTTCAAGCACTCAGGAGATAAAAGGGCGTGACGTGGAGACATTGTGGGTGGATGAGTATTTGCTGCATGCGTCCTCGGCTATAGTAGATATGATTGTAGGCATGTTGGTAGACATGTTGACAGACTATACGGGATTTTATAACTCAATGATTAAACCGGGAAATAGATTCTTTCAAGGGATTTTACTAAACCAAGAGAAAACCGTATTACACACAAAAGTCAACCAATTCGCTATGAATCCTTGAACCAAGTCGCTAAGTCGCTATGAATCCTTGAACCAAGTCGCTAAGTACTAAGTTGCTAAGTAATGACAAAGCAAGTCGCTAAGTTCTCAAGTCGCTACAAATTTTTGACAACTTCGCTATGCAAATTCGCTATGAGATCAAATCGCTAAATAGCAACTCGCTAAGGACCAAATCGCTACCACCAAATCGCTACAAAACTTAAAGAGCAAATCGCTATCAAGGTAAAGCAAGTCGCTACCACGTAGTGGAGAATCCACTGGTACTTTTGTCAGCTTGTCTCTAAAGCAAGTCGCTAGGACCAAATCGCCACCAAACAACACTACAACTTCCTACAGACTTACAAGCAAGTCGCTACCGAGAATATTATACGAGAGCCAAGTTCGCTAACATGAAAAACTTATAAAAAACACACTTTTCAATTCAAAAAACCCAACCCAACCACGATGATTCAAGCCTTCCAAATCAAAAACTAAACACTTATGATGATCCTAAATACAAAAGTACAATCAAAATCCAAACTTTAACATTAGAAATCAACCAAATGATGCAAAAACCACTAAATTTCTCAAACTCAAAAACCACCATAAACCACTAGAAATCAAAGATATGTAGAGATGATCTAACCATGGCTCTTGATACCATTTGTAACATATTGGATTTCGCATACACATCATAACACAAACATACTTGGTATAGATAATGTTTAGAGAGAGAAAGTGGGATATTCTTAGAAAGGAAACTCATGTAAGTTAGATTACCAAAGAACATCCCCTCTACCTTGCAGTAGGGGTATTTATAAGTTACAAAATAAACCTCCAGGCGGCCGTGGATCAGGTACTACAATGGGTAAAGACCGTCCTTCCTCCACGTGTTGCACTAAACTAAATAGCTAACTAAATAACTTAGTAAATAACGTAATGTCTACGAGCTAACTTATGCTAGATAGTATTTGGGGTGATAGATACTTCACTATGGAATTTTCTAATTCCTAACAATTTTGATCCACAAAATATATTTATAACTGTTTTATATAAATAAGAAATAAAACATGTACTGTCGAACACAGAAGTTGCATAAATAAAACGGAAAGTAGTCATGTGACATCCTAACGAATATAATTCGTGACAACTGGTTCTTCAACTCCGTTGTATAAAAAAATTAAATCTTGAACCATATTTGGTATTACTTATTTGAGAGTACAAAAAATATGTTAAAGTTGCTTATTCAAAAGTGCTTAAAGCAATAAGTAAATAATCAATTTTAACATTCAAACTGAACCAAAGTCACGATGTGCAAACTAATTCTCCATCTAGTCACATAACCTTCACCAAATCACACTAAAATCATCATATAACACATTTCCAATCACAAATCATCAGTATTTCATTAACATTCAGTACTTCATTTGTAAATATTGACATACGATGTTGAACGTATCTGTGCATTCTGATTTTCTCCTTGAATTTCTTTTGATATCTTAAAGGTCTAGCAACATGTCTGGTGCAGACCTTTGCACAAAGCCTGTTTAGATAGCAAAAGGGATATGAGAGGGATATCCGATGTCCCATCTATGTTAATAGTTGTCTCTTACAACTTCCTGAACAAACTAAACAATAAGTGTTTAAGTTTAATGTTTGCATTACAAGCTGATTATGGAGGTGCAAAATCTGATTGGAACAAGCATAAATAATTGCAACTTTCTGGAACTTTCAGTCAAAGTATTATTATTCGATGTCAAATTCCAGCCCATTCTACTACGACTATATACAGAGATGCTTAACATCTTCGAGCCAATCATGGTTCATTGGGACGGGTGTCTGCTAGGGACCAATGATTATATCTTCTCACAGAAAATATATATTTATGTGTCGCCAATGGATGCCAGCCACAATGAATAATGATTAACTTGAAGAGATTTACCAACTTTTTATAAAATTGTGTTGACATTCATGAAATACAAAGTTGTGATACTATTACGCATATAAAATAAAATGGTACCAAACATGCGACATAACCCTCTATACATTGCTATAAACCAGGCCAAGATATGGGCAATCTCATTTTTCAAACTACCCGTCAGAATTCATCAAAGCCTTGATGGTGTTGGTAAGCTTAACAAACAGAAAAGCCATTTGTCACAAAAGATAGGCTCAGATAGGGTAGCAATTTGGAAAAATTGGATTGCCCACCATGGTTGCAACCTTAACATGCTGCCAAGCCAAGATATGGGCATTCTCATTTTTAAAGTTACCCGTCAGAATTCATCATAGCCTTGATGTTGTTGGTAAGCTTACACCTTGAAAAAGATTTTGACCCACAAAATATATTTATAAGTGTTTTATATAAATAAGAAATAAAACATGTACTGTCGAACACAGAAGTTGCATAAATAAAACGCAAAGTAGTCATGTGACATCCTAACGAATATAATTCGTGACAACTGGTTCTTCAACTCCGTTGTCTAAAATAATTAAATCTTGAACCATATTTTGTATTACTTATTTGAGAGTACGAAAAGTATGTTAAAGTTGCTTATTCAAAAGTGCTTAAAGCAATAAGCAAATAATCAATTTTAACTTTCAAACTGAACCAAAGTCACGATGTGCAAACTAATTTTCCATCTAATCACATAACCTTCACCAAATCACACTAAAATCATCATATAACCCATTTCCAATCACAAATCATCAGTATTTCATAAACCCACAAAAAAATAAACCTAACTGGGACATTCATTAATCAAAATCAAGAACCCAAATCCCATATTGCAACAAGCTTAGATTTTGGCAATTGGGTCATCATTAAAGCATCAAATATTGGTCAAACAAGTATCAATTTATCAAAATTAAACATAAAAATCACCTTTATAATTTTTTGATGAATATGTATTCATCGCTTCACAATTCAACCCCAACACAACCATATGATTATCAACTATATATGATCATTTCATCAAAATTGAATTAGCAATTTAAATACACAAACACCAGATGACTTAAATATATGTTTTAATTTGATAAATATGTTGTATATTAGAAAACCCTAATTTATTTGGAGACCCTATTTCGTTTTTGCAACTTTTCATGACTGTGTGTTTGACCCATGTGTGTGTGAGAGAAACTATATATCCTTTATAGTTTAAACTATAAAAGGAAAAAATGCAAACACTTAAATAAATAAAAGCATATAAACATATGCTAAATTATTATAATTATATATACGCATCACCATTGTCATTTTCAGTACCTACAACAACCTAACATCATCACCCATAACCATTACGCACCATCAGTACAAAGAGTACCCCCAAAAGACAACCATAACAGACCACCAAGAAGAGAAAACAAAATACACAGACATAAACAACATAAACATAAACATATGACCTAATCATAAAAATTCATGATGTCCATATGCTCCTCCTTCTCAGTCAAACCTTCACGGACTTCAACCAACAAGCCCCTCAAAACCTCCAGCCTCCTGCGCATCCTGATCATCTACAACCTCAAGCACTCATAGACATATCTACCAGCTTCTTCATCATCATGGTTAAGAGACCACACCTCAGCCATCCTTTTAGTTTGCACATCTATCTTCCTCTGCAACTCATTGCAGTGCTCCCCAAGAAACCTCGGCAATGCTTCATCCTCTGTGTGATCTTGAATGAAAAGAAACTTGAAGCTTTGATGTAGCTTTTCTGATCCGGACATGTCTTTCAACTCATTGATGTACGGAGTGTTCGCCATTGAAATTATTGGTGGTGGGTGAAAGTCTTGGTCATGATAGTCAGAGATTAAGTTAGATAATTAACTATATATTCTAAATATATGTAACTAAACCAGTGTCTAACTAAACTCCTAAGGAACCCAACAGGTTTCATCATTGCAAATGTTAATTAGATTATTAATTCACGGCTTTTGTTTTCCCATGCAAAAATATCAAGTTTTGCAATATACACGCATAAAACACTTCGGTATTGATAAAAATATTGACAAAATGTACACATGAATTTGGCAATATAACATAACTAACCCTGGACATTTGACAATTATGATAAAGATAGCCCAAATACACTTATAAAAATATTATCATACCAAAACAAATATGATATTAAATAAATATATAACAAAGACTGGAAAAAATGTTAATAAAAATGAAAACGTCATTACCTCCAACTTCTCGATAAAAAATTCATCAAAACAAATACAAAATCAAACTATATATATATTATTGAGCAATAACACTATGAACATTTATATCTAGTCCGTGTGCAACAGCAAAATCGATACGTATATTTATTTCAAATATCATCAACCCAAAACAAACAAAACATTGAAAAACAACTACTTAAACTCATTCATCTTAATACCATTAGCTTCTTTCTCACGGCACCAGCTTTCGCTTCATCTAACAAATAGTTTACCTCTGCAAGCAATAACCGATGCCTCTCTTGAGTTTTTCTTAAAGCTTCAAGTGACTCCAAAGCAACCCCGTTAGCACTAGGGGTGTAAATGAGCCGAGTCGAATCGATTACTACCAAGCTCGAACTCGACTCGATTAGTAAAACTCGAGCTCGAAACTCGACTCGAGCTCATTCGAACTTTGGATTTCAAGCTCGAGCTCGGCTTGTCATCTCAAACTCGAGCACGAAACTCGACTCGAGCTCGAAACTCGACTTGAGCTCGATTATTGCCACTTTTAAAGCTCGAACTAGATGAAAAATGGGCGTATCAAGCTCGACTCGACTCAATTTTATGTAACTATATGTATATAAAAGGGTAAAAGTGTAATATCATTGAAGCTCGATAAGGGCTCGCGAGCCTCACGACTGAGCATATTTGAGCTCGAACTCGGCTCAAAATTGTACTCGAGTAGCTCGAGCTCGACTCGTTTATATCGAGTCAATTTCGAGTAGTTTACGAGTCGATCTCGAATAGCTCGCGAGCTGTCTCGTCTCGTTTACACCCCTAGTTAGCTCCATAAGCTTCCATGTTTGCCATCATGGTATGGTTCTTCGCTATTACCTGCCTCAAATGTTGGAAACAACCAAAAAACATTTTGGATAATGCATCATCTTCACTTACCTGTTGCACAAACCACAAACGCATGTAATTATGCAATTTTGAAGAACCAACAACATTCGATAAATTCACTATCAACTCGAAATTTTCCATTCAAAATAAAATATATAAAAAGCAAATGGTTCTATAACTCACTATGAAAAAAGTACCAAATAAATAGGACAAGCATAACTTATGTAACCTACTAATATTAAAGTATTACATATGAAAAGTCTCATCTAAATATAACATATTAGAAAAAACCTCTTCACATGTACTCTTATAAGGTTAAGTAATTATCTAAAATAATAGGAACATAATGACCAAACATTTATTTATGAAATATTAGTCACAATCGGTGCATCGCATGGGTTGAATAAAGTCTCGTAAGTAGAATGCTTAAAACGTAAGTTTAAACACGTGTAACACAAGGGGTATGTTTGGCAACAACAGATTGTGCTGGTGATGGTGCTGTTGATGATGCTGGTGCTGGTGTTGTCTTCCAAACAAAGATTATTTTTTAGGCAGCTTATTTTATTAGAAAAAAATCATAATAAGCATAATCTCTCCACAATCTCATGTACCAAACATAGCCAAGGTCTATTTGGTAACATTGAATTTTAAATGTAAAATTTCATATAATGATTATAAGTGGACTAGAAATTAATCTAATGTGATGAAAAATATTAAGAGTCGGTTGTGATCACGCGCAGGATAACCTAACGATTATATAAAGTTCAAAATTTTATGCGATTTTAAGTTAAAACATTTAAGTTTTGGATAAATATTGTAGGTCCAAAAGTTTCTGGATCTAAGTAGCCTTGAATGACTAATAGTAAACATGAAAAAATTCAATTTACTATATGAAGAACTCTTAGCAAAAGCTTAATGTGTTAATGCGGAATATTAACACACAAGAATTACTAACTTCGTATTTTCTATTAATTTGCTCAAAGGCTAATGCTCACCAACTCGTACAATAACCTAACACCTTAGGAATCCTTTTATACACCAAGGAAACCCTAATTGTCTAACAAACTTGTAGAAGGGTAAAGATATCTTCTCCTAAGATATCTTTACACGTTCATATCTATTCCTAATATAACTCTAACAACTATTACGTTTTAGACATAGCAGAACTTAACCAATGACACTTTGTTCGCGGACTTAACATCTTTAGTACTGGCAGACTTAACTACTAACAGACTTAAGTCTGATCTACCAGACTTAACTATTAATACTACCAGACTTAACTACTAAACAAGACTGAAACATTACAAAATATAATTCCCAACAATCCTCCCCTAACTTGATCTTCACTTGTAAACTTCAAGTTCTTTTAAACTCCTGAGGATCTTGGAATTATCTTTAAGTTGCATCCTTGAGATTGTCTTCATTTTGTGGTATGTGAAGCATCATATCAGCAAACTTTTAGCACTCCTTGGTCTTTTCAGCAACTATGACTATATGTACATCAAAACATGAAAGTTTCATACTATTCTCATCACTTCCAGATGTGTAAACTTTTGTGAGAGGTGAATCATAGAAAATTTAATGGATTTGATGTCTCTTTACCAATTAGCCATCACTACTGGAGTAGCCAATGTTTTGGTGTATAAGACCATGGTACATTGATAACCATCTGATTTTTAGCAAACCAGCAGCTATCAACATATTTGTTAAGTCTTTACCAAAAGTTGTACCCTTTTGGACTAGTCATGGTTTCCACAGCCTTTACCACAAACCATGATCTTGTGGGCTAGCCAACTCTTTATCCACACAGATATGGTGAGTTGAATACCATACAATTTTTGGCAAATTGTCAGCCAAAAACGGATTTGAGATTTCTTTACCAGAGCCGTTTGCTCATGGATTAGTCAGTTCTTATGTGCATTAGACATGGTGAACTGATTACCATTTTTTGTGTCAGTACAAAGTAATTTCACCAAGTGCCTCCCCTCAAAGTCCATTTTATTTATCAACTTTAAAACCTGTCCAACAACACTTAGAAAATTCTTCCAAACACTTAAAATTATTGTTGTTGAGCTTTTGATTCAATTAACCTCAAAAGCTGATAACATGCATCATCTTTTCTTTCTCCAAGCAGCTTCTTCTCAAACATAATCCTACAAACCCTGTTTAGAAGTGGATAATCCACTTCTGTTAGCATATAAATATTTGCAGTCTCTAATACCAGACAATGCACTTGACAAGTATGGAAATATCTTCATCTAATCACTTGTTCCTAACACACCAGCTTCCAGATTTCATCATTTGCATCTGGTGCCTCAAACATGATTTTCAAATCTCCCCAAAGGACTCCCTTATATTCTTCCTCAGGCCTATTCTCACCATGTTTTTCCACCATTAGTGTATACAAACACCTCAAGTCATCCCTAGACACATCACTCAGCAAACCTGAAAAATTAACATATACAGTACTGGTATAGTCTTCCCTTATCACCTGATAAGATGCCTTGTCACCAGTTTTGATGATTTTGATATTTGCAATCTTTGCAGCCATTGGACCTTCAAGAATAGTACCCATAGTGAACTCTTCAGATGGAGGCTCCTCTACCTTGTCCTCCATATAAGCCTCCACTTCCTTCTTTGACTCAGTCTTTTCTATCTTGGAAGATTTCCTTCTAGTCTACTTGATGATAGGCTTCTTGACTTTAGTTTCTTCCTCTTGCTGCACAATACTGGGCTTATCTGCAACCTTTTCTACTCCAACTACTTCTTCGACTTTCTGCTTTTTGGCTTCTTCATATTGGAGGTTAAATCCTTTACTCTTGGTCACTGAAACCTCTAGCTCAGAATTCATGGGAACAAATCTGTTGACCTGATCCACCACCTTCTCAAATTCTGTTTTAAGCTCATCAGATGTTAGCTTTCTTAGTTGAGTAATCTTCCAGCTTTCATGACCTTGACTCTTGATGAATTTGATCATATACTCCCTCTGTTCTCCTTTGGTGAGAGGCTTGTTTTTCCTTTCCCTGTATCTTTGTTCTCTAAGCTGCCTCTTCTTCTCATTGATCATGTCTACCATTTTTCTTGCAAAGTCTTCATGATAAGGTTTTAAAATGTACCTTTTTTAGGGGTCAATTATGTTGGGATATGAAAGTGCTGAAGATTGACAAAGTACTGAAGATTGATAAAGTACTGGAAAAAGTCAAAGAGTCAAAGTACTGCTAAACATAAAGTCAAAGTACTGCACATGAAAGTCAAAGTCTGCAAGAACAAGAACTGTTATATTAGTTTATAGAAAGTATTGTAACTCTAGAATATTCTGTATTAGATTACTTGTCGTACAAGGATACAATTTGTAAACCGACTAGGGTTATCCTTGAGCCTATAAAAGGACCCCTAGATTGGCATTAGATGTACGAGTCTTAGAGTTTACGAGTTTATAAGTTTTAGAGAAGTTCGATATTATTAGTATTGTTGAAGTATCTGCATAATAAGCAGATTTAGAGTTAATAATAAAAGTTATTCTTCTTAGCTTATTAAGTAAATTCCGCATACTTAATAGAGTTTGTTCAGTGTTTCTTTGTTAATAACTTAGGATTTATCCGAGGTTGTTAAACCTTAAACAAGCTATTTAAGTTAGTTTGGTTAGAGTACATCGATCCAACAAGTGGTATCAGAGCTTGTATGGAAACTCTGACTAGGAAGAAACCCTACTACAACAACAAAATCTAAAGATGTCGACTGATTCTGTTTCACCACCCTCCATCACCTCAATGAGGATTCCTGTCATCAAGAAAGGCGAATATGATCTACGGTGTATGAAGATGAGGCGTTACATTGCCATTACGGACCAAGCTCAATGGAATGTAATTGTTAATGGTAATGAAGAAGTTCCAGAACCAATTGATGTTCCTGGACAACCCAAAGCACCTAAGGCAGTCTTACCAGAAGCTACATTAAGGAATCAAGAGAAGGCACTCAACATTCTCTTGTCTGCCATTCCAGATGGTCATCTTCTCAAATTTCATGATACTAAAGATGCTAAGCAGCTCTGGGCTGCTCTCAAGACCAGATTTGGAAGGAATGAAGCTTCTAAGAAGATGCACAGAAATCTGCTGAAGCAACAATTTGAAACATTCACAGTTGGTGAAAGAAGAGTCTTGATGTGCATATGATAGGTTTCAAAATCTTCTCAACATGTTGGAGTTATACAAAGTATCGGTGAGGATGCTAATTTGAAGTTTCTAAGGAGTCTTCCATCTACATGGCATGTTATTGCTACAATGATCGAGGACAACCGGTTTGGATGTCATGGACTTTGATGATCTCTACCATCAACTGAAGGTGTATGAGCATGAGATGAATGGTCAAACTAGTTCTAAATCACACAAGTATTGCTTTTACGTCATCTAAAAAAGAAGGAAGTACTTCAACCAAAAGTATGCTTCTCCTCAAAGTACTGTTTCTCAAAGTATCTGCTGCATTTTACCCCACCTATGCTGAGCAAGCCTCACCAACTACTACTTTGCACTCAGATGAAGTTGTGTGCTCCTTCTTTGCACAGCAAGCTAGTTTACCTGTCACTTATGAAGAAGATCTAGCGCAGATTGAAGAAGATGCACTTGAGGAAATTGATATCAGGTGGCAAGTTGCTATGATCACTGCTAGGATTAAGAAGTATATGCAGAATACAGGAAAGAGCATTGATTTCAAACCAAAATAGGGAATAACTTTTGACAAATCCAAAATTGAATGCTTCAATTGTCAAAAAACTGGACACTTTGCAAGGGAGTGCAGGTTTGCTAAGTATCAAGCAAACAGGACATCTGAGAAACCAAAGTTAGAGCTCAAAGAAATTCCAATTACTGAAACAAAGGCTTTGGTTGCTCAAGAGAAGTTATCTGAAGTTGACTGGAGTGAAGAATTTGATGATGAACCAGTGACTTACTGTATGGTAGCAGTGGAAGAAGTAGCTGAAGAGTCGGTGGAAGAATTGGACTGGAGCACTGCTTTTGATCAGGAACATGAACATGCTGATTTGGAATCCAGAGATTGTTTAGGAGAATTTGATTGGAGCTTGGAAAGTGAAGATGATCCTGTTCAACTTGCAATGGTGGCTACTTCACCAAGTTCACCCCTATCTCTGAGGTATGCTCAAATTGTCATGATTTTTATCATAAATTACTTGGCAGTTATGTGATTGAAAGAGATAATTGTGCTAGGGCTAGGTCTGAGGTAGCTGGTTACCAAATTACCTTAGAATCTATGAAAGCTAAAATCTTAACACATGAAAATAATGAAGTAGCTTGGGCTGAAAAATATACACAACAGGATTATCAGTTAAAACTAAGTGAATGGAAATTAAACTGTAAAATTTCTGAAATAGAGAAACTGACTAAGGAAAGAGATGATTTGTTAGCTAAGTTTTCTGCTTGGGGTGAGTCTGTGCGTCACATGTTACTTATGTTCAAAAACAGAGAAGAGCTTATATTAAAACAGGCTTAGGTTTTGGAATGGACTTTGATAACATAGAAGAGAATCAAGTTGATGATGACCTAGAGGATATAACCACTAGTGATGATGAACTCATTAATTATGTAGACACATCTAGTAATGAGGATTCAATTAATTAACCACCTCCTGAGTATAAGAAAGATAATGGTTATCATGCAGTTCCCCATCCCACTGGAAGTCATCAACCCCTTAGGCCTGATGTTTCTCGTTTTAGAGTAGACATTCTAGAGTTTAGGAAAAAGCTACTTGGTCAATCTAGGTTTGAAAACCCCAAAGAGACTACTGAAAACAATGTTCAAAGTCAAGCAGTACCTTCAACTCAAACTACTGCTC
Source organism: Chrysanthemum makinoi (assembly GCA_910596185.1). NCBI lineage: Eukaryota > Viridiplantae > Streptophyta > Magnoliopsida > Asterales > Asteraceae > Chrysanthemum > Chrysanthemum makinoi. The sequence goes on along the minus strand of OU343216.1, from coordinate 105,002,627 downwards.
CACAAGCAGCATACCTTAGGAAAACCTTTTCAAAACAGATCTTGCTAAACCTTGTTGGGATAACTTTGGTCAAAACAGGTTTAATCATTCACCAAGAAGGCACAATAGTTTTGGTCATAGACATAGAAGAAATCACTTTGGAAGTATGGGTCAAAAACTGTGTTTTGTGTGTTTTAGTCCTACTCATTTAATCAAGGATTGTGAACATCACTCAAAATACCTTAGCGAATTTCCAAAGAACAGTCACAACCAGAAACCTAGAAAGCAAAACCATCTGGAATAATTCAAATAGGGTCAATCACGAAATTACTCACCGGATCATAGATACCCACACGAGAAGACCTTTTTCAAAACCTTGATCTCACAGTACTTTCCAAAGTACTGTTAATTCTGGACTAGTACTTTCTCAAAGTACTGCTCAGCCAAAACAAGGTACTGATCACTCTCATTGGAATAGGAACCCTAGGAGATCTCATCACTATCAACCTAGAAGGTATTATAATTCACATAGGGGATCAAGATCACAGGAACCACGTGTTAAACCAGAATGGGTTAAGAGAGAAAGTACTGCTGAGGGACAAACAGTACTTTCAACAAAAAGTGAATCAGATGTTTTTGTGATACAAGAAAAAGAGAATGAACTTGTAAAAGAGAGTTGTGTTGAAAAACCAGAAAGTTTTGAAAATCCACATGCTAAAAATCAAAAGATAATTTTGGATCATGTTTTGAAAAACAATGGAAATTACATACTCAAAGAATTTGAGTTTGTAACTCCACAAGGGAACACAAGTCAGTAATGGCTTGGGTTCCTAAAGATCACTAACTCTTTTCTTTTTGTGCGGGGCAACCCGAAGAGGAGCTTAAAGATCATCCGATTGTAGATAGTGGTTGCTCTGGAAGTATGACAGGAGACAAAGAGATCCTGCCTGATTTTAGAAATATTAGTGGAGGAAGAGTTGCATTTGAGAATGATCCCAATGGAGGAAGGATTACTGGAAAAGGAACTATCAAAGCGGGGCGTATTGATTTTGAGAATGTTATATATGTGAAGGAGCTTAAGTTCAACTTATTGTCAATCTCTCAAATCTGTGATAAAAAGCATCATGTGTTATTCACTGACACAGAATGTCTCATCCTTTCCCCTGATTTTAAGCTTGTTGATGATAACTTGGTAGTTCTTAGAGTATCAAGGACAAATGATGTGTACATTTTAGACATGAAGAGTCTACATTCTTATGGGAGAGCCACATGTTTGGTGGCTAAAGCAACAACTGAAGAGGCACATCAATGGCATAGAAGATTGGGCCATGTTATTTCAAGAATATCAACAAACTGGTCAAAGGCAATTTAGTTAGAGGTTTACCTTCAAAGACTTACAAAAATGATCATTCATGCTTGGCATGCAAGAAGGGTAAACAACACAAAGCTTCATGCAAGAAGCTTGAGGAGAGGACTATTAGAGAACCTTTGGAGCTGTTACATATGGATTTGTTTGGACCTGTCTCTGTGGCAAGTTTAAACAAGAAAAAGTACTGCTTGGTTGTTACAGATGATTGCAGTAGATTCAGTTGGGTATTCTTTTTGGGATTTAAAGATGATACTTTTGATGCTATTCAGACTCTCATAATAGCACTTGAAAACCAATTGAGTCTCAAGGTTAGAGGTATTAGATGTGATAATGGGACTGAATTCAAGAACAAGCTTATGGATGAATTTTGTGCAAACAAAGGTATCAAGAGGGAGTTCAGCATTGCAAGAACACCACAGCAGAATGGTGTTGCAGAGAGGAAGAATAGGACTTTCATTGAAGCAGCCAGAACAATGCTTGTAGATTCTCATCTACCTATTCAATTCTAGGCTGAAGCTATAAGTACTGTTTGCTATGTACTTAACAGAGTATCTGTTACTAAGCCACAGATGAAGACACCTTATGAGTTGCTAATGGGCAACAAACCCAACATTCGTTTTATGAAGCCTTTTGGATGCCCTCTTACTATTTTGAATACAATTGATAATCTGGGAAAGTTTGATGGAAAGTCAGAAGAAGGATATTTATTGGGTTATTGTATAAACAGTAAGGGATTTAGAGTGTACAATAGAGTCACTAAGAAGGTTCAAGATTGTCTTCATGTTGAGTTTTTAGAAGATCAAGTTAATGAGAAAGGTAAAGGTCCTAATTGGATGTTTGATCTTGAAGTTTTAACTCCTTCCATGAACTATGTACCTGTTAGAGAAGAAAATCAACATGTGCATGATGGAGAAGACTTACAATATGTTGTTCATGGAGTGAATATTAGACCTGATGAAGATC
>OU343216.1:104974975-105000216 GCA_910596185.1 Chrysanthemum makinoi | reverse complement strand
CAGAGTGATCAGCAGCAGGCGCTTCTTGATTTAATGATATTGAAACTGAAGAGTTGACTTCATTGACAGGGATAGGAGGAGCCTCTGTTGATGGAATTGACATTTCATTAGCATTTGGCTCATAGTGTTCATCAAACATTGGATCAAACAATTTCTTTAAATCATCTTCAGATGGAGGTACATAAGGAGTTGCTGGAGAAGGATTAGAGATAAGAGTAGAACTGATAGGACTACTTGATGAAGGTTGAGATGCGGGTCCAGAACTGGATTGTCCTGGAGCCATTTACCCGGACAGCTCATCGAACGTGACGTGAGTAGTTTCCATGATATCTCGAGTTCTTTTGTTGTAGATTCGGTAACCCTTCTTGTTAGATGCATAACCTAAAAAAACTCCAATGTCCGCCTTAGCTCTTAATTTACCTAAATCTTGACCGTCATTCGTTGGTAGCACAAAGCACCAAACACACGAAGGTAGGAGAGATCAGGTTTTCATTTATGGACAAGTTCATATGGAGTTTTTTCATGAGAGGTATGTATAAGGGAACGATTTTGGGTGTAGCAAGCAGTGGCAATGGCTTCAGCCCATAGAAACATTGGAACCTTTGAATAAATTAGCATTGTTCTTGCGGCTTCCACAAGAGTTCAATTTCGTCTTTCAACTACACCGTTCTGTTGAGGAGTTCGTGGAACACTTCTTTGATGACTGATCCCAACACTTTCATAAAACTGAATTAAGTCTTTGTTAACAAAATCTGTGCCATTGTCTTTTTGAACAATTCTAACGGTATTGTTGAGTCGAACCTGAAGCTGTTTGATAAGTTTGATGATGAGATCCGAGTTTCATCCTTTGTCCTAAAAAACTTTACCTAAGTAAATCGAGAGTAGTCATCAACAATGACTAGAATGTATTTCTTCCCATTTATCGTTTTCACTCTCATTGGTCCACATGCATCCATGTGAAGGGTATGAAGAACTTCCATTACTGAGTTTTTGGGTTTTGGTTTGTCGGCATATTTTGTGCTTTTTCCCAATTGGCTAGCCGAACAAAGATGATCTTTTTCATATTTTAATCTGGGTAAGCCTCTCACAAGGTCCTTTCGACAGTTATTCATGGTGCCGAAGTTCAAGTAATTGAGACGACGATGCCATAACCATGACTTTGTTTTAGAAGCCTTTGACAACAAGCAGATTGGAGAGGACTTCATCATGTCTTCGATAGAGATGGTGTATAGATTTGAACCACGGGTTCCTCTTAATAGTTCCACACCATCGAGTTCTCTAATGAAACAAGTATGTTTTCTAAATGCCACTTCTAGATCAGAATCACAGAATTGACCAACAGAAAACAAGTTATGACCAAGACCTTCAACATAATATACCCTGGAGATTACACTTTTACCAACTACATAGTCACCATAACCCATAATTGCTCCAAAATGGTCATTCCCAAATCTAACAGTTCCGATGAATTTACTCACGAAGTTCATGAGCCGCGAGCGATCACCAGTCATATGCTTGGAACAGCCTGAGTCCAGGTACCACAGAACGATTTAAATGATCTGCAGTTGAACACAGACAAGAATGGATAACTGGATAATTGGGAACCCCATGCAATAATGGGTTCCACATGGTTAGTAACAGTAATTGGAACACCCACATCATAAGTAGAAACAATGGAATCATTAGAAATAGATGCAGTGCTAGTGTCCATATTTGACCTATTCAAAGTATGTTCACTTCTTAAGGGAATAGTTCTACCAGTAGGCATCCATATTCTAGTGGGAATTGACTTAGCAAATTTAGGGCAAAACTCATTAACCTTACGCCCAGTAGGTATCCATTGATAACCTATATTACTAAATTTCCTTCCTGTGGGTTTCCACTATTTTCTAACTTTCTTTCGCCTTTGCCTTTTAGCCTTCTTAGCTTGATTTTTTGCATTAATAGTTTTAACAGGGCATTTGACAGCATTAGACAAAACATTCACACCACATTCATGATTAGTAATAGAAATCAAGCAGTCATTATTACATGGTTTGCAATAGTAGCAGTAATTCGAATTAATTACAGGACGCTTATAGCTAATACTAGAATCAACACGATTCGTTTTATTCAACTCAAACTTAATATTCCTAGGGTGATCTTCTACTCTCTTCCAATGCACATTTTTAGCTTGCGAGGTCCTATCTTGCTTGGTATTTCCTGGAGGCTTTGACCCGCTTGCTTTAATGTCATTGATTACTCCTGTAGAGGGAATTATGGGAACATTAGTTGGTTGATCTACTTTTTGCATTCCTGAACTAGACGTGCAGGGATCTGAACTACTTGAAGGCACATTAGTGTTCACTTTCTTAAAACTGGGCATAGAATGGTTTGTATGCTTGGCAATAGGCATAGAACAAGGCAACACAGCTTTACCTTTCGCACCTAAGGATTTAGGACATGTTGCTATTAAACATTCTAGCAACTCTTGAGATCGTTTGGCCTGAATGCAAGCAAACCTAATTTCTCTATCAAGAGGCTTATTTATGAAATCCTCTTCCACAATCTCACAGAGACATTCTAGACTATCCTTAAGGTGAGCACAATAGTTATGAAACACAGGTTCATTATTCCTAAGATGAGGAGGAATGTATTTAACAGTCACAGTATATTTTTAGTCTGAGGATGACTTTGATGCAACATTCATTAAAAACAAGTGGCAGTTTCCCTTTTTCCTGACTCCTCAGATTCTCAATTTCTTTTTGTAAAGACGTTATTTTTTCGTTATTTTTGTCACGAGTGACTTTTATTGAATCATATAACTCTTTAAAGTGTCGTTTAACTTTTTCATTTTCTTCTAGAAAACTCTGATTTTCCTTTTGTAAAGCATTAACTAAGTTTTGAAGATGAAAAGTATGAGAATACTGAGAATCTAAAGGAGGAGGCATTTGGGACCCAGTCACATTGTTCTTTTCACCCTTTAATTGAGAGATTTGGGCTTTCAACTTTCTGATCGTGTTACAATGAGCTTGAATCTGTTCGTGACGTTTGTTTATCCGAAAACTCAAGCATCAAACTCTGGAACATCTGAGGATGTCTTGATATTTGAGGTTTTGACATTTTCTTTAGATGTTGATATTTTAGTTGTAAATTAAAATGTTCAACTTCTAGTTTAGAAAGATGTTTTACCAAATTATCGTTATCATCCTGATCAATTTTCTCATTTAGTTCTGGGTTTTTGTTTTCAAGCTCAATGACACGATCATGGTAAACTTTCAATGCAATAGATAATTCATGAAATCGAGAAGCAGAATAGAGTGCTCATAAAGTATAAAACACATCTTGAGCAACACAACTCGAAATCAAATTCTCATTTAAGATGTGCAAGTTCTTCCTTTCAACTTCATTATATTTGAGTTCCTATTCATAATCATTGATCTCAACTATCATTGCATCAAATTCCTTTTCCATTTCTTTAATATCTGAATTTATCCCTTATTGAAGACTCTCAAATTGACCTTTTAATTGTTTAAAGAAAGGCATGACCTCAGTTAAATAACATTCTTTAGTTTTTTCAAAACCCCTTTCCCTCAGCTTATCCCTCGTAGGTGTGATTCTCTCTTACACGTTTTCTCAAAATCAACAAACAATTGATAAACAACATATAAGCTTATTAAGGTCTTGCTATTAGTGGCAATAGATCTATGAACTAAATGCATTGGTGTATTAGGAGGACACACAGTTGCTTTAGGGAATTTCCTACAAGGGGATTCTTTTCAACAAGATTTTCAGCTTTTTGCATATCCATATCCTTTTTCCAACACTGTTGTTCGGGGTTAATAGAGTCTGAGGCTTAAACTTATTTAAGATATCCATTTTCCTTAGTGTAATCATGGGGTTTGATCGTTATATTATTCATTTTACACTCAGGATCTTCTAGCTTCTTATTCATTTTCACCCTAGTGACTTCATCTGATTTCTTATCTTCCTCACAGCACTCAACAGGTTTCTGCCTCAGGCTTAAGGATTCATTACCATCATAAAGTACCTTATTAGCATCTCTAGCCCTTTTAATGACCTCAGGATTTGGTTCCTCAACAAGGGAATGCTATGCTTATCGCTTAAGACTCTATGCTTAGTGATCATGTGAGCAGTCTGAATGGTATTCCTTGTACGTACAACTTATTTTCAAGCTTGTTTTTCAAAGTTTTTAGATTGGAAAAATCATTCAAAAGTTTTGATTCCTTAGCATTGAATTCTTGCTTAAGCATTTTAACATTTTCTTGAAGTTCTTGTTTTTGCTTAGCAGTTTTAGAAAGCTTTTCTTGTAAGGAGTTTAACTCTTGTTTTAATACTTCTTCTCTAAAATTACTTTTTCTAATAACTGTACGCATTTGGTCATCCATTTCCTGCTCACGGGTGGTTAACTCAAACTTAGCACGTTGTTCATAAATAGCAACTTGTTCATTATAGGCATTAAGTTCAGAGATGGCAGAATCATTAGGAACACTAGCAGTGTATTCATCAAAGATATGGTCAATCATTGGATCGCTAGATCATCACTTGGTTCAATCGCAATTTCACATTGGGTCACATATTGATCATATGGGACAATATTATCATTGCCCATATTGTGGCATATCGAGTCACTGGTTTCAAGTCGATTGAACTTTATCATGTATCTTTTGCTGATCAACAAGATCATATATAGTTTTAATACCTCAAGATGATTGATTCTTTGGATGGACCAATTGTTGTGGTGAGGGACCTTTGGAGAGACCATTGGAGAAATGCTAGCCATGAAAATTGTCTGTGCAGTTGGTTCATCATCGACGCCGAGTCATATGCATCACAGTCGGCGACTTGAAAGGCATTTTGATGATTATGACCTACCTCCCTGAATTGGCCGCCATCCACATCTCATCATATGTCTTGGCATTGCCCTCAGCAAGAAACAACAACTCCTCTTCATCCAACACGCTCCATTGTCCGAGCTTGCACAAGTAACATGTTATCTCTGAAGTACTCAGATTTTATGGCCGTTTTGGAGATGTGCATTTCTAGCTATATGTCCATCACCACCACAGTAGCATTTGATCGGCGGCTTTGGTTGTCCTTGATTTCCATTCCTTCCCCGATTCTGATTTGCCACATATCCTCTACCAACTCCACCTCTTCCCTGTTCATACTGCCTTTCTTGGACTGGTTGCACCATAACCTTCCCATCTCTGACAGTTGCTTGATTGTGTGGATTGGATGGTGTTCTGAGGTTATTGTTGGTATGTGGAAGAGAGTTCATGTTTTGACTGACCATGAGAGACAGTTGATTGATGAAGTTTTCTATGAATGTGTTTGGGTAATGAGGCTTATATGCTGGATCAAGGATGAGTTTGTAATTACCATTACCCATGGGTATGACTTGAGAAGCTTTGCTAGTAATACCAACATTTGTGTAAAAGGCTGTTGAGTCATTTGAGGAACTTGTTTCTCCCTGGTTAGTTTTGAACTGTTCTAGAATCCTTTTCTCAAACATAGCATGTCTCTCATTCTGTAGAAGGAAGGCATACAGTTGCTCATAGTTGGTGTTCTTCAATCCTTTGGTTAGCTTCACAGAGGTGACAAACTTGTGCCATTCGGATTCATGTTGTTCACAAACTTTGAGTTCAGCTGAATATTTGGCATAGTCATTTTGATATTCTTCATGTCATTCACAAGTTTGTGGAATCTCACGTATATTCATAGATACTCTCTTCTGGTTTCATCTTGAAGTGCTCAAATTCATCATACAGCTGTGATTCTCTGTCTTCATGTTCCAAGTTAGGTTTCGGACCTCTACATCCTTAACTCTCTTTCGTCTTCAAGTATCCTTCATCTGCTTCCCGAGTTACATTCTCTTCCTTATTTAAGCAGAATCTTGACATTATCCCAAACACCTTCCTTGGTTTTAGTTGTGATTGATTAGCTTGTAGATGTCTTTTGGAAGACCCTGAAGTATGATGTTTGAAGCCCTGATATCAGCATTGAATATCTTTTTCTCCTTATCATCGAGATCATCATATCTTTGGTCATCCATTCCAAAGATCATTGTTCGCTCACGAGTGTCAATTATGTCTCTTGTAGTCCCAATCTGATACGGTCCTTTATCAATGGATTTGAGAATGTTGACCCCATTTTCCTTTCCAAGACAGACAAGCATAACTGATTCGTTAAGGCCAAGAGTCATAGTAGCTTCTGTCAAGCATGGTGGACGGTATTGAACCAACTTACCGCCGGAACATCCTCAGCAACAAAGTGGAGATGATTGTAGGTACTGGTAAACATGTTTTACAGATTACACGGGATTTTATAACTCTATGATTAAACCGGGAAATAGATTCTTTCACGGGTTTTACTAAATCAAGAGAAACCGTATACAAACAAAAATCAACCAAGTCGCTAAGAATTCTTGAACTAAGTCGCTAAGCACCAAGTCGCTAAGTAGCAACTCGCTAAGATCTCAATTTCATGTGAACCAAGTCGCTAAGACCCAAGTCGCTGGACACAAGTCGCTATAGCACCAAGTCGCTACACAGTCAAGTCGCTAAAGAGAAACTCGCTAAGGTCCAAGTCGCTAACACCAAGTCGCTAACACCAAGTCGCTAAGAATACAAAGTACAAGTCGCAAACAAAATTGAAAGCAAGTCGCTAACTTCACCAAGTCGCTAGCCGTAGTGGAGAATCTACTAACTTGTACTTTTTGTCGGCTTGCCTCAATAGACAAGTCGCTAGGCTCAAGTCGCTAACAACTAACACTGTAAGTCGCCAACTTTATCAAGCAAGTCGCTATGATGAAAACCAACGAGAGCCAAGTCGCTAGCAAGAAAAACTTCAAAAAAACACTTTTCAATCCAAAACAAGCTCAACCACAATGATTCAAGCTTTCCAAATCAAAACCCAAGCACTTACAATGATTCTTAACACAAAAGTACACCCAAAATTCAAACTTTAACACTAGAAATGATCCAAATGATGCAAAAACCACTAAACTTTTTCTAACTCAAAAACCATCTAAAACCACTAGAAATCCAAGGAAGTGTAAGAGAGATGATCAAACCATGGCTCTTGATACCAATTGTTACATATTGGATTTCACATACACATCAAACCATAAACACAAATAGGCGTATAAGTTGAGGTTTTAGAGAGAGAAAGAGTTAGAGGTTTGGGAAATTAGTGAGAGAAAGTAAAAGTATTATTATGAGCTCCAACTCTCTACCTTGGGAGGTAGAGAGTATTTATAGTCTTACACAAATCGCCACCTACGGGCTGTGGATCAGGCATAAAGTGGGTAAAGACCCTCATCTCTCCACGTGTTACTTAACTAAATACTACTTAACATTAAATAATCCACGACTACGAGCTTTCTAACGATTACATATACTTGAGGTGACCGACTCTTTAATGACTGAATTTACTAAATCCTAAAAATGTCGAATTAAGAAAAGCATGACAAAATAACAATATTTTTGGAATTTTTTGAGATTTTAAATTTTTTATGGATTTTTGAAGTTTTATATTTTTCTATTTTCTTTTGTGGGTTTTATAATTTTGTATTTTGCTTTTTTTTTAATATATACAAGAGATAGATGAAGCAAGACCTTTACTCCTCGTCTTCCTCTTGAAGACGTTTAAGTGTTTCCGGTTGTAGACTCTTTAGACCAAGTCGTGGAAGGATAAACTCAAAACGTTCTCTAGGAAGAGCTTTGGTGAAGATGTCTGCTAACTGGTATTCAGCCCTCACAAAATAGAGTTCTACCACACCTTTTTCCACTTGTTCCCGAATGAAATGATGTAGAATGTCGATGTGCTTTGCTCTTGAATGTTGAACGTTGTTGCAAGAGAGAGAGCAATGGCATTTGTTATCCACAATACAGGATTTTGTTGAATTCAAAGCCATAGTTCGATAATTGGGATCTCATCCATAGGATTTGAGCACAACAAGATGACATGGATATGTATTCAACCTCAGAGAAGATATAGAAGTACTCATTTGTTTCTTTGAAGTCCACTCACAAGCTTATCACCCAAAACTGAGCACCTCGTGGCGATTTCTCGACGTGTATCTTGACATCCCCGCATGGTATCAAGATTCTGATAGTCAGTTAGTACACGGTATTTCTGGGTACCAAAGTCCCATGTTGATGGTTCCTTGGAGATACAAATACCCGCTTAATTTCTTCAAGGTGCTTTTGTAGGCTTAGCCACGGTATCTAATCATACTCGATATTTTGTTTGATCTACCATGATCCCCGAAAGTGGTCCTCATCCGCTTGGTATCGCTCCACCATGGGAGTGTCCACTGTCACAAGTGTCAAATCCAAATTTCATTAAAATTTCATTTGCATATTTAGATTGATTAATAAAAATGCCTCGGACTTTGTGAAATTTGTAATCCCAAGAAAAATGACATTTGTCCCATCATTGACATTTGAAATTTAGAGGCCATTTCCTTAGAAAAACGGTCACATTCATTGGGGTCAGTCGAGGCAAAATAATATCATCAACATAGATTTGAACGTGAATTAAATGTTTCCAGACTTTCTGGTGAACAATGTCGGATCAACTCCCTTTTTGAATCCAGTAGATAGAAGAAACTTTGATAGCGTATCATACCATGCCCTTGGAACTTGCTTCAAACCGTAGCCTTCTTCGCGAGAAATGAGTAGGATGCTCGATTCACAAAACCTTCAGTTGGCTTAATGATATGACTTCTTTAAGATCTCCGTTAAGAAAAGCCGTCTTTACATCCATCTGATAAACAATCATGTTCTTACTTGCGGGGATTAGCCAAGAAGATTATGATTGCCTCGATACATGCAATCAAGCAAATGATTCTTCAAAGTCAATACCCTCCTCTTGACGGTATCCTTTGCAACCAATCGAGCCTTGTTCTTTAATACATCACCATGCTCATCAAGTTTTACTTTGAAGATCCACTGTAGAGCAATGATCATACAGCATGTGAGCAGGTGTACTAATTCACATACATCTAGTCGATCAAACTCATGAATTTTCTTGCATGGTTGAACCAAATTGCTTCATTCATTGCGGTTTAACGTCTTTTGGTTCGACCTTAGAGTGCGACTGAGTTGAAGAAGCACCATAAGGCATCATTTGCAAGTTGTTTACTGTGGATACGGACGAGAGGTTTCCAATGATGTTGTCCAATGGTGATCATGTGTCCATTTTCTAAGGTGTTCGTGTGGTTGTTGTTGAGGAACTGAGGTAGAAGAGTCGTTTTCTCCGACGAAGATGGTTTTGATGATGGTTCGGAGCAAATATGTTCTCAAAGGAGCATCTTCGGAGTAGTAAAGGGTTATCTCCATCATAGGTTCCAGAAACAATTCCATGATGTACACTTGGTGATTGATGAATTGAAGATGATATGAGTGATCATCGCAGGCTTCTTGACTCAATGACATAGAAACTGAAGGGTTATCTATGTTGAGGGGATAGAGAGCGCTTCTATTGATGGATTTGATAGATCATTAGCAATTGGCTCATAGTGTTCATCAAACATAGGATCAAATAATTTCTTCAAATCATCTTCTCGGGGTGGTACATATGGTGTTTCGGTGAGGAATTGATTACAAGAGTAACCGATGGGACTACTTAACGAAGGTTGTGATGCGTCCCAGGGTTGTCCTGGAGCCATTGGACTAGTCACCATCGAACGTAACGCGGAATTGTTTCCATGATATTTCGGTTCTTTGTAGTAGATTCTAGTATCCTTTCTCGTGGTGCATATCCTAAAAATACTCTAATGTCCGCTTTAGCTTTAAGTTTACCTAAGTCTTGACCCTCATTAGTTGGATAACACAATGCACCAAACACACAAGGAATGAAAGATTAGGTTTTCGATTGTGGACAAGTTCATATGGAGTTTTTCCATGAGATGTGTGAATTAGGGACCGATTTTGAGTGTAGCATGCAGTGGCAATGGCTTCAACCAGAGAAAACATTTGAACTTTGAGTAAATCAGCATTGTTCTTTGCCACAAGAGTTCGATTTCGTCTTTAAACTACACCGTTATGTTGAGGAGTTCATGGAACACTTCTTTGATGACTGATTCCAACACTTTCATAGAACTCACTAAGTTTTTTTATTAACAAACTTCGGTTCCATTGTCACTGTTCGATGATTCCGACAGTTTTGTTAAGACGAACCGCAATTTGTTTGATAAGTTTAATGATGATATCTCGAGTTTCATCCTTTGTCCTTAAGAACTTAACCCAAGTAAATCGAGAGTAATCATCAACCACAACTAACACATATTTCTTCCCGTAAATATTCTACACTCTCATGGGTCCACATAAATCCATGTGAATGGTATGAAGAACTTCCATAACCGAAGGTAGGGTTTTTGGGCATACTTCTTGCTTTTTCCCAATTGGCATGTTGAACAAAGATGATCCTTTTCAAACTTTAGTCTAGGTAAGCCATTAATAAGTCCTTCTCGAAAGATCATTTATGGTGCCAAAGTTCAAGTAATTGAGACGACGATGCCATAACCATGACTTTGTTTTTGAAGCCTTTGACAACAAGCAAATTTGAGAAGACTTCATCATATCTTCGATAGAGATGGTGTATAGGTTTGAACCCCGTGTTCCTCTTAAAAGTTCCACACCATCAAGTTCTCTAACGAAACAAGTATGTTTTATAAAAGCCACTTCTATCGAATCACGTAATTGACCAAAGAAAAACGATTATGACCAAGACCTTCTACATAATATACCCCGGAGATTACACTATCACCAACAACATAGTCTCCATAACCCATAATTGCACCAAAATGATCATTCTCGAATCTAACAGTTCCGATGAATTTACTCACGAAGTTCATGAGCCACACCGTCTCCAGTCATATGCTTAAATGACCGAGTCCAGTACACCACGAACATTTGAACGATCTGCAGGTTGAACACGATACAAGAATGGATAACTAGATAATTGGGATCCCCATGCAAGAATGGGTTCCATTTGGTTAGTAATAATGATTGGAACATCCACATCGGAAGTAGAAACAATGAAATCATTAGGGGTGGATGTTGAGCTAGTGTGTGCATTAGACCTATTCAAAGTATGTTCACTTCTTAAAAGAATAGTTCTACCAGTAGGCATCCATTTCCTAACGGGCATTGGTCTAGATAATTTAGGGCATAACTCTTTAAGATTTAATTTACGGCCAAGAGGTATCCATTGATAACCTACATTACTAAATTTTCTTCCTGTGGGTTTCCAATGTTTTCTAACCTTTTTCCACCATTGCTTTCTAGCCTTCTTAACCTATTTGATAGCATTAACACTTAATCGGGTATTTAACCCATTACTCACATCATTCACAACACATTCATGATTAACACTTAAATCAAACATTCATTACATGTTTTTCAAGTAGTAGTAAAATTAATTAATTACATGACGCTAAATACTAATACTAGAATCAACGCATTCATTTTATTCCATTCCAACTTAAAGTTCCTAGGGTGGTCTTCTACTTTCCTCCATTGATTACCCTTAGCTTGCGAGGTCCTATCTTGCTTTGTATTGCCTTGAGGCTTTGACCGCTTTGGTGTCATTTTTTATTCTTGTGAGGGAATGGGAACATTAGTTGGTTTTGCTACCTTTTTATTAGGTTTAGAAGTGGATCTGAACTACTTGAAGGCACATTGAAGCTTTCTGCACTTTAGGGCTGAGTGAGGCATAAGATTGGCATTCTTAAAATCGTGGGCAGAACAAGGCACAACTATTTTATCCTTCTTACCATCTAAGTTTAGGCATGTTGCTCTTAAGCATTCTAACAGCTCTTGAGATCGCTTTTGAATGCAAGCAAACCTAATTTCACTATCAAGGGTTTATTTATGAAATCCTCCTCTATTTCACGAAGACATTCTAGACTATCCTTAAGATGAAGAAATAGTTATGAAATGCCACGTTATTTCTAAGATGAGGAGGAATGTATTTAATAAATACAGATTTAGAATCAGCAGATGACATTGACGCAACATTCTCATTAAAGACAAATGGCATTTTCCTTTTGCCTCGACTCTCGGATTCTCAATTTCCTTTGTAAAGATGTTATTTTTCGTTGTTCTTGTCACGAGTGACTTTCATTGAATCATATAACTCTTTAAAGTGTAGTTTAACTTTTTCATTTTCTTCTAGAAAACTCTCATTTTCCCTTTGTAAAGCATTAACCAAGTTTTGAAGATGAAAAGTTTGAGAACACTGAGAATCTAAAGGAGGAGGTATTTGGGAGCCAGTCACAATGTTCTTTTCACCCTTTAATTGTGAAATTTGGGCTTTCAACTTTCTCGATCGTGTATAGTGAGCTTGAATCTATTCGCCACGTTTGTTTATTTCAAAAAGTGCATCAAACCCTGGAACATTTGAGGATGTCTTGATGTTTGAGGTTTTGATATTTTCTTTGAGATCTTGATATTTTAGTTGCAAATCAAAATGTTCAACTTCTAGCTCAGAAAGATGTTTTACCAGATTATCGTGATCATCTCATCAATTTTCTCATTTAGTTACGAGTTTTTGTTTTCAAGCTCAATGACACGATCATGGGAAACTTTCAAAAGCTTAATTCATGAAATTGAGAAACAGTAATAGAATGCTTAGTAACAGTATAAAACACATCTTGAGACACACAACTCAATACTAAGTTCTCATTTAAGATTTGCAGATTCTTCCTTTCAATTTCATTATATTTAAGTTCCGCTCATAATCATTGAATCAACTATCATTGCATCAAATTCCTTTTCCATTTCTTTAATATCTCGAGTCTATCCCCTTTTGAAGACTCTCAAATTGACCTTTTAATTGTTTAAAGAAAGGCATGACCTCGGTTAAATAGCATTCTTTAGTTTGCTCAAAACCCCTCTCCCCTTCAGTTTCCAGTGGGTGTGATCTTTTTTCTTACATGTCAAACTCAACAAATAGTTGATAAACACACACAGGTGATTAATGTCTTGCTCTTAGTGGGAAGAGTTCTAGGAACTAAATGCATTGGTGTATTTGGAGGATACATCATAACGGAGGCATTTTCCTAAGGGGAGAGTTTGTTTTAACAAGTGCATTAGCTTTTTGCATATCTATGTCCTTTTTCCAAAAACTTGTTCTGGGGTTAATAGAGTTTGAGACTTAAACTTGTTCGTGGAAATCCAATTTTCTTTAGTGTAATCATGGGGTTTGAACGTTATGTTTTGCTTTTTACACTGGGATCATTTAGCTTCTTATTCATTTTCTCCCTAGTGACTCTCATTCCTATCTTCTTCATTCGCACTCAACCAACTAGGTTCGCCTAGGCTTAAGGATTTCATTACCATCATATATTACCTTCTGAGCTTCTTTGGCCACTTTACCATATTCAGGATTGGGTTCCTTTACGAGGGTAATGCTATGCTTATCGCTGAGAACTCTATGCTTAGTGATCATGTGTCTAATGGTATTCCCTTGTACGTACAACTTATTTTCAAGCTTGTTTTTCAAAGTTTTAGATTGGAAAAGTCATTCAAAAGTTTTGATTCCTTAGCATTAAATTCTTGTTTAAGCACTTTAACATTATTTTGGAGTTCTTGTTTTTGCTTAACAGCTTTAGAAAGCTTTTCTTGTAAGGAGTTTAACTCTTGTTTTAACACTTCTCTAAAATTACTTTTTCTAATAATTGTATGCATTTGGTCATCCATTTCCTCGCCATGTAGTTAACTCAAACTTAGCTCATTGTTCATAAATAGCAACTTGTTCTTTATAGGCATTCAGATAACAGTAATCAAGCACATGGAGTGTATTCATCAAAAACATAGTCATCATTGATCGAAGATGCATCACTTTGTACAATATCACTTTCACTTAGTAGTACATATTGATCATATAGGACAATATTACTATTACCCACATTATCCATATCTGATTCATTAGTTATATGTGATTGTACTTTGTTATGCATCTCTTGCTCATCGACTTCATCGTATAATTTTAATACCCTGAGATGATAGATTCCTTGGAAGGACCAACATTTGTGGTGATGAACCTTTGGAGACCATTGGTGAAATGCTCCATGAAGATGGTTAGGCAGCTGGTTCATCATCAACATCCGAGTCATATGCATCACAATCACCACCGAAATGCATTAGGATGATTCCGACCCATGTCTTGCAATCAGTCGGTCATCCACATCAAGATCACAAGTCTTGGCATTTCCCTCAAGAAAACAATTCTTCTTCATCCAAAAGTACCTCCATTATCACGAGCTTGTACCAAAGAACATCTTTTCCCCGAAGTACTCAAAGATTTTGTGGGCTTTTTGGAGACGCGGTTTCTGCAATATGTCCTTCACCACCATGCTTGTAGCACTTTGATTGGCTTTCCCAGCCCTTATTTGCATTCCTTCCACGTTCCGATTATGTGATATCCTCCACCTACTCCACCTTTTCCTTGTTCATACTGCCTTCCTTGAACTGGTTGCACCATAATCTTTCCATCTCTGACAAGAGGATGATTGTGTAGATTGATGCCGATTTCATTGTTAGTGTGTAGACAGCTTGTGGAGGAGTTCAAGTTTTGTTAACCATAAGAGCTAGTTGATTGATGAAATGTTCCACGAATGCGACGACGTTGCTTGAACCTTGGATCGAATGAGTTTGTGATTACCATGACTTGTGAAGCTTTGGTAGTAATCCCTACATTGGTGTAGAATGTTTTGAATCATTAGATGAGCTTGCCTCTCCTCTGTTTAGATTTGAACTGATCAAGAATCATTCGCTCAAACATAGCATGTCTCTATTCTCAAGCGGGAATGCATACAATTGCTCATAGTTAGTGTCCTAAACCCTTTTAGTTAACTTGAGTGAAGTGACAAATTTGTGCCATTCGGGTTCATGTTGTTCACAAACTTTGAGTTTAGCTGAATATTTGGCATAGTCATCTTAATATTCCTCATGTCATTCAAAAGCTTGTGGAACCTCACGTAATATTCAGGACACTCTCCCCGGTTTCATCTTAAAGTGCTCTGTGTCATCATATTAAAGTGATTCTTCCTTTTAGTTAATTCGAACCAGAAGCATCTTGACAATGTCCCAAACCGCCTTGGCTTCAGTTGGTGATTGATTAACTTGTAGATGTCTTTTGGAAGACACCGTATGATGGTTTGAAGCCTCGATATCAAGATCATATCTCTTCTTCTCCTTATCAACAGCTCATCATACATTTTGGTCCGGTCTAATCCTAAGGTCACCTGTACCATCCGCAAATAGTTGTCTCTTGTAATCTCAATCTGATAAGGTCCTTCATCAATTGATTTGAGAATGTTAACCCCGCTTTCCTTTCCCAAACAAGACAACCTAACGTTGAGCCCACGAGTCATAATCACCGCAAGCATAGGGGACAGTATCATATCCACCGCTTGAACGTCACCAAATTCGAGAAACGAGTAATAGAAGTAACGTTGTTAGACATGATTACAAAGTTCTACGGGATTTTACTATTCTTTGATTAAACCGGAAATTGATTCTTTCACGGGATTTTACTAAACCAAAAGAACAACCGTAAAAATGTAGCACTAAGAAGTGACAAGTCTCAATAGACAAGTAGCTAAGCAACTAACTTTGGTATCAACTCACAACCAACTCGCTTCAAAGACAAGTCGCTAAAACTCCGTTTTAAAGAAGCAACTCGCTTAAAACCCAAGTCGCATAAAGAGTCAACTCGCTAAATAGCCAAGTCGCATACGAGACACCGCTTAACAACCAAGTCACATAAAACAACTTGTCGCCAGCAACGCTTAATAGCCAAGTCGCTTTAGAACTCAAGTCGCTTAAAGTATCAACTCGCAATAGCAAGTCGCATAAACCAACTCGCTTCCTATAACAAAGCAACTCGCTTACTAGAAATACAACACCGAGACTCAACTCACTTCATTACCTTTTCAAAAACACCCACTTAATCAATCAAATGACCAAACTACAATGATTCAAGCCTTCCAATTCAAAACCTAAACACATATGATGATCCTAAACAAAAAAGTACAATCAAAATTCAAACTTTAACACTAGAAATTGACCAAATGATTCAAACTCTTCTAAACACTTATAACCCCAAAACCTTATGAAATCCACCAAAACAAAGAACATGAAAGATGAGTGATCAAACCAGGCTCTTGATACCAATTGTAAGATATATGATTTCACAAACACATTAAACCACAATCAATATGGGGTGTACACAATGTTTTAGAGAGAGAAAGTTAGAGAGAGAAAGGGAAGAGAGTTGGGAACTATGTGAAACAAAGAAAATGGTATTGAAGCTCCAACCCTCTACCTTGGGTGGTAGAGGGTATTTATAGTGTCTTACAAATAAACGCCACCTACTACTGTGGATCGCATACATAGGGTAAAGACCGTCCAGTCTCCTCCACGGTGTTACTAAACTAACTACTTATTAACATAACTTGACTACGACTATGAGCTTTCTAACAAATACATATACTTGAGGTAACCGACTCTTTAACGGACTGGATTTTCTAAATCCTAACATCTTCTCGATTTTTCATTAGAATTTCATCGTTAGGTTGATCTTTACTCATACATCCATTCCGATTTTATCCTAGTTAACGCTGCAATTTTCCAGATTTGATTCTCGACCCAATCGCTGAATCCAGATCATCCTGCCAAGCGCAATTCTTTCGTAATCATTAGTTGAAGTCCATAGGAACTTCCCTAGCTCTCTCAATGCCGCCACATTCATACTCAAAAGGGTTGCAGGAAGCCCAAACTTTTCCGTCACCGGTCTTAATTTGTTCACACCAATGATTTTGAGTTCCTTCGTCATTGTCATCTTCGTAAGGAATGTCATCGAGGGCTTAATGGTTTTTCCTAAGAATATGTTTTCATATTTATGTTCCGATTTCTAAACAGTTACCTTAATTAGCTTCCAGCCCCAATCTTCTTGAATACCAATCTTTGAATGATAGATTTCCAAAATCAACGTCATGCCTCCTAGATTCATGTGGGCATATCCAAACTTCATTCTTCATATTATCCTCCGCTGCAATATTCGTACGAAAAGGGTTGCATCGCTGAAAGTAATCTCATCTTCCATGACGAGTAAGGGTTTGCAATAATGCTTGATAGGTGGTCCTTCCACTTCGTTAATCAAGAATTTGGCTAACCTTTCTTCGTCGTTAAGTGTAGTCCACATGTATTTGTCATCATTTACCCTCTCTTATATCAACCTCCATCGCAGTTTTTCGAGGATCACATGCAGGCCCATAAGTTGTAGCATTCCCATCACATTGCAATAGCCTTACACCATTACTTCTCCTTTTAGGGTTGTCGACCTTGGTACTCTTGTTCGTTTGAATTCGTGTTAATAACTCGATATGCAATATACGCGGGTAACTCACTTTCACCATCAGTATTAGACTCATCAGAAGACTTGTCGTTATCAGATAATACAGTCTAACATATAGTAGATTTGTTATGGTTGATCCTATCCTTATTGCTTCCTCCATCGCAAACCTCATTTCTCGGGTCACACGAGGCCCAAAGATCATACCAATCTCCCTTAGTAATTGGTATCATTTTGCACCCGATATTTCCTATTAGATCCGGCAGAGGGCACAAGTCAATGTCGGGACCATCGTTAATCTCGATGTTCCCGATTCGCCCACTTCAAGGAATTTTCTGCCCATCGACCGATTGCCCAGAATCAGATTCTTGGTTACTGCAATTCGTTAGAGAGCGCTTTTCCTTAGTATTCTTCATAACCCCGTATCGTCAAAAGATAGTTACGTTGTAACTCATAAGGCGAGTTACTACAACTCGATCTAGATCTATCGACGGAAACAACCCCTAATCCGTATCATTGGCCCGAACCTTCGAAGTTATCATCGAATCACTTTACATTCCATAGCGGTTTAGATCCTTCGTTTATTGTTATTCATCCTTACTTTTCATCGAGCCCACCATAGATTCTAGGTTTTTAGGGTTGTATCGCATTTGGAAAGGTTTCTATCGTTTTCCTCCGAATTCCTTTAACCACTCATCTTGCTCCTTTTGTCTTTGGGTGAACTCTCCAGAACTTGTTGATTGTTTCTTCAAGACGGGCTTTTCTCCATAAGGCCCACGGTTGTAATTTCCACGACAATACAAGTATTATTTCCGATTATCTCCGTAAACGGTCGATTTTCTCCATACTTGGCTTCTTCAATAGTTTTTCTTCGGTCGACATGAGGACAATTCTTTTGAGATGTCCTCCTACAGCTACATACAACCCACTTGGATGGCATGGACGGTTTCCCGACCTTCAAAGATATCTCGACTAAGATTTTCAATTTTCTAGCGATTGGTAATTCGCTCAAGATTTTGGTTTCTTTTAGTTCCTTCGCCAGGCCATTTTGAGAGTGATCGCCATTTTTGAATGGCTTCAATTGCAAGAGTAGAGTCATGTTCGGTATAAGTCCTTGATAGTCCAGCATTTGTCTTGTAGTTACGCTGATTCCTTTGTAGAAGATGTTGACCTTCACGGTTGTTCAGATCATGTGTAGGACACTTGTAAAGGAGATAGTTGTATCTATCCAGTGCTTGATATATGCAACGTCATTGCTTCTTGCTTGTAATTATGGATCTCCAAAAGCTGGTTAGAAATCTTAGATGGCGGACAATATCTCTGAATAAAGTGCTTCTTAGTAGAGCCCAAGTATTAATTTCCTGGGCAATCTTTCGATCCATCTTCCTGGCACCAAGAAGAGTCATTGGGAATACCCTTAGCATAACAAAGATCATGACACGCCTGAATGTTGAAAAGGCTAGCATATATATAGGACATTTTCAACGTGCTCATATGCATCTTCGCCCCTCGCCTAAAAATGGTTAGCACGGCTCCCTCATAAATTATTCTTTGATTTCGAACGAAATCCGCCCATTGCCGGTCTTAATGAGACCCGGCCCCTAGTTCCGCTATTGTCAACGCCAAGTATTCCTTAAGAGTGAGGTCATCGATGTTAACAACTTCCATGGTAACTCAAAACTTGAATAATGATCGAGAAAAGTTTAAACGAAAATAAAGACTTAATATTAATCCTAATATAATCCCCTCAAACAAGGCCAAAACTTGATGCAGTTTTACTCAACCGTGTTTTAATATTTATTAAGTCTCTTATACCTATGGTCTACCCTAATGCACTAACGGGCAAAATCTATCGCCGCTTCAGTGTAGTAATCGTAAAGCCCAGGTCGTCCCAAGAGCTATGTGTTGGATTAAGTTTAGGTGTCACAGACATATGGTTTTTGATAAGGATTTAATTAATTAAACTACTAAAGCATAATGAAATAAAAGCAGATAAAAGATAAAAGGAAATCAATAGAGGAGAGTGGTGCTAACCTAGTTAATCATCCTAGCTAGTTATGTCTACGTCTACTTACTTCCAATTACTTAAGGTGGGGTCAAAGTCGAGGATGAGATTTGGTCAATCCGCCTCTAACCTATCGCCAAGAAAGATGCCACCACGAGAGAAGTCGGTGTCCCTCATAAGTCTTGTTGTTCCCGTCCCCTGCCAAGTCATTAAGAAACGCTACATGCTAGATTTATAATGAGTGCCCGCCGTTAGGAACTTAGACACTCACCCCCCACTCTTTAAGTTCATCCAAACGATAGGTGATCGGCTGGTCAAATCGCACAAGTAGAAAGGGTCGTGGGCTGGTCATATCTTACCCTTCCCGCCTCACCAGCCAACTAGGTAGGGCTTGGTCATATCTCCTAGGCAATTGGCCTCTACCACCATTCAAAACTACCGAACCAAGGGTGGCTACCAATAAACTATGCATGCATACACTTAGAAATAATTGTACGAAGTAAAGTAAATGCAAACAAAACAATTAAGGAATCATAACTAGGCTAACACCAAGAGGTGCTTAGCCGCTCATATTAATCATACAAACCAATTCAATATTCAACGGACGTAAATACATGAATTGAAAGTAAAGAAATGATAAAATGCTAATGCTTATCGTAGGTGAGTGATTTCTCCTTGAGAGATACCAGATGCTCCTCTAGACCTGCCTTGAGCTTTTCCCACGCTCCGGGTTGTTATGTTTGGAATGGGATGATTAGAATTTATAGGCAGTGACTGGGTTACTACAGAATAATAGTTAGTACACCTTCTATTTCATCGATTTTGCACTAGATCACTGGTTACTGGCGTAACCTTATAAGTGGTTACCCGTAGTCTTCAATAAAATTGGTTACAGTAGTTGAGGTAATAGTTACTCGTAAGCACGACGGAACCTCATTTCTAATATAGTTACGCATAGCCTTGGGAAGATTTATGCCATAACCTTCTAATAAGTTGGTTTTCCGAAGTCACTTGAATAGTTACATAAGAATGAGACGATTACGCCATAACTTCTTCAAAATCAGCATACTATGATAATTTTTAGATAATTCTCCAACCCGCCTCTTTAGCTCCAATGCTCGTGAATTTACTCGAAAGTGGAAAACAAGCGTAAATCCATATAAATGATATAAATTACAAGCATTATCGGGGGAAATTGACACTTAATAATCAGGACTATTTGATGTTATCAATTATGGTTTAAGGATCAAGAATGAAGATGATGAATGATTGGTAAATTTATCTTGGATATGAGGTAAGTAAATCGACTATAACAAGATGTTATATTGAGTTTATCATATTTGTATTATGTGTTATGTGTTAAGTTATTGTTTATGTTAAGGTTATGAAGGCCTAATGACTTGTATGTTTTGTTTAAGATGAACATGAGGCTAGTTGGTACAACTAGCTAGATGAGTTTAGTATTATTGATGTGATATTGATGGCTTATGGAGCTTAGTAGTTGATGCATGTTTAAAAAGATTTGGATACCCTAGTTTTGAAACTAGCAAGGTATGTAGAGTTTATGCATATGTTAATGAATGATGATTTAAGTAAAGTTCATGATGCAAATTATAATTTATGATATATGATAACTTGTTATGTCATTTACTTACTAAGCGAAAGCTTACGATTTAGTGTTTAACCGTGTTTTATAGGTGCTTGCGAGATGAAGGTAAGCTTTGGTAAAAGCTTAGATTTGAAAGTACGGGTTGAAAGTGTATTGGAACGTGCTTAAAAGCTTAGTATAAGTACCGAGATCAATCAAGGTTAAACCCCCAAATTGTTGTAATATGTTTTGTAAAAGATATTGTTAAGTGTTAAATTCCAAGTCTTTATTGTTATAGTAAAGGTCATGTTTGTAGTATAAGAGTTGTATGTAAAAAGGGTGTTTGGCAAACCCGTAAAGTATGTGTTCAAGGGTCACTTAGACCAAAAATATTTATGGAAATGAATTTATATGTTATTTAAATTAGTTCTGGAAGTTTTGGTGTCATTTCGAGTTAATAGAAGTTGTTTTCCAAAAATTATACAAATGCAGAAAATTGTCCAAAGTGCGTCGAGCAGTATAGCGATGGTATAAATGCATACAGTCGTACGCTCTAAAACACGGAAAGGGTGTCATCTGTTTGCATGGTCACATGGCCATATGGTATTTTCCATACAACCGTATGGTACTTTTCCAGATTTTTGTCGGTTTTAGTCGATTTTCAAAAAATCATAACTTTTTATCCGTAAGTCGTAACGGGTTGCGCCACCCGGAGTTTTGAAGGTAATATAGTATAGTTTCATTTAAAAATAGTCACAAGATCTGTTTTGTTATAAATTTTATCAGTTGGTTAAAGAGTAACAGAAGGTCGTTTATAGTCGAGTCCTTTATGCGTAAACTTTAAAAATTTTGGTCAACACGGGCACGGGGCGTAACATGAATGCAAAATATCCTTAGCATCTTGTATTAAAAAATAAAATTTGGGAAATAACTAACTTTCCTAAAGATTGAAAACCTATAGGCAACCAATGACTTTATAAAATTAAATACAAATCAAATGGTGAAGTTGAAATGTATAAGGTAAGGTTGGTTTCGAAGGGTTATAATCTGAAAGAAGGCATTGATGCTAAATTATCACAGTTAGATGTTTGATTAATTTTTTTGTTCAACAAAAATCGCCTTTATATCAGCTTGACATTAGTAATGCTTTTCTATATGGTGATTTTGATGAAACTGTTTATATGTCACTGACAGGTGGTTATTTTGATATTGATGAAAAAGGGTTTGCAGACTTCAAAAGTATTTGTATAGGTTAAAACAAGCACCCAGACATTGGAATGCTAAATTAACATTTGCTTTACATAAAAATGGTTTTTATCAAAGTAAAAGTGATTTTTCACTTTTTACTAAGTCTGATTCCAAAGTGTTTGTTGTCTTGTTTGTCTTTGTTGAGGATATTATCATTATTGGCAACAACTTTGAAGAAATTGAGAATTTCAAAGTGTTTTTTAGATCAAAGTTTATGATCAAAGATTAGGATAAACTAGAGTACTTTTTAGGTATTGAAGTTATAGAAACTAATCAAGGTCTTTGCGTATCCCAAAGAAAGTATTGTTTTAATCTTTTAACTAACTTTGTTTTACTTGCATGTAAACCATCTGCCACTCCTCTTGATCAAAATTTATCCATTTCTAACGAGTCATCTATTAATGATCTTGTTTTACACAATTCAACTTAGTATCAAAATTCAATTGAAAAAATAATTTACCTTACTCATGCATGATATTTCTTAATTTGTGCATTTTTTGAGCCAGTTTATGCATAAACCTTAAAAGATTCTCCCGGTAAAGGAATTCACATAGTTAATTGTCCTATAGCTTCATTGAAAGCTTTTGTAAATGCAGAATGGCAAAATGTGTGATTCTAGGAAGTCTGTTACATGATTTTGTTTGAGCTTAAATGGTTCTTTAGTATCATGGAACAGTAAAAACAAAAAAAATACCCACTCTAAGTCTTCAGCAAAAGCTGAGTATAGAGCTATCGCTTCTGTGACTTCAGAGATTGTTTGGGTCCTTAAGATTCTTAAGGATCTGAACTGGGAAGAATTTATTCCTATAAAAGTATTTTGTGATAGTCAGGCAGCAATTAAGATTGTTGTAAAACATGTGTTTCATGAAAGAACTAAACATTTGAAAATTGATCTTCATTTTGTAAGGAGAAAGTTTTTGGCAAGTGTTAATGAAACAAAGAAAATTGCATCTACAGATCAAACTGCTGATGTTTTTACAAAAGGGCTGGAAAATTTCCAAAGATGAAAAATTGGTTTCAAAACTTAGGCTTTATGATTTGTTCTAGGCTAAGGTTAAAGAGGGGGGGAGGGAGGGGAGGGTGTAAATTTATAACCTTATGCCTAGAAATATAGTATAGGGACTAACGTTATCATTCTTATATTTTGTTTATAGTGTACCTTAGACTGTAGGCTTTGGATTGCAAGAATGAAAGATGAAGGGCTGAAAAGTCAAAATGACAAAGTCTAAATATTTAGAGTTTATAAACTCTCATCCGGTGTTAGGTTTTCATGATTGAAACCTGCAGTCTCTCTCACACATACAATATACTCACCTCTCAAATAAAATTCTCTCTTTGATATTTGATCTTTGATCTTTGATCGATCTGTTGTTGATTCAGTTTGGTTTTGTAATAGAACTATTATCATTTTAAATAATAGATACATACCTGAGTAGCAGTGGTGGATTGGTTTAGTTTGGTTATTTTCTGATTAAGATCAGAACTTGTGATCTTGTTGGTTTGAGAAGTTATTGGTCTGTTCTTGAATTGAGATTCACGAGCTATTGTTTGTTTGTTTTTAAAATCTTTTCACAAGATGATAGTGTTAGAGCATACGGTGTGGTAACTCAGAGTTAAACCTTAACGCAGTTCCACGTCAGTGCCACATCAGCTTTAACTTTTTAACCTTAACTCCAAAAAAAACACCCCTTATCATAACTCAACTATTTACAAATTCAACCCCTAAACTAAAACTAATACTTCGTTTAA
Organism: Chrysanthemum makinoi; assembly: GCA_910596185.1. Lineage (NCBI taxonomy): Eukaryota > Viridiplantae > Streptophyta > Magnoliopsida > Asterales > Asteraceae > Chrysanthemum > Chrysanthemum makinoi. The sequence goes on along the minus strand of OU343216.1, from coordinate 104,976,256 downwards.
TAAATAACATAAGATTTAATCTTAAACATTTTACAATATGAATTCATTGCAATACAAAAATAAACGTTACATAATAAGCATTAAATAGACGTTACATAAAATACACTACGATACGAAATAGATAAACCTAATTTAATCCGAGTACTCCCCGCATGTAGAATCATACGAAGGAGACTTATACCCAGGAAATTCCTCAATGAACGCGTTACGTTCTGCTTCTTCCTTCCTGAGTTTCTCCTCCCACTCTTATTGAAGCTTTGCTTGCTCTGCTTCAAATTCTCTGAACGTCTGTTCGCCAACGCTAATTTCATCCAGATGTGTTGTAGTTAAGCCAAAAGGATTATCTGACTAGTCGGCATAACCCGTAAATGGGGGAGACTGTTGTTGCTCAATGAATGTAGGTGCATTCGATGAAGTTGATGCACCTAGCCCAAGCTGAGCCAATTGTTGTGATATGTAACCAACTCTTTGTTTTCCTCATAGCTCCATCGATTTGTTGTTGTTGTTGGTTTGTGTCTGTAACACAACCCCACAACGTATCACCAATGGCCTCGGCCTTTCTTGGCTCCTCGCTCAAAAATTGGTGAATCACAATTCTTTCTCAAGCAAATGTCTGCGGCATTTCGCGTGATCGCTTGTTCAATACGCTCTTTTTGCTTTTGTGTCGTAAACCGATTGATAACGCCAATAGCCTTGACAATCAACATCTTCTTTATCGTGATTCTTTTGTATAAACACCAAGATTTCTTTGACGGAATATGGCAGAAGACAAGCCATAAGGGGCGTTTGTGTATTTTTTTTTTATTAATAGTGTATGGAAAGTGTGTGAAACTGACTTGTAAACGTTGGTATTTATATGCTTTTGAATTTAACTAAACCAAATTAAGCCAGTTGCTTTTGAAAGCTTTTTAACCTAAACCGGCCGCGAACCAATGGGGTGTTTTGATTTTTTTTAATTCAAATATTACTAGACGTTAAGGGGGCAAAGGTTTTTTTCTTTTTTCTTTTTAAAAAAAAAAAAAAATTTGAAATACACTTAACGCAGCGTTAGCTCCTTAACATGGCTCCTTAACTTGGCCCTTAACTAGAAACAACGGTATGGTAACGCAGCCTTAACCCCTTAACGCGGCCTGCGTTAAGGCTTAACTCACCTCCTACGTGATTACACCGAGTGCTCTTTGGGGTCAAGTTGGTGAGTTTCAAGGGTAAACTCAAGATTAAAGTTATCGAGAATTTTGAGTACATGTCTATTAAGCAAAAAACTAAAAAGATAGGGAACGC
>OU343216.1:104954854-104974875 GCA_910596185.1 Chrysanthemum makinoi | reverse complement strand
AATTGTAAATGGAAATCCACCCTTGACGATGAAGTGCTTTTGCTTTGAATTATTTGAAGTCATTTTCCATGGAGAGGGGGCCATGCATCCCTTAAAGTTGTCCAAACTTCTCTCTATAAAGAAAATAAAGTTGTCCAAGCTAACACTTGCCCACCCATTTCTTTTTTCTTTTAATGCTCCTTTTCTTTGGCATTTTTTTTAACTTACTAAACATAAACATATTGTTTGTTTCACATTGTCCCTCTATCTACTTCCAAAAGGGATGAAAATTAAAGAGTTAAAAAGCCAAAATCAACGACACTACTAGTCAACAGTGTATGAGTGTAAATATATATAAAAGTTATTTAGTTAAAAATTAGTAACATGAAAAAACTCAAAAAGTTGAGGCATAACATGAGAATGTTGGTTCAATAATTAATGAAGAGAAAGTGACCCTAATGAGAAAGACATGCCTATCTTTGGTCCTCAATCCCCAGGTAATTTACAGTCATAACACCCCCAATGCTTTATGAGGGTAACTTCTTTTCATTGCTTGACAGTTGCTTAAATAAGTCTTCCTTTAGTAACGATAGCTAGTTAACAACAATTGATATTTGGCCCTATAACTATTTGCATTATTAGTTTGACTAAGTTGGTCTCATTGGCCCCTAGCTAGGCATAAAGAATACTGAAAATGATATTGTGAGAAACGTTATTCTTATAAAATAATGACCAACCGTTTACTATATATATAAACAGAAATTGGTATCAATAATATTTCAATCTTTAGTAGCTAACAAGGATGTGTTAAAAAAGCTACCACGCATATAAATTTTCTTTGTAAAAGTACTTGTAGCACCTAAATAAGAGGATTTTTTTTAACAAAAAGCTAGAGAGCAAAAAAACCAACTCCCTCGAGATTATATTATTTGAATACAGTCACAATAAACCTCAAGGCGTATGGGACCCTATAAGCAATTGCATTAAACTATTGGTTGCATTCGTTTGTCTCCATTGAACATTATGTAACTTACACATAAAAAATCATGTCACTCGTGTCTGACATGAATGAGACTTTTATTAAGTGTGAAACAAACGAGTGGCAAAATTCCTAAATAATAACTATGAGTGGCATAATTCTGTATTTAGTAACAAAATGAAACATAAATAATGTCTCATTTTGAATTTTTATACATGTAAAATGTCGATTACGAAAAGTGTAGCTTATAGCGTTTAACGAGGATTTTAACTGCGTGCAATTGCACAGTAATAAGTTTGTATACTATACTATCATTTTAAATCATGCTGATCCGACGCTGCTAAAAGGCATTCGTATACGACGCAAATGCGCTGCCAATGACGCGAATAAGATTTCGACGCTGACAAGCTTTTGTATTAAAAAATACAAAAATTATTTATAATAGTAAATTAGAAAAATTACCAAGTAAATTCAATAAATTTACAAATAAGTCACAAAGACACCAAAAATAGGCAAATAATCTATTTGTAAAACAAATAAGTCAATTAGTCAGGACATAACACACTTAGAAACAACATTATAAACTCCAACTAAATTTTGTTTTAAACGAGAAACTCCTTCTTTAATTACTTTCGAATAGGACGAACATGTAAGTTTATTTTTAATTTTAGGATCTTTAATTCCATAATTTCTAGATCCTTGTTATTGTTAGGGTGAACAAGAAAGATTAAAGTCTATTTTATACATATACATGATTCTGTACATATACATGATGACATGATATATTAATGTGTTAAAGGTATACTGATAAGTTATACCAGTGGCTAACAATCATAATTCATTCATTACCAAATCAACAACAAAAGTCAAAACTAAAAATTTTAGTCAAATTTAATCACACATATGATTTTCACCAACTATTTAACATGTATGATTATTTATGATCAAAGAACAGTATGAACTATTTCATAACATGAAGCTGTAATAAGATTATTGTTTGCGGGATTTATGTTAATGGTGCATGATCTTGAACCGAAGGGTAATTTGGATGTAGTGTAATTTGATGTTGTTAATGTGTTTGTTTTGTAAGTCTTTCAACAACTTCTATTTTTCAAAGTCCATTAAAATATTTTTATCTTCTTCTAAATGGTTTATTTTTTTCAAAATGACCTAAATTTCGTATTGCGACAATTGCACCATTGCTAGAGATTACAAAAACGGCAATTAAGGGCTAATGCGAGTGCATTTTGAGATGGCCTCGCAGATAGGTATCATGACGAAATCCTAAAAAGCAATGAGAATGACAATTTAATTTAACGACAAGATTTTTAAACCAAGTACGATAGTATTGTATGTGATGGAAAACCAAGTTTTTGACAGGAACAAGAGAGCTTAGGCGGGATACCTTTAACTTTTAACTTGGCTTATGAATTGACGGCTTCGAAACAGTACCCGATTCATCTTTTTATAATTGTTTTTTGTCTAAAAATGCTAGAAACTTGGTCTAATTTTGTCCGTGCTGTTGCTAAACCGCCACTTAAAATGGAACCCACATTTGATTTTTGGAGAGATTGAAAACGGGGGCCGTGAATTGTAGCTTGTTTGTAGGAAGTGTGCCAATTGTAAACAAAGTAACGATCATTTTACCTATGGAGAATAAACAAAACATAAATACACTTTAATAAAAGATCTAAACATGAAGCATGTGGCTGTTCAAAAAGTATAAGAAAAGACAATTATTATTGAATTACTAAATCTCCTATTTTTCTAAATAAATGCATATAAAGTTACCCAAAATTGTTGTTTGTTAATTTGTTGTTGGTATTACATTAAATAACTGTTTAGAATATTTAAGTGCAAGTGGGCGTTATAGCTTGACCACCTTTGCTAACATTAGGACAACTTAATAACGAAAACCTTCTTTCAAACGTCAAACAACTTTATAATCTTTTAGTACTATGTGCCTTGCAGCGGCGGGTACCCTATAATCAAAACTTTTTGCGAACAATATTATTCAATTATATTTTTTTCGTGATAATAATATTACGCATGACGTGAATTTTAGAGAATAACTTTATCAAACACTATGTAATATATAAATTTGATAGAGTGCTTGTGCATCATGATACAATGGCTATACGAAAACAGTAGTTAATAGTATTACGAGGTTGTGACGATTGACGGTGAAAGATACGTGTTAGTCAATAAATGTTGTGTAATATTCGTTCAGTATTATATAACGTGTAAACATAGAGTAGTATAATGTACATTAGTTCGTGCAAGTATATAATTAGTAAATCTATATATAACATTGTTTAATAAAATATGAATTACGGTATTCAAAAGTTACACAGTTTTCATACCTTATAAATTATTTGAAATTTTTTAAACTTTGACATATATGATTCTTTTCAATCGAATTTAAATGCATGAGTTTGATGATCATATTAATAGCTCGTTTGATTTATACTTTTGTTATATTAATTGTATTTTTGAATAGAGGAATACTTTAAAGGCTAATATTAATTATGGTGTTGTATACATGTGATGATGTACCCTCCGAGTAGCTCGAAGGACACTCCTCCGAGACGTGCCGAAGCTCTTCCATACGAAGGCCCAAGTTAGGATTCCAACATATCCACAGGCGTCAAACCATTCGTTAGCACGTAAGGTTACCTGGGGAATTGGCCATTCAAGCCCTGCCCTTCGGGGTATGGCCGACGAAGGAACAATGGATAGGGAACCTCGACTTGGTCAAACCCACGATCTCCTCTCTCTCTGGCTTCCCCGTCAGTGCACTGGTCACTATGCTCTAGCGGTACCCACAATCATGGGACGCCCCCATGATCTCCGACATTCATGGAGAAGTGCTCTCAACCCTATTTCATCCACTATATAATAGGTCGACGGGCAATGGATTATGGTATGCTCATTTCACACTCATCTCTTTACTTACACACACTTATACAACCATAATTCATACTTACCGGTGGTTCGCAGGTCCTACCGCTTAATAATCACTTAACGTGAGTGTTTCGTATTTCTATTCTCAAAGGAAAGCAAGTCTTGGTCGGAACATACACCCTCATACCTTTGATCATCATCGAAGCCCAGTAGGCAATCTATTGTACAATCGGCACGCCATCCAGGGACCACTACTATTAGTCCCTAATCACCACCTAAACCCTAACCAACTACACTACATTTTCGCATGTGGAACAGTGAAGAAGAAGCCTCCACCGTTCTCTATCCTAGTCCCTATCAACACAACTAACACCGATAATCTCGCCCATAATAAAGCCTCAACCTTTACCACACGATCTCGTTGGAAACTACTCGCACATCACGCCCAACATCCGCTAACCCTATCCCCGATATTAGCCCCGCCTTCGTTGAGGCAAACTTTGAAGCCTGGATTCCTTACTTAGGGCTCACAAAGGCACCACATACCAAATGCGAAGAGAGTTGGAATACTCCAGCGAGGAGTATGATGAAGAGATCGAAATAGAGGAGAGGCCTCAACCTCAAGTAGCAGGGCCGCTCGCTGCGAAATGGTTCTCCTTCCATCAAGGCCAAACGAAGGATCAGAGGCTTTGAAGAAGGACCCTGAGGAGATCCGGGAAGAAGGGAAAGAATGCATGGTGAAAGAAGGAGCGAGAACTCTAACGGAGGAAGCAACCCGGTAGGGAACGGAGGAGTAAACCTACCCCTCTCCTAGCAGCTCATTTAGAGAGGGATGGGGGCTCCAATACCCCTTCATATGTTTCGAGCATCGGAGGCCCTCCTCCATACTCGTGCATGAGTCAGCTTACCCTCCTCGGAATGAACCCCTACCTGCACCAAACCTACAATACTTACCTCAATGGTTCACTCCCAAACCAGACTCACAAAGAAATGCCCTATGGACATGTTCCTACAATCGACAGTGTAAACCCTTCGCACCAACCTTCTACTATTTACCCTACCTACACATGTACCATTTCCTAACCCGTGATAATCCTACACCTGCTTATCCACCTCCATACAACCCTTACTATGCCAAGCCTCTGAGCTTGCACACCCTTCGTGAAGTGGATCAAGACTACCCCCACCGACGGTGTAAAGATGCCTACTCTTATAGGCACCTACGATGGGAAAGGCATCCCGATAACTTCCTCCATCTATTCAGGCTATCAAGATGCAAAAGTGGGTCATGCCCAGAAGGCACACATGTTCACTTATACGCCCGAGACTCCGCCAAAAATATGGTGGAATGGGCGAATCGGGAAGCATTGTAAGTCTAGATGACTCAAGGCTAAGTTCATCACACTTTAGCCACCAGGTAAGAAATACACCAAGACCCATCTAGCCGTGCACACCATCAAGCAAAGGGACAACGAAAGTATGAGGGCCTTCGCTACAAGGTACAATCGATGAAACTTTGCAAATTCCGGGTTTACACGAAGATCGAGGATTTCGGTTTTGTACATGGCCTCGGACGCAAGCTTGGTGGAATTTATGTCCACCGATCTTCCCAACACTTATAAGGCGTTGATGGAGAAGACTTACACTTGGATTGAATCCAAAGAGGTAAAAGAACGGGGCTCGATAGAGCGAAGGAAGCTTCTCGACAAATTCTCCTCGGTCCTCATGGGAAGGATCCAAGAACAAGAAGAAGAACAAAGATCACTTCACTCCATACAACAAAGGTTCAAACCACGGATTCTTGGCGAACTTAGTCAAATCTCCCAGGGAGATTCTGGTTACCGAGAAAGTCGCTAAGTCCTTCGATCCACCACCGGATGACAAAGACGGCAAAGCCGAGACATGTCCAAGTATTGCCATTTCCATGAAGACCATGGACACGCATACCTAACAACCGCAGAGAACTAAAGAAGCAGATCAAGAGGCAGCGGCGGTCCGGACAGCTTAGCGATCCGTTAAAGGCATCAAAAAGGGAAAGGACAAGTTCTTCGACACCCAACTAGGTGAATGGAAGGGGAACAAGAAGGATTCTACGCCTACGTAAGCTCCGATACTAATGGTGTACGTGCACGATCCAACCTTGAAAAGGAAGGAAGCAGACGGGAGCCGGGAAGCGATGGAAATAAGCTTCCTCACATCTTGGCGCTAGACACCTTCAATCGACCCCGGTCATCGTGGTATGAATCTCAAACGTGGAGGTGAATCGAGCATATATGGATTGTGGAAGCTCCTACGAGATCATTTATGAGCATTGTTTCCTAAAGCTCAAGTCATCCATACGCCACGGTTACCGACTCAAAACACCACTAGTAGGGTTCTCCGGCGAGCACTCATGGCCTTTGGGAGAAGTACCGTTGGACATCACCATAGGCGAAGGCCCCTTATCCCGCACAGAAACACTCACCTTCGTTATAGTCGTCCTACTCTCCTATAAGTGAAAATGCTATGCAAAAGATGGGCCTTGTTGTTTCCACCATGATGCTATTAAGTTCCGCACTTCTCGAGTGTAGAACTGCTCATTCTAATTATGGGCTGGATAAGGTGTATATGGTGTCAAAAAGATCAAAGAAGAATCGGGAGCCCGATAGCAATTCTAAGTGCACGACGACGAGGAGCAAGTTGTAGTTAACCCTAGCTACTCAACAAACGGTGGTAGTAGGAAAGCAACCCCGGCCAATTTCAAGGCGCTCGCTGGAACCGCTGCGGACTAACCTTGATATTTTGCTTGGAAATATTCTCGACATGACAGGGTACCAAGAACTTTGCTGATCGACGGACAAATTCCGAACGGAGCATAAACTCAATAGTAAAACACATTGAGCCGATAAAAAAGGAGGAGTTTAGCCCTAAAGAAACGCCGCAGCCGCAGAAGTGGATGAACTCACACAGCTGCATCCTAAGGGAAGTTAAGTACCAAACCTGGGTAGCCAACCCAATAATGGTCAAAAAGAGCGACGGAGGGTGGCGCATGTGCATTGACTTCATCGACATCAACAAAGCATCGGCGATTGCTACCCCTTACCGTAACTTGATCGAAAGTAGAATCCTTGGCAAAGCTTCCGCTAAAATGCTTCTTAGATGCCTACAAAGGGTATCATCGATCCAGATGGCAAAGGAGGATCTAAGAAAAGACAGCCTTCTACACGAGTAAAGGTGTTCATCGTTACGAAAGATGCCTTCGGATTAAAGAACCCAGGGCCACTTACCAACGGCTCGTAGATAAAGCCTTCAACAAACAAATAGGCAAAAATATCAAAGCATACGTTGACGACATGGTTATCAAAAGCAAGACGGAGGAGGACCTACTCCTCGATGTACATGAAACCTTTGACCAACTTCGAGCGATTAACATATCGAACCCCTAGGAAATGCTCCTTCGGTGTCAAGAGGGACAATTCCTAGGCATTTGATCACTAAGCTGGGGAAAAGGCTAATCCCTCCAAGGTCAAGGCAATTTCAGATCTCCAAGCCCCTAAGTGTCTAAAGACGTGCGCAGAGTCTAAATGGAAAGTGGCACTTTAAGCCATTGTCGGCGGGGTCATTGTGTACCTACCTACCATTCTTCAAAACACTCCGCGATGCGGATAAGAAAACTTTTCAATGGAGTCGATGTGAAGTCGCTTTCAAAAGATGAAGGAGTTCATCGAAATCCTTCCAACACTTACGACCCCAATCAAAGGCTAAGTGTTGTTTATGTACTTAGCATCCTCAATGGAGAGTATTAGCAAATCCTTATGGCGTATCGAGACAAGCGCGCATCCCCACTTTGTCGCAGGGTCCTACAAGAGATCAACTATCCAACATTGGAGAAGTTGATACTAGCCCTAATCTACGCAGCAAGGAGGCTCCGACGCTATTTCCATGCCCATCCAATCACAGTCTTAACCGACAAGCCACTCAAACAGATCCTATCGAAACCCGGTGTCCGAGGGTGGCTAAAGGCTATCGAGTTGGGAGACACAAATAGAGTTCAAGGACGAAACTCTATTAAAGGACAAATTCTCGGATTTCTTGGCAAAAACACCTTCCGAGCCGGACGAGAAAAAGAAAAGACCAAAACCAACCTCACCAAGCACAGGCGAATGGAAGCTTTACACCGGACGGAGCATCCAAATTGATGGTTCGGGAGCGCTTAATGTTGGTCACCGATGGGAAGGAGCACACATATGCTCTTCGCTTTGAGTGCGCCACAAACAATGAAGCGGAGTATGAAGCATGCTAGCAGGCCTCCTGCTAGCTAAAGATATGGATGTCAACGCCTCGCTATTTTCGAGACTCCCAATTGGTCGCAAACAAGTGACGTGTGCTCCTATCAAGCAAGGCGACCGTCATCAACATTACTTGGAAAAAACAAAGGAGATGCCGAGAGCTTCGACTCCTACACCATCCAAAGATGTTCGTAGGAATCAGAACAAGAAGGCAGATGCACTAAGCAAGCTAGCTTCTATGGCCTTCGCTCATCTCACTTAAGAAGTACTTGTCGAAGTCCTTCCTGAAAGATCTACTGTTTGCAAAGAAGTTGCCGATGTGATTCACGAAGAAGGAGAGACGTAGATGACTCCCATAAGGGAATATTTGATAAGTGGTCTTCTACCAAGATCCAAGCTAGCAAGAAAGGTTCGGGTTAAGTCCCCGCGAAGACGCTAATAGGGAAACCCTATATAGAAGGTCATTTTTATCACCTTGGTTAAGATGTGTGGGACCCAAGCAAGCAACGGGCATTATCTCTGAAGTCCACGGGATCCCGCCTCCACGCAGACCACGCTTGTCTCAAGATCATGAAGCTAGGCTATTATTGGCCTTCGGCGCACAGGATGCGCGAAATCATTCTCAAATGTGAAGCTTGTCGATACACTCAAATGTTTCAAAGATGCCAAAACAGACATGACGAGTGTAACATCCGCATGGCCCTTCTCTCAATGGGGAATCGATATCGTAGGACCTATGCCCATGGCTCCTGGAGGAGTCAAATTCTTGTTGGTAGCCATTGATTACTTTACTAAGTGGGTAGAGGCTAAACCTTGGCCTCCCGCTACAGGGAGACAGATTGAGAAGTTTATGGGGAACACATCGTGTGCATATTCGAGTGCCCCACATCATCATATCCGACAATGGAAAGCAGCCGAGGAGTCTTCTATGACTTCTGCTAAGGGTTAAACATAAAACAGTCTTGGACATCCGTCTACCATCCACAAGGTAACGGAATGGTGGAGGTTACAAATAGAGATATCGTCAAAGGGATCGAGAAAAGGCTGGGACGAACACACCATGGATGGGTGGACGAACTCCCCCAAGTATTATGGGCTCACAGAACGCAACCTAAGTCAAGCAATGGTGAAACCCCCTCACCTAACATACGTAACATAATGCATCCCTTCTGGAACTAATTGTACACGGAGCGTGTGGCAACGTATGATGCCTCCCAAAATGACGAAAGGATCAGGGAAAACCTTGATCTGCTGGAAGAAAGACGAGAAATAGCCTCCATCCGAGAAGCAATACACAAACATAAGATCGAAGGCTATTATAACAAAAGGGTCAGACCTTCCACTTTCAAGCCTGGAGAATATGTGCTACGCCTCAACAGTTCAAGCAAGGCAGAGTACCAGGGGAAGCTGGGACCACCTTGGGAAGGACCCTACATGGTAGCTGAGGCCTACGGCAATGGAGCCTACAAACTAGCCACTCTTCTCGGAGAACCCATCGATAGGACATGGAATGGTACGAACCTTCGAAAGTTCTATGTTTAAGAAGTACTTTTACTTTTTTTATTCCTGTAATTAGAAGCTTCTCAAGGGAAAGCAAACATTATTGGTAGCTGTCTTAGTTTTCATTTCAAGAATGATGTAATCCTCCTTACCAATTCAATGATAAATAAGACATTTCCCACAAATCTCTTGCTTCGTTTCTTAAACACGAAGATTTGTTCAACCGTTTATGAGCTTCAATGTCGAATACAAAGGCATAGGGTGTAGCAAACACCTCATCATTTAAGCCTACTAAAACATTCACATTAGCTCTCCTTGTAGTTTATGGCGTTTGTAAAAATATGTACAAAGTCATGCTACTTAAAGGATTTGAGATAGAGTGGGTCGCGACCCTCTGTCAATGATCAAATTTGGTCGTTATATTCTTGGTGTTGTAATTTACACACAATAAGGTTGGTTAACCTTAGGTTGTAAAACTTAAGCCGGAAAAAATGCGTGCAGAAGTTAACAAGACAAATATACATAATAACTAAGTATGTAGAGGTATTCCCCTACACCATACGTCGCTCAAATGAGGGCTATCCCTTGTACCTGCACGAGGAGCCTAAGCCCCAGTTAAATTGTTTTTGGCCCATGGCCATACATCAAAAGCATTTAAATTGTTTAGAGAACAAGGCAAATATTGTCAAATAAGATAAATTGTCTTAAGGGTACATGGCACCCTTTAAAACCAAATTACTGCCAACATGGCAGCCTTCATTCCTGCTGGAGATGGAGTGGGGAGGTTTACACCGAGAGGCTTGGTAGACATAGTCTTCTTGGGGGAGTGGTAGGCTTCCGAGGTTTCTTGGAAAGGAGGTCTTCGAGGGGTGCCATAGGATCTTTGGTAGCCTCAGCAAGGAAGGAGTACTCTGTGGTTGCGAACGCATTTCCTGCCTCATCATACTCAGCCTTCGAAGTGGGACGGTAGCATTCAATCTTGGAAAGGTCCACGGGCTTGCCTGTTTTGGCAGCCTCCTCCAATGCTAAGCACCGTCCATGAAAAATGGCTGATTTGATGACCTTCCACATCTGAGCTCCCAATTTGTCACTGTGGTAGAGCTCCATGGCTATGTAAGGCACCACCTTTGAAAGCACTCACGATCCTTTTGCAACATCTTATACCTCATCTGCAATCCATCGATTTCCTCCCTCAGCTTCACTTCTACCTCTCCGAGCCTAGCCTTCTCACTTTCCAACCAAGCACATTTCGCCTCAAGAACAGCGTTTCGACTGTTAGAGTGATGACCTTGGCTTCTTCCAATTTAAGATTGCCGAGTTCAATCACATTGGGCTACCTTTCCACGAAGGTCTTGAACGAGGGATTTTTCCCGTGTCCCTCTCTATCTCATCACACTTAGCCTCCAATTCAGCATACACCTGATCCCTATGTTTTTCCCTTTCCAACATGACATCCATCTCCTGCCTAGCCTTGGTCACCGAGCAACTCCCTAGTCCTGGTATTCAAGTGATTATCCAATACTGCTTGCCTCGCTACACCATTTTCATGCATATCACAAACCCTTTCAATGGACATGTTGTCCAAAGAACCCTTCCATGAGGGGGTGACATGATCCACAATCTGATGACAAGCAAAGCATTGGGAGCTCCTTCATCTCTGGGAGGCCTGCGATCAATACAATGTATAAAGGTTAAATTAACTTATTACTTAACATGTTTTCATAAAGAGAAGTTGCTTACCATGCACTTCCACCGATTCATTGGCAACTCAAGGCGACTTGACAAATTTCTTCTGCTGCTCCTTTGACGGACGACCCTAGATCCGATGCGGAGGGTATTCTTTCTCTTATTGGTTGACTTAATAGCTTTGGTACTGCTCTTCGCTTTTTCAACCTGTCAGCAATCCCTGTTGAACCTACAACTTGGACATCCTCTTCTGCAGGATCGTCCGAAGTCCGCCACATTTTCAACAAGCGGGAAGGACCTCTCCAACAAGAGCCGCAGATGCAATAGGCTCCAGATTTGGAGTATCTACCTCATTGTTGTTCACAGATGTAGAAGGAGAGCCAACACCATACGACTCTTCGCCTTCTCTCAGGCATGAAGCTCAAGTCTTCATCCAAATCCTGGTACATAAAGTTCTGAATGACATCTCTCGCAATAAGAAACAAGAAGAAATAAATATCAGTGCTACATTGGTCCTACTTAAATAGAAGTGGAAAAACATACTTTGTCCTGGTACATGATAATGGCTTCTTGGGGAGACCCTTCAAGCTCTGGGCAATCCACCATGTATAAGATGGCTTCGGGAACACTTGCACATCCACGTATCTAGCCGAACGCTGATAGCAGGGATCCTTCTCACCTCATATGGTAAGGGTCATTGTGCCGTTTGCATCATACATATATTCCTTGTTCAAAAGCTCGATATTTGGGGGAACAATAGTGTCTTGCATATAGAAGCTACCTTTCCAACCTGTTATATTGGTATACACTCTACCAAATAGGTTCGACACATCTACCTCAGGCCTTTTAGCTAAAGTTAACCAATGCCCCCGGATACAAGTTCAAATCCTCTTAAAACCTTTAATATTGGTTCATAGCCGTATGCTTTACACATCACTATGAATGTGGTCAGTTTGGCTAAACCGAAGGGGTTAAACCTAGAGATGTGAACCTTGTAGTATTGCATAAACTCTAATATCAATGGGTGCACGGAACTAAGGTTCGAATGGCTAAATGCATGTGTATGTACTCTACGAAACCTTAAGGAGCATTAAAGATGCCCTGATTAGGTTTGGGTAACATCACTTTGTGTTATAGAGGGATGGGGTAATCAGCTAAGTGATCGTGTAAATCTTTTGCAGACAATGTACACTTTTGCTGCTTTATAGTAAACTTGGAATCCATTTAAAAAAAAAAAAAAAAAAAAAAAAGCTATCAGTACGAAAGAAGGTTTACCTTTGGTTTCGGAGTGATGGCGATGAAGTTTTACTGCGTGTGGAAATAAAACGGAGAGAGTAAACTAAGCTAGGGTTTCATCTACCCCTTTTTTATACTCCATTTTATCTCTTAAACACCGTACACGTGTCCCAGAGATAAATCTTATCCGGTTAAAATTTTTTAAATTTTGAATATAAACGACTTTTGGTCTCCGGGTAAGTTGGGGAAATGTGATTCCTCAGCGGGCGGGTCATAATGGGTACTTAGCATTAAATGCGCCAAGTTAGGTGCATTATTATCCTCTAACTAACGCAATTCGCAAAGAAGATGGTATTTTTCGAAGCATGAAGTCGAAAGCAATGTCTCCTCGCTCATATACATCACTTTCGACCGGGGGGCTTGATGATGTACCCTCCGAGTAGCTCGAAGGCGACACCGAGAGGTGTCGAAGCCCTTCCATACGAAGGCCCAAGTTAGGATTCCAACATATCCACAGGCGTCAAACCATTCGTTAGCACAAAGGTTACCTAAGGGGAATTCACCATTCGAAGCCCTAAGCCCTTCGGGGTATGGCTGACGAAGGAACAATGGATAGGGAACCTCCTCGACTTGGTCAAACCCACGATCTCCCTCTCTCTCTTGGCTTCCCCGTCAAGTCTTAGAACGTGGGTCACTAAGCCCTAGCGGTTACCCACAATCATGGGACGCCCCATGATCTCCGACATTCATGCAGTGCTCAACCCTATTTCATCCACTATAAATAGGTTGGACGGGCAATGGATTATGGTATGCTCATTTCACACTCATCTATTTACTTACACACACTTATACAATCATAATTCATACTTACTCTCACGGAGGTGGTGTCAGGGTCCTATCCTCGCAGTAATCACTTAACGTAGTGTTTCGTATTTCTTATTATCAGGTGAAAGGCAAGTCTTGGCTGGAACATACACCCCTTATACCTTTGATCATCATCGAAGCCTGGTAGTGCAATCTATTGTACAATCAACATGTATTACTAGTTCATTAATAATTTGTTGTATTTTTAGGTTTATTATTTGTATCTTTTAAATTTTTATTTTTAAGTTTGAATGGTGGTGGAACAATGAAAAGTCGTGCCCAACTAGTAGTAGTTCACTAGTTCATTACAAAAAGAAAAAAGTTAGTTATCAAGATAAAGTTTCCACAAATTAAAGATATACGACGGAGTGATTCAAACTACTTTCTGGGTCATATGAGGCTACGTGAACAAAGTTTGCGTCGATATACAACCACCAAAAAAGATACCTTTTTTTATAAGAATTAAGATTGTTTGGGTTAAGTAAACGGATAATCTATGAAGTTACGGACTTTATAAAATATCATTATTATCATTCAGACTTTTATAAATTTTTATATATATGGCATGTTTGGCAGGAGCTTTTTAAGGAGCTGTTAGCTTTTTATTACAAAAATAATTTCTTCTAAAATAATTAGTTCTTTTTGGATACATTAACTTCAAGCTTTTATTTCAAACAAATAGCTCATAAATGAAAAATTGATTCATGAAGCTTTTTAAATATTTTTGAGCTGTTAAAACTTTAAATTAATGATATATCCTCCAAACATTTATTTACAATTATAGATATGTCCTTTTATGACATTTTACATCTTATAATTATATTTAACAGCTAACTTACCAAACATTTTTATAAAAAAAAAAAATATACAGCTTATAGCTCATGTTAACAGCTTTGCAGTTTACAGCTTACGGCATACAGCTAGTTTTGCCAAACATACCTTAAAATTAAATATAGTTTTATCTCGGTCCTTCATATAAGCAATGTATTTTTATTTCGGTCTCTCATATGGATAATATATTTTTACAAAATTTTCACATATAAGTACTATTTTTCCAGTATAAAAAAGTTTTGATGGTGATAATAATATTTTTATAAAATAAACTTTGATAAATTAATGGGTTAATGGGTTATCCATGAACTTAACCCAAAGTGTTTTCATATTCTTGAATTGTTCATACGTGTATCTCCCACACAACAAATGGGCTAAATGGCGATAACTTTTTTAATCTTTCGGTGAGGATATGTTTTTGCTAAAAGGTTTTGGCAAAGACATGTTGTCCTAAAAGAGTTCCTGCCCAAAAGCCGTTGTTAAAACTTATTAATTATAATTATTTAATTAATTATGTTTAATTATATTAAAATATTTAAATACAAACCGGGTCCTACATGCTTTTGGCAAGGACTAATCAATTAATTATAACTATTTAATTAATTATGTTTATTTACTTTCAAATATTTAATCATAAAATACAAACCGGGCCCACATGCTTCTGGTAAGGATATGTCTGCGCCAAAAAAGCTTTAAATATCAAATATAATTTTCACTTTTGGTGATAACACGTCCTCATCAAAACCACCTGCACATTTTTGTAGCAATTAATCCGCTTGTTTTCTGTTACATTTTCAGATTTTTTTTTTAAATGTACCATAAAACAAAAGTTGTAATTACCCAAAACAAACATACCAAACATCTATTCAATAATAAAGTCGCTAAAACATCCATTCACAAAGTCACTAAAAATGTTCAAAAACAAAGTCGCTAAAATTAGTCTTTATAATTATCTACAACCACTCATTCGTCCATACCAATACCAACACTCGATAACAATAATCCCTATTCCACAACTCATCATTGTTTCCATCATTCCCGTCGGGGAGGAAACATCGCTGATAAATCAGATATACCTTATTGAATACCCAAGTAAGCCAAGATTTGATCGATTTGTGATTGTGCTCTTTCGGTCGCTCTTCTAGCTTGCGCAGATTAATTCGCCTGCCTTTTAGCTTGTTCCCTCAACAACTCATCAACTTTTTCTTGTGAGTATGATGACGCCCCTTGCAATTGTGAACCAAAGCATGAGCTCAAGTCAACGCCTGCTATCTTTCTACCCCTGCCAAGTAGATGCTCGCGTTGTTTACCGCCTAGGACTAAACCCACAATTTCAGCATCAATCATCAGAATCCCGATGTTGGTACTCGCTCCTTGTTGACGTAATCTCAACAAAATTGTCAACCTTTTTGCGATGATATGTCATCGCCAAAGCTTTTAGTCAAAATTTTCCAACTTTTTGACAAAGTCAGAGTCTAAAATGGGCTTATTTTTTTCTTTTTTTTAATCGTTTAGCTACTTTTGGTGAAGATATCGTTTCTTCGCCAAAATCTCGTCGCCCGTCCTCCTTATTCTTATTGTGTCTATTCGGCCAATTTGGCTAAGGACCTAAAGCGGCTCACTACAACAATGTGGCTTTCGCAGGGGAAATATCAGGGCTTTCGCCGGGGACATGTCCCCTGCGAATCCTTTCCCCGGGGACATGTCCCCGGCGAAAGTCCCCCGGCAATACCCTCTCGGGAATACTTTCCCCTGGGACTAAAGCACACATTTATCGGGGACATGTGGGTCCCGGAACCATTTTACGCTGGTCAAACACGTCCAACGTGGCACTTACTTTTGCCGTGGACATGTCCCCGGGAAAAGTGGCAATATAAAATTAGCTTTCACACTTTCGCCGGGGACATGTCCCCGGGGAAAGCCCCTGACCCATTTTGCAGAAAATTGCTGCAAAAAGGGTAATTTCCAGATTTTTTCCGATATTTTTCCGGAAAAAATGTACAATGTAACAACCTATTTTCAGAACATGTTTTATACTACAACAACACAAATTCGCTAAACATAATATCATATATAACCATCAATCGGTAACATAGTAATGTGTTTCCAAAATCGCCAAAACGGTGCAAAAACCGTTAACACATGATCATCTACAAAACTATACATAAGCGAGCTATCCGCAAATGGTCCAAAACTATACGTATAATCCATTTAGCGGGAATCCTAACCATGTTATTCTCTACAAACATATCCTAACACATAAGGCTCAAACTCGTGTTCGCCAGCGGTTTTGTCATTGACTCCGATATCTTCTGCTTCTTCGGGTTTGTCCAAAGCTTAACTCCGCATATTTTAAATAGTTTAGGGTTTTAGGTAATGAGAACTATCCAAGCATCGGGTATCAAAAGACCCTTTAAACCATTAGGGTTGAATTGGTCATTTTAATAATTAGGGTAGGAGGGTAGGATGGTGGATTTTGGGACCTAAACCAAGATCTTGGCAGGGTGTTGGGTTCCACCCCTTTCATGTGCAATAGCACTTTAGGTTAATGAGATCATGTTGTTTCATCTGCTTGTGATACAAAAGATTTGATCATGTTTTCTTACGACTTTTTGAAGTCTAGGGTTAGGGTTGGTGAAAACATAAGAACAGTGTTAGTGTGTTAGTTAAGTTATTACACCATTTCCCCCGATATCATTTCTTCTCCTTTTTACAATGATCTTCCCAAAAACTCACCAACTTCTCCCCTATATTATCAAACAACAAAAATGATGTTAGCGGTGGTGACACGTGGCTTCTCTGATGGTTTACGGCGAGGAGGTACACGGTTTCTTGGTCCAGTAGATACAGAAAGTGGCCTCATTCTTGTTACGGTTTGTTATGGTTACCGATGATGGAGGTTGAATCTTGAAGGGTAGAAAGGTGGTGCAAAAGGGTTTAGCTTGCTTTGAGAGTTCATAATTGTGTGTATGTTTTTAGTGTGTGTTTTTTGGTGTGAAACTCTGTGTGTGTGAGAGAGAGAGAGAGAGAGAGAGAGAGAGAGAGAGCAGAGATGATAAGAAGAGAGATGAAAGGGTTTGTAATGATAGTGCTGTAATGGTGCCGAGTGAAGTGGGGCAGGCACCCTTACAAACCCTTCATCATATCTCGCCACCATTGCATCACTATCATTACCAACCCTTTCATCTCTCTTCTTATCATCTATGACCTCTCTCTCTCACACACACACAGAGAGTTTCACACCAAAAAACATACACTAAAAACACACACACAGTTATGAACTCTCAAAGCAAGCTAAACCCTTTTGCACCACCTTTCTACCCTTCAAGATTCAACCCTCATCATCAGGTAACCATAATAAACCTTAACAAGAAATGGGCTGTACACTTTCCTGTATCTACTGGACCAAGAAACCGTGTACCTCCTCGCCGTAAACCATCGGAGAAGCCACGTGTCACCGCCGCTAACTTCATTTTTGTTGTTTGATAATATAGGGGAGAATTGTTGGTGAATTTTTGGGAAGATCATTGTAAAAAGGAGAATGAAATGATGTCGGGAAATGGTGTAATAGCACTTTAACTAGACACACTAACACCATTCTCATGTTTTCACCAACCCTCAACCCTAGACACACTGTTCAAAAAGTCGTAAGCAAACATGATCAAATTTTTGTATCACAAGCAGATGAAACAACATGATCTCATTAACCTAGTTAAAGTGTTATTGCACATGAAAGGGGATGGACCCCAACACCCTGCCAAGATCTTGGTTTAGGTCCCAAAATCCACCATCCTACTCTCCTACCCTAATTGTTAAAATGACCAATTCAATCCTAATGGTTTAAAGGGTCTTTTTGATACCCGATGCTTGGATAATTCTCATTACCTAAAACCCTAAACTATTTAAAATACGCAACGACATATCTTACCTTTTGGTCTCGGCTGTGGTCGAGGCTTGGCCTCAGCTATGGTCTCGGCTGGGAAGGCGGCTTGGTCTCGGCTGTAGTCTCGACAGGAACAAAATCAACAAATTAATAAACTTATCCAATATAAAAAACTAGTTCAAATACTCTCACATATCAGCTGACTTTCAATCCAAAAACATTCTACTTAGGGTGTTTGTATTAACTTATAGGTTTATCAGTTTATTATTATTATTATTTTCTACTTATAGGTTTATCAGCTTATTAAAACAATAGAAAAAGCCAATAGGCTCCCAAATTAGACAGCTTATCCTTGTATTTATGGAATTAAATATGCCATAAAGTCAAGTAAATAAGCTTGTAAGTCCCAAACAAGAGAGCTAATCAGCTTATCCAAAACACCACCTTCACATAACTTTTTTTAAAATAATCAGTTTGTAAATTGTAAGAAACATCAAACGGTTAACCAATAACGTATAGTAGTAACATAACCAAAAAATAAACTACATCAACGTCATTAAGCCATTAGGCTCCCAAATTGGACAGCTTATCCTTATTAAGATTAGAAAAAACCAATAATTAACCTCGTCACTCTGAAGTTCTAAGCTTTTCACCTTATAGAGTATAGCAAAAAATAAGCTATAAACTCATGTTCATAAGCTTAGACATCCCAGAAGAAAATATCAATGCGAGGTGGTGCGGTGATGGAGGTGGTGTTGTGGTGGAGGTGGTGCGGTGATGGAGGTGGTGCTGTGCTGTGGTGGGTGAGCAGCGTGTGGGTTTTTTTTTTTAATCTGATTGTGAAAGCAGATCTGGGTTAATAATTGAGATGGTTTTTACGATTACTTTTCGCCGGGGACATGTCCCCGGCGAAAACGTTGTTTGTCTTTTAGCCAGACTTTTGCCGGGGACATGTCCCCGGGGAAAGTAAAAAGGTGGGAGGGTGATAAGGTTTTAAAAGGTACCTTTTTGAGGGGTCGTTTAAGCCCTTATTTGATCACTTTTGTATCCGTTATTGCTTAATATCGTTCCTTTTCACTTTTTAGGTCTCTTGAAGGAAAAATGCTGTAATGGCACTTATTTGGACGGAAAGGCGCGGATATACGAAGAAAATGGCCAAAGTCAAGAATCGAGCCACTCCAGCTGCTGATAGCACGGGCGTCGCTTTATCTCTGGACGTCGGAGGATTTTGTGACGGGACAGAATCCAAAACTCTTATTTTCAAGTGACGACAAGTTATAAAGAGTAGGTCGTCGCAACTCAGACGGCCTAGATGCAATCCAGACGGCGTCGGAAGCCGGAAGAGACGACGTCACACATAGGTGACGCCGCCGCAAGTCTAACGTGCCATCGAAACCCTAATGACGGCGACACGACGGCGTCACAAAACATAAGGTGACGTCGTCGCATGTGTAATCTTATATATAGAATCCGAATTTTTAAGTATTTGTGTGTAGTCTTTTGGAGTAAAAACCTAAACCGAACCAAGGCTGTCTTGTACAGGATTTTAGGGTTCCAAACCCTATCTTACACCAAGATAAGTGTTTTACTTCATTAATTCAATTATGTCTTTGATTATTTGTGTGTATGCTTGCATGTTCTCCATGTCCGGCTAATTTACTTGTGTGTTTGGTTAGGGAATATGAAACTTAATTATTGAATATTGATTGATTGTCTCTTATCTTAGTTGATTAATGATCTAGTAATGCGATAGGTCATTCGTTGTGTACTTAATGCTTGATTAAATCTTTGTGAACCTTAGAATATAACTCCTTGAGTAGTTGTAAGCTAAACCATCCAAAGAGTGCCTTAGAGTGAGAGTTTAATATCCCTAGTGGGTTTTGTAGACGAG
>OU343216.1:104926297-104954754 GCA_910596185.1 Chrysanthemum makinoi | reverse complement strand
ATTTTGGAGGTTTGAGGTCCTATGTTGGCTATAAAATTGAGAGGACATTGTATCCAGAAGGATATTTTTTTGGGTTGGGACGCACTACCTATTTTTATTTCGACCCCTAAGTTTTTTGTTTTTTTGTTTTTTTATTTTTATAATTTTTGTTTATATCAAAAGTTTAGTAAATCATGAATGCGTGAACTGTGAATAGCAATTTTAATAAGCCAAATGTTTAAAACTGTCAAAAATACTTTAAGAAACCCACAAAAACTGCGTTGTACCTGCATCAAAAAATGGAGGGACAAAGGGAATATTCCCTATGGATGTGACTCCATAGGGAGGGTTCCAATAGTGTATCCCTATTTTTTGGGTCATACTATTCATACGGGGGCTATCCATAGCCCTGCCTACTTTTTGCAGGGAATATTCACTTTGTCCCCCCCCACTTTTTCCAAAGCAGTAAACAAATACAGCTTTTGCAGCTTTTGTTCCTGTGATTTTTCTTTTAAGCGTTTGGCTCAATATTAAACATTATATTTACAAGTTCCGCATTTTCGTGTTTATAAAGCTTTTTTGATATAAACAAAATTATAAAAAAAAAATAATAATAAAAAAAAAAAAAAAAAAAATAGCCACCGTATGAATAAAAACATAGTCACCGTATGAATAACTGCCCCCTATTTTTTTTTACACACAGTTTTAGTTTTATTATTTTAGAATAGGTTAGGAGTAGATTAAGCTAGAGTAGGGGTAGAATAGCTTTAATAGCTTATTGTTTTAACTTATTTTTAAGTGCTTATTGTACAACTCTTTTTATTTTGATAAAGATTTATGATATTACTTGAAGCTTATTTTTTTCTCTTATCACTCTTTTGCTTTTCTTTTACTTTTGTTATCTAATAAGTCATGAAAGCTTATTAGCTTTTTGTGGCTTATTTAGATCTAGCTTATTTATTAACCACTCTTTTTCTACTTTGTTTTTAAAGCTTTTATAACCTTAGGTCTACTTTTTATTTTACAAAATACTTTATAAAAACACAAAAAGATTTGATTTTTATTAGTTTTTCTTTTATAAAAAGTTATTCATTAGCTTATTATTTTACATCTAGCATTTTTAGCTTAAAAAGTTTTAATCTTTCTTGGTTTTTCTTAATCAATAAGCTTTTTCATAGCTTATTTGATCCATATTATAAATTATTTATCCTAACTCTTGTTAAAGTTGTGATCTTTTCTTAGTTTATCATCATTTCAACCTTAAGGCGAGGAGCTTAAGGGTTTTATAAGCTAGATTATTTATAAAGTTTATAGCTTTTTAGTCTTAATAAGCTAAATAGTTAATAAAGTCACAAACTTTATTGATTATTTGGTTATATTAATGCTTAAAAAGAAGTAAACTTTACAATTTGTCAAGTTTATAAAATCGGGTGGTTTATTATTCTCGTCTCATTAGATCGGGTTCTGATGAGTGTGTAAATACTCATCATTTTTGTACAAAATAAACTGCTAAATCATCTGAAAACACTTTAAACACATCAAAATGATCAAAATATCACAAATCAGTGTTTTATGTGTTTCAAATGCAAAATTATCAAAATCAGATGAAAAAACATATCAAATTTGCAAAAATTGCGCTTTCAGCCCCCAAGTTTCAAAAGTTGTCAAAAACTGTCCCTGAGCATATAATTTCAAAAGTAAAGTCACCAAAGGTCCTTTTAAAATCAAAAGTTGTCAAATTTAGTCCTTTGGTGAAAAATATGAAAAGTTTGAGAAAATTACAACTTTGGCCCCTCAAGTTTTAAAATTGGCAGAAATGGTCCCTGGAAAATTGCAAAATGGCAATGTTGGTCCTTATACTTTTGAAGGTTGTCACTTGTGGTCCCTTGGAATGACTTTTCTGAATTGGCGCCTTAGGCCCTCAAGTTTAGAATTTACACCTTAGTCCCTATAGTTTTAAACCCTTTAACCAAATTTGGACCCCTTGCACCATTTTGGACCCCTGTCATTTGGAATTATGAACCCCCATCTATTATTAACATAGTCCGGTCGGGACTCGTCAAAAGTCTCAACTTGGCGCCAAAGTCTCCATTATCAACTGCTTCCCCTGCAACTGAATCGCCTTTCCACCCATCCCCCCTCCTCTCCAATCACTCAAACATGTTCCCCACTCCACAACTAACTTCCAAGGTCCATTAATTACACCCCCCCTCTCACTCAACCTCCAATGGGCAGACAATCATTTTGGCGCCAAAATCAAGTTTGAATGGTGGAGATTAAATCAAGGTCATCCAATGGCTTAGAGAGGTGGAAAAGATTCTAGAGAGAGAGAGAGTAGCTTTGGAATATAAAAGAGAAAGGAAGGAAGCAAATAGAGAGTTGTTTTTAGTTTTAATTTACTTTTATGTCGTTTTTTTATTATGTCTTAGTTAAAACTCTAAAGTTGTAATCTTCTGTGTTTAAGCATCAATCTCAAGTTACATTTTCAGAATATTCAAGTTTTAATCATTAATTCAAAGTTTGATTTAGATTCCTGCTTATGTACTTATCGTTGAAATTTTCAATTTCCATTTCATAAACCCAACCTGCTACAATAAGCTTGTTTATCACCTTAATAAGCTTATATAAGCTTTTTATAGCTTTTCATAAGCTTAAAGTTAAGTTTCAATTCACTTTGTGCTCTGGTCAACAAAAGTCAACTGGTGGCTCAAATAGCTATGGAAATGGTAATGGGTTGATTCAGGCATGGATTTGGGTTGAAAAGCAGTTATTTGGGTTGGAATAAATAGATTAGTGGTTCATGGTTCATGGTTGCAAGCTATAGTAGCTTTGGACTTTTGTAAGTGTTTTTCAATTCTTAATGCATAATCAGTAATTGTAATTTAAACCTGATAAATCTTGTCTAATTAGTTGTCTTTAGGAATTATATAACTAGTTTGATCATTAATACTAGGTTGTTCTGTGTCTAGTTTAGTTTTGAGTTCAAACAGTCACAATCAAGGGTGTTTGGGATTGCTGAATTATCTCATTCTCAAAGTGGACTACTCAAGAGTTAAAATTTGTTGGATCATGTTTAATAAGTGCATTTGAGTTCACTTGAGTCAATAACTTGGACTGCAACACCTCAAAAGTCAAATCCCCTTTGAAACTGTCTCAACAAATTCCAATTCGTGGTGGATTTTAAGATTACAAATCCATAATTTGTGTTTAAAAGTCTTCATCTTTACTTGCTTTGTGTTCATTACTCCTTATAACATTAATCTCAGTGGTAAAAATTGGATCCAAAGTTCACCAAAGTCAAATTTTCACATTTGCTTCAAAAGTCAAATTTGACAAAACCCGTGTTGGGCTCGTTAGAAGTATTTTTCATGAGCTCATTGTTTGGACTTATCAAGTGAAACTTGGCAATTTAAAAACTTCATCTGGTCTTCTTGCTTATTGGCATTTTTGTAGAATTTTATGAATTTTTTTAAGCTTCATACAAGCTTGTAAACTTGGGGGTATCTCCCCGCCCACAAGTGTCTCGCAATTTAGTACTGAGATTTTTCTCAGAAAGTGCAGCCATTGCACAGAGCTCAAAAGAGCTTGTCATAAGCTGATATTTGGTACATTTGATCTCAACCAGGTCTACTTCAGTTTCCAATTTGAAGATTTTAGTTTGAGCTTATTTTTAAGTTTGTGCATGTGATTAAAGTTGGTACCCAAACCTGTGTTTTAAGCAAAATACTCAAAACATCAAATCTGATCTAGTTGTGATTCTGTTGGTCTAGCTTGTTAAAACTCATTGCATTTTAGTTAAATTAGCTTATTGCAGCTTATGTTTCAGTTTGGTAGCTTTTGGTGAGCTTTTGGCTTAATAAGTGCTTATTTCATAAGCTCTTCCACATCAGTTTCATATTCTGCCACTTAAGCCATTGTTTTTCTATTTTTCCTTTATTCCCAATATTATTTTAGAGTTTTCCTGAAATTTTCAGATTTTTCTCAGTTGATTTGCTATTTTTCTTAATTTAAATTAGTTTTTAAGTATTTTTAATTAGCTTTTAATACAAATAAATTATAAAAAGTTCAAAAAAATAATTTTTCAATTTTCTTAGGTAAAGATAAATATAAAAGTAATAAAAAGTATTTTTCCATAATTTTCTTAGCTTAATTTGTATTTTCTAGCATTATAATTAGTTTTAAATAGTTTTAAATTAATAATAATTATATAAAAAGTCTAAAAAATATATTTTCAGTTTTAAAAATTAGGTTTATCATATTTTAGATTTTTCTAAGTCTTAATTTTATTTTTCTAGTCTTATTTCATATTTTCTTTTATTTTAGAGTATTATTAAATAGTTTAAAATAGTTTTTAATTTATAATAATTAAATAAATAGTAATAAAAATAATTTTCTTTTTCTATAAATTTTCTTTCATCATTAGGTTTGTAAAAACATCATTTTCATATTTTTAGGGTTAATATTGATTTAGTTTCACTTTTTAATTTGTACGTCGCGTAAATTTTAATTTCAGCTTGTAGAAAACATAAAAACAAAAACATCATTTTAATTTTAGTGATAGCGCTATTTAATAGGTTTTATCTTTTTTAATTTCCTCTAATTTGCATTTTAGCCTTTGCATTTGTCCTGATATTTCTCAGTAGCTATAATCACCAATTCATAACCCTTTTTCATTCAAACTTCTCGATCACTATACGTTGATTGATCCATTGCATAGCTCACTGGGACATAACGACCCGGGGAGACCCTATACTCCTCAGATCTTCATTGTATTGGTTTTGAGCAAATTTTAAGTCAAATACACATTCACAAGTGGCAGACTTGCGTGATTAGACTTGACTGTTTGGAACCGATCAAATTTTATGGCGCCAATACTGCCGTGGGAGTCAGTGCTGATCTATTTTCCGTGTAGCAGATTAGTTGTTTGAATCCTCACTATTTGTTTATATCATCCATCTCAGATATATATATATCCATATTTTCTTCTAAAAATCCAAAAACCCAAAATGTACCAAAAACTTATAAAACACAAAAATATTTTTCCTTTTGTTTCTATATATGTATCAAAAATTAAAATACAAAAAGAATCGCTGCTTTTTTTAATAATAACAACTTAAAAGATTACCACCGCAAACCAAGGCAGTGCACTACCTAACTGGGGGTGTGACCATAATAAGTTCCCGAACTAAAGATTTAAAACTTGCCTTGTGGTCCTTGTGATTGGTGTAACTTTTTCAAAGAAGCCATTCATCTTGGATTATTGGTTAAGTTCACTGTTGATTTGCCTCGATTTTGTGTTAATTGATTTTGTTGTGATATCGACGCTTCGAACCTTAAAAACCCATAAAGATTCTTCTCACCCAATTTTATAAAACGCCTTCATAATTCTCATTCTCATCCTAAATATCTTCATAATTCCATTTCTCTCCTTAACTCTGAGAGTCCTTAGAGTTAACTCTAGTGCATGCGCACTCGTTCTTCTAGATCATTGAGTCCTTTTATGTGATCTAGCGAAATTCCTAGACGACGTTTCGTAGAGGATTTGCCGCCCAAATAGTCGAACCCGAGATTCGCATTACTATTTCAAGCAACAATATGGCGTAGACGAACGACTATGGCGGAAATGCTCCGGCACCCACCGAGGGTTATGGAGATGCCATCGTTTTACCAGCTTATCAGTTCTGATCACTTCAATTGAAGACACATTTGATCACACTTGTGTCATTTAATCAATTCCGCGGGTCTGACGAGAAGACCCGATGCACACATCCGTTGGTTTAACAAATTGACCTCAACTATCAATTTCAAGGATGTGCCACAAAAAGTGATCAAGTTGATGCTATTTCCATTCTCTCTTGAGGGGGACAGCCCGGATTTGGCTCGAAAAAGAACCCCCTCGATCCATCGAAACTTGGGAGGATCTTGTTCAAAAGTTTGTGAATTACTTCTTTCCTCCATCAAAGACGACTAATCTTAAAAATGAAATTTCTGGATTTCGTCAAAATTTCGATGAAAATTTTGGAGAGGCATGGGAGAGATTCAAAGATCTCCTCAGGAAATGCCCCATCATGAATTCACGGAGCTTCAACAAGTCAATATCTTTTACAATGGGTTGAACGGTAATGATCAAGATTCCTTGAATGCATCCGCGGGTGGAAATATCTTGAATCGTAGACCTAAAGATGTGCTTGAAATTTGCGAGAGTAAATCAAAAGTTCCTTTTTCTCGCAACAAAGTCAATGTTCCGAACACTCCTGCTTCTTCATCCGGTAATTCTTCCGAGTTAGCCGCCCGTTAGCCGCCTAACGGATATGATCCATTGTATGATAAAAGAGGTGAAGGAAATCAAAAGCGAAATTCATAAGCCGGAACCAATCAAAGCCATAAACAAGGGGTGTGAAATTTGTAGTGGTCCACATGCGTATTATGATTGTCAAGCAACCGATGCTTCCTTTACCAAGCCCCGAAATAGCTTCCGTAAACCACAATCAATACCGACCACAGCTGATCCTCACTACCGTAAGTAACCTAGCGGTATGACACCACCGGTTTTCCCGTGCAAAACCATGGCAATCAAAATCGCTTGTTCAATCAAGGACAAAATTTCAATAACTCTCAAAATTTCAATCAAAACCGAAACAATTTCAACCAACCTTATCAAGCTCCAAATCAGCAAGGTTATCAACAACCTTTTCAAGCTCCTAATCATCAAAGTTATCAACCACCTCCTCAAGCTCCCATGCCAAATGACTTCATGAAAATGACTGAAGTCAAACATGCTCAATGCAAACTCAGATCAATAACATGAGAGGTGAGCTAAAAAGGGAAATTGATACAACACTGTCTCGGCAGAACAAATGAGTTGAAGAATATGATGAGCAGTTTCATGAACATGAATATGAACAAAGCTTCACCATCTTCTGGGAGACTCCCAAGCAATACTATTCCAAATCCCAATGCCGAAGTTGAAGTCAGCCACCACTCGTGAGTGGTAAGACGACAATGGACCTTCGACTCCAATGCCCCTCCTCCTCTGTGGCATTTAGTCAAGTTACCAAGGAGACAACGGACAAGGTGCATTATTCAAGCCCACGGAAATCGACACGTCCCACCTTCGGTAGTCAAAGCTTTAAGTCCGGAACCCGATGTTCCGAAGAAAAATCCTGAGCCGTAAAAAACACTTCCATCCGGCTCAAAAGTCTAGTCAGCTTCCTTACCCATCAAGAATGAATGATGAGAAGCTCAAAGACAAAACAAAGAGCAAATGGAAAAATTTTTCCAAATCTTCAATGAGCTTCACTTCGATATAAGCTTCGTTGATGCTCTCGTTCTAATGCCTAAATTTGCATCTATGCTTAAAGGCTTACTCACCAACAAAGATAAGCTATCAGAGATGGCTAAAACTCCTCTCAATGAACAATGCTCAGCGGCCATTCTTAATAAGCTTTCCGAAAAGCTTGAAGACCTCGGCGGTTTTAATCCCGTGATTTCTTGGGGATGTTTCAATGCCCGCCTTTGGCTTCCGATCTTACGCTTAGCATTAACCTCATGCCACTCTCAAAGATGGAAGAAACTGTCTCTCCCTGAACTTTCATCCACTCGTATGACACTCGAGCTAGCGGACCGTACCGTAACTCGTCCTCTTGGGATAGCCGAGGATGTCGTGATGAAAGTGGGAAAATTTCACTTTCATGCTGACTTTGTTGTAGTAGACTTCGATGTAGATCCTAGAGTTCCCTCATCTTAGGGAGAGCTTTCTTGAAAACGAAAGTGCTCTGATTGATGTGTTTGCGGAAGAGTTGACCATACGGGTTGACAATGAAGAGCTCACGTTAAATATTAACCAAAACTCCAAACCTCTATACAAAAAGAGTGTTGCCTCAATTGATCAAAAATCTGAAAGAATCAATGCAACACTCTCAAATTTCACTTCGCTAAGAGTGTTCACCAAAAACGCGTGCTGAGCTCAAAGCTTTGAAAATTACCCCTGGTTCAAACAAATGGTTTGAAAGCTGTACCAGGGAAGTCAAGAGTGTTCTTGATGATGATGACGATGATCTAGAATCTGAGACTTCAACGGAAGTGGTGGAAACTGCTAGCTCTAAGAGCACACCACTTGTCCCACCTCCAGCATCAGCTTTTTTGTCGCATCGAGATTGTTACGCCTGGATGAAACCAAACTATCTTCAGTTTCATCCTGAGTTGATGATGATGTTTGTGATCCAATGGGAGACATTCTTCCCATTGATGAAATGCTCAAAAATGATCCATCATCCTCTAGTCTTATTCCGACTCTTCCATTCCTTCTCTCACTCCTGATGAGGAAGATGACAACTTTTGGAATGAAGTCGAGGCCTTTCTTAGTGATGAGTCAATTCCAATGGGAATTGCTAACACTTACCTTGATCCGGAGGGAGACATCCTTTTTCTGGAAAGTCTGTTGATTGAAGAACCATTTCCCACCCTCCCTCCCGGACATCTTCTTGACAATCACCATCTAAGCTTCAAGTTTAAGCTTAAAGATGTCAACAATGGTGATTTGCTTCTCTCTGCTGAGGAATGGACATGCATTCTCATGTACGCCTTTATTCCATTCTTCACAGATGGTGTGGTTGCTCTTTCCCTTTCTCTTTCGGGAATGAGGACACCATCTTTGACCCCGATATTATCCTTTATAGTTTCTACTATTAACAATACCGAGGTTGTATCTCGCCGTGTGGAACTTTTTCTGATGTTCATATGTTCATTAACATTGTGAACGAAAGTCCGATCGAGATTGGTTTTCCACGTTACTTTCCCCATGAACAAATGAATTTGGGGTCGAGTCAAGCTAGCGACTCGGAATCAAAAAAAGAGCACTTGCCATATGGGTTTTCACCCATACTCTGCCTTCTTACCTCTTTCTACCACCCTAGTGTGGGGGGGTTGCCCACATGTTTAAAAAAAAAAAAATCTTTCTAAATAATGTACGTAATATTTCCCTTTTATGTTCTTTTGTTTCGGCATAACCGCCGGTACTTTGAATATTGAGGGCAATATTCATTTCTAAGTGTGGTGGGGAATTCTCACGAATTTTATCATATAATTATACCAATTCCCCCGTTTTGGCCAAAATTTTTTTTGGAGTAAGTGTTTTACACTTTCTCATTTGGTTATCAATCCGCCATAAGGTCTGTAAGACAAAAGGATTGGCTAATCCAGGAGCAAACGGCTCTTGGTAAAGATATTTCAAATCCGTTTATATGGCTTGCAATTTGCCCAAAATTGTATGGTATTCAGTTCACCATATCCTAAAAAGTGAAGAGTTGGCTAGCCCGCAAGATTATGGCTTGTGGTAAAGGCAGTGGAAAAACCATAATTGGTAATCATCTCACCAAAGATAATATTGATAATTTATCTAAGAGTTGGCTAGTCCGTAAGGGTACGGCCTGTAAAGACAAAATCAAATCCGTTGAAAGCTGGTGGTTTGCTCAAAATCACATGGTTATCGGTGTACCATGGTTCTTACTTGAACTGAAACATTTGGCTACTCCAGAAGTAATGGCTTTTAGTAAAGAGATTAAAATCCATTATGTTTTCAAATCATTGCTAGGACTAGCAATATCTCAGTGTGGGGGATTGATGAGTGTGTAAATACTCATCATTTTTGTACAAAATAAACTGCAAAATCATCTGAAAACACTCGTAAACACATCAAAATGATCAAAATATCACAAATCAGTGTTTTATGTGTTTCAAATGCAAAAATATCAAAATCAGATGAAAAACATATCAAATTTGCAAAATTGCAGCCAGTCCCCCAAGTTTCAAAAGTTGTCAAAATCGCCCCTCGAGCATATAATTTCAAAAGTAAAGTCACCAAAGGTCCTTTTAAAATCAAAAGTTGTCAAATTTAGTCCTTTGGTGAAAAAATATGAAAAGTTTGAGAAAATTACAACTTTGGCCCCTCAAGTTTTAAAATTGGCAGTAAATGGTCCCTGAAAATTGCAAAATGGCAATGTTGGTCCTTATACTTTTGAAGGTTGTCACTTGTGGTCCCTTGGAATGACTTTTCTGAATTGGCAGTTTAGGCCCCTCAAGTTTCAGAATTTACACCTTTAGTCCCTATAGTTTTAAACCCTTTAACCAAATTTGGACCCCTTGCACCATTTTGGACCCCTCGCTATTTGGAATTATGAACCCCCATCTATTATTAACATAGTCCGGTCAATTCGGTCAAAAGTCTCAACTTGCGCCAAAGTCTCCATTATCAACTGCTTCGCAACTGCCTTTCCACCCATCCCCCCCTCCCTCCAATCACTCAAACATGTTCCCCACTCCACAACTAACTTCCAAGGTCCATTAATTACACCCCCCTCCTCACTCAACCTCTAATGGGCAGACAATCATTTTGGCGCCAAAATCAAGTTTGAATGGTGGAGATTAAATCAAGGTCATCCAATGGCTTAGAGTGGTGGGAAAGATTCAGAAGAGAGAGAGAGAGTAGCTTTGAATATAAAAAGAGAAAGGAAGGAAGCAAATAGAGAGTTGTTTTTTAGTTTCAATTTACTTTTATGTCGTTTTTTTTATTATGTCTTAGTTAAAACTCTAAAGTTGTAATCTTCTCGCGGTTTAAGCATCAATCTCAAGTTACATTTTCAGAATATTCAAGTTTTAATCATTAATTCAAAGTTTGATTTAGTTTCCTCGCTTATGTACTTATGTTGAAATTTTCAATTTCCATTTCATAAACCCAAGCTACAATAAGCTTGTTTATCAGTCTTAATAAGCTTATATAAGCTTTTTATAGCTTTCCATAAGCTTAAAGTTAAGTTTCAATTCACTTTGTGCTCTGGTCAACAAAAGTCAATCAGTGGCTCAAATAGCTATGGAAATGGTAATGGGTTGATCTGCATGGATTTGGGTTGAAAGCAGCTTATTTGGGTTGGAATAAATAGATTAGTGGTTCATGGTTCATGGTTGCAAGCTATAGTAGCTTTGGACTTTTGTAAGTGTTTTTCAATTCTTAATGCATAATCGTGAATTGTAATTTAAACCCTGATAAATCTTGTCTAATTAGTTGTCTTTAGGAATTATATAACTAGTTTGATCATTAATACTAGGTTGTTCTGTGTCTAGTTTAGTTTTGAGTTCAAACAATACAATCAAGGGTGTTTGGGATTGCTGAATTATCTGTCTCAGTGGACTACTCAGTAGTTAAAATTTGTTGGATCATGTTTAATAAGTGCATTTGAGTTCACTTGAGTCAATAACTTGGACTGCAACACCTCAAAAGTCAAATCTCCTTTGAAACTGTCTCAACAGTCCACTGTGGTGGATTTTAAGATTACAAATCCATAATTTGTGTTTAAAAGTCTTCATCTTTACTTGCTTTGTGTTCATTACTCCTTATAACATTAATCTCAGTGGTAAAATTGATCCAAAGTTCACCAAAGTCAAATTTTCACATTTGCTTCAAAAGTCAAATTTGACAAAACCTCGTGTTTAGGCTCAGTTAGAAGTATTTTTCATGAGCTCATTGTTTGGACTTATCAAGTGAAACTTGGCAATTTAAAAACTTATCCGTCTTCTTGCTTATTGGCATTTTTGTAGAATTTTATGAATTTTTTTAAAGCTTCATACAAGCTTGTAAACTTGGGGTATCTCCCTGCTCCACTGTCTAATTAGTACCTGAGATTTTTCTC
The DNA here is from genome assembly GCA_910596185.1 of Chrysanthemum makinoi. Taxonomy (NCBI): domain Eukaryota; kingdom Viridiplantae; phylum Streptophyta; class Magnoliopsida; order Asterales; family Asteraceae; genus Chrysanthemum; species Chrysanthemum makinoi. The sequence continues at coordinate 104,943,091 of OU343216.1, read as the reverse complement.
GTAAAGTGCCCATTGCACATGTGAGCTCAAAAGAGCTTGTCATAAGCTGATATTTGGTACATTTGATCTCAACCAGGTCTACTTCAGTTTCCAATTTGAAGATTTTAGTTTGAGCTTATTTTTAAGTTTGTGCATGTGATTAAAGTTGGTACCCAAACCTGTGTTTTAAGCAAAATACTCAAAACATCAAATCTGATCTAGTTGTGATTCTGTTGGTCTAGCTTGTTAAAACTCATTGCATTTTAGTTAAATTAGCTTATTGCAGCTTATGTTTCAGTTTGGTAGCTTTTGGTGAGCTTTTGGCTTAATAAGTGCTTATTTCATAAGCTCTTCCACATCAGTTTCATATTCTGCCACTTAAGCCATTGTTTTTCTATTTTTCCTTTATTCCCAATATTATTTTAGAGTTTTCCTGAAATTTTCAGATTTTTCTCAGTTGATTTGCTATTTTTCTTAATTTAAATTAGTTTTTAAGTATTTTTAATTAGCTTTTAATACAAATAAATTATAAAAAGTTCAAAAAAATAATTTTTCAATTTTCTTAGGTAAAGATAAATATAAAAGTAATAAAAAGTATTTTTCCATAATTTTCTTAGCTTAATTTGTATTTTCTAGCATTATAATTAGTTTTAAATAGTTTTAAATTAATAATAATTATATAAAAAGTCTAAAAAATATATTTTCAGTTTTAAAAATTAGGTTTATCATATTTTAGATTTTTCTAAGTCTTAATTTTATTTTTCTAGTCTTATTTCATATTTTCTTTTATTTTAGAGTATTATTAAATAGTTTAAAATAGTTTTTAATTTATAATAATTAAATAAATAGTAATAAAAATAATTTTCTTTTTCTATAAATTTTCTTTCATCATTAGGTTTGTAAAAACATCATTTTCATATTTTTAGGGTTAATATTGATTTAGTTTCACTTTTTTAATTTGTACGTCAGTAAAATTTTAATTTCAGCCAGTAAAACATAAAAACAAAAAACATCATTTTAATTTTAGTGATAGCGTTTATTTAATAGGTTTTATCTTTTTAATTTCCTCTAATTTGCATTTTAGCCTTTGCATTTGTCTGATATTTCTGTAGCTATAATCACCAATTCATAACCCTTTTTCATTCAAACTTCGATCACTAGACGTTGATTGATCCATTGATAGCTCGGCCTGGGACATAACGACCGGGAGACCCTATACTCCTCAGATCTTCATTGTATTGGTTTTGAGCAGCTTTTAAGTCTCCGTTAAAGCCTGGCATTCACAAGTGGCAGACTTGCGTGATTAGACTTGAACGCTTGAACCGACAAATTTTGGCCACGCCGGGAGACGATCTATTTTCCGTGTAGCAGATTAGTTGTTTGAATCCTCACTCTTTGTTTATATATCCATCTCTCAGATATATATATATCCATATTTTCTTCTAAAAAACTAAAACCCAAAAATAAAATGCAAAAACTTATAAAACACAAAAATATTTTTCCTTTTGTTTCTATATATGTATCAAAAATACAAAAAGAATCGTCTGCTTTTAATAATAACAACTTAAAAGATTACCACCGAAACCAAGGCAAAGGCACTACCTAATCAAAAGTGCGACCATAATAAGTTCCCGAACTAAAGATTTAAAACTTGCCTTTGTGTCCTTGTGATTGATGTACCTTTTTCAAAGAAGCCATTCATCTTGGATTATTGGTTAAGTTCACTGTTGATTTGCCTCGATTTTGTGTTAATTGATTTTGTTGTGATATCGACGCTTCGCAACCGTAAAACCCATAAAGATTCTTTCTCACCCAATTTTTATAAACGCTCTTCATAATTCTCATTCTCATCTCAAATATCTTCATAATTCCATTTCTCTCCTTAACTCTGAGATTCCTTAGAGTTAACTCTAGTGCATGCGCACTCGCTCTTCTAGATCATTGAGTCCTTTGCGTGATCTAGCAGAAATTCCTAGACGACGCTTCGTAGACGTGCCGCCCTAAATAGTCGAACCCGAGATTCGCACTATTTCAAGCTAAACATATGGCAGCATCTAACGCATTTATGGCGGAAATGCTCCGTGCACCTACCGAGGGTTATGGAGATGCCATCGCAATTTACAGCTTATCAGCCTGGATCACTTCGAATTGAAGACACATTTGATCACACTTGTGTCTACGAATCAATCCGCTGGGTCTGATCGAGAAGACCCGTATGCACACATCCGTTGGTTTAACAAATTGACCTCAACTATCAATTTCAAGGATGTGCCACAAAAAGTGATCAAGTTGATGCTTTTTCCATTCTCTCTGAGGGACACCGGATTTGGCTGGAAAGAACCCCCTCATCCATCGAAACTTGGGAGGATCTTGTTCAAAAGTTTGTGAATTACTTCTTTCCTCCATCAAAGATTTACTAATCTTAAAATGAAATTTCTGGATTTCGCTAAAATTTCGATGAAAATTTTGGAGAGGCAGGGAGAGATTCAAAGATCCTCAGAAATGCCCCCATCATGAATTCACTGAGCTTCAACAAGTCAATATCTTTTACAATGGGTTGAACGGTAATGATCAGGATTCCTTGAATGCATCCGCTGGGTGGAAATATCTTGAATCGTAGACCTAAAGATGTGCTTGAAATTTGCGAGAGTAAATCAAAAGTTCCTATTTCTCGCAACAAAGTCAATGTTCAACACTCCTCGCTTCTTCATCCAGTAACTCTTCCGAAGTTAGCCGCTCCGTTAGTAGCTTTAACGGATATGATCCAGTGTATGATAAAAGAGGTGAAGGAAATCAAAAGCGAAATTCATAAGCCGGAACCAATCAAAGCCATAAACAAGGTGTGGGAAATTTGTAGTGGTCCACATGTGATATGATTGTCGCAACCGATGCTTCCTTTACCAAGCTCCCGTGAGCTTCGTAAAACCACAATCAATACCACCACAAAATATCCTCACTACCGCAGGCCCTAGCGGTATGACACCACCTGGTTTTCCTCCTGTGCAAAACCATGGCAATCAAAATCGCTCTGTTCCGAATCAAGGACAAAATTTCAATAACTCTCAAAATTTCAATCAAACCCGGAACAATTTCAACCAACCTTATCAAGCTCCAAATCAGCAAGGTTATCAACAACCTTTTCAAGCTCCTAATCATCAAAGTTATCAACCACCTCCTCAAGCTCCCATGCCAAATGACTTCATGAAAATGACTGAGTCAAACATGCGTTCAATGCAAACTCAGATCAATAACATGAGAGGTGAGCTAAGAAAGGAAATTGATACCACACCGTCCTACGGCAGACAAATGAGTTGAAGAATATGATGAGCAGCTTCATGAACATGAATATGAACAAAGCTTCACCATCTTCCTCGGGGACTCCCAAGCAATACTATTCCAAATCCCAATGCCGAGTTGAAAGTCACACCACTGGTGAGTGGTAAGACGACAATGGACCTTCGAACTCCAATGCCCCCTCCTCCTGTGGCATTTAGTCAAGTTACCAAGGAGACAACGGACAAGGGGCATTATTCAAGCCCACGGCAATCAAGACACGTCCCACCTTCGGTAGTCCAAGCTTAAGTCCGGAACCCGATGTTCCGAGGAAAATCCTGAGCCATAAAACACTTCCATCCCGGCCAAAAGTCTAGTCAGCTTCCTTACCCATCAAGAATGAATGATGAGAAGCTCAAAGACAAAACAAAGACAAATGGAAAATTTTTCCAAATCTTCAATGAGCTTCACTTCATATAAGCTTCAAGTTGATGCCTCGTTCTAATGCCTAAATTTGCATCTACGCCGCTAAAGGCTTACTCACCAACAAAGATAAGCTATCAGAGATGGCGAAAACTCCTCTCAATGAACAATGCTGCTGCCATTCTTAATAAGCTTCCCTAAAAGCTTGAAGACCCCCAAGGTGTTTTAATCCCGTGGTGATTTCTTGGGATGTTTCAATGTCTTCGCCTTTGGCCGATCTTGGCGCTTAGCATTAACCTCATGCCACTCTCAAAGATGGAAGAAACCTGCCTCTTCCTCGAACTTTCATCCACTCCGTATGACACCTCGAGCTAGCGGACCGACTGCGTGAACTCGTCCTCTTGGATAGCCGAGGATGTCGTGATGAAAGTGGGAAAATTTCACTTTCACGACTTTGTTGTAGTAGACTTCATGCGCATCCTAGAGTTCCCTCATCTTAGGAGAGCTTTCTTGAAAACGAAGTCGGCTCATTGATGTGTTTGCTAAGAGTTGACTATACTTCTGGGTTGACAATGAAGAGCTCACGTTAAATATTAACCAAAACTCCAAACCTCTATACAAAAAGAGTGTTGCCTCAATTGATCAAAAAATCGAAAGAATCAATGCAAACACTCTCAAATTTCACGGTTAAGAGTGTTCAACCAAAAAACGTTACCAGCTCAAAGCTTTGAAAATTACCCCCTCGGTTCAAACAAATGGTTTGAAAGCTGTACCAGGGAAGTCAAGAGTGTTCTTGATGATGATGACGATGATCTAGAATCTGAGACTTCAACGGAAGTGGTGGAAACTGCTAGCTCTAAGAGCACACCACTTGTCCCACCTCCTGCATCAGTTTGTCGCATCGAGATTGTTACGCCTGTGGATGAAACCAAACTATCTTCGGGCTTATCATCCGAGTTGGATGATGATGTTTGTGATCCAATGGGAGACATTCTTCCCATTGATGAAATGCTCAAAAATGATCCATCATCCTCTAGTCTTATTCCCGACTCTTCCATTCCTTCTCTCCCTCGGATGAGGAAGATGACAACTTTTGGAATGAAGTTTTCGAGGCCTTTCTTATGATGAGTCAATTCTAAATGGGAATTGCTAACACTTTACCTTGATCCGAGGAGACATCCTTTTTCCGAAAGTCCGTTGATTGAAGAACCATTTCCTACCCTCCTCCGACTATTATCTTCTGATTGACAATCACCATCTAAGCTTCAAGTTTAAGCTTAAAGATGTCACAACTGGTGATTTGCTTCTCTCTGCTGAGGAATGGACATGCATTCTGTTAATACAAATATCGTCATTAAACGTTATTTATATTTTTGATCTTTGCCTAAGTTTTGTTAACGACAAAAGTAAATTTAATTTATAAAAGCTTAAAGCTTGTCAAGTTTATTAGATATTAAAACAAGCTTTCTTAAACAATATATTCATCATTCAAGCATTTACATTTATGATTAGTAACATCTTGATATGACTCTAATCATTATGTATGATAATAGTTTGTAGAATGTGTTAGGTTCTTAAAACCAAACACTACTTAAGCATTTGCATATTTCTATTAATAGTAATACAACATTTGACATCATGTATTACATCATGGAGATCATTGGAAGATTCCATTAGATATTTTGTGAAGATTTGTACTCTTCATATCTTGCACAATCTTACTTAGATAGAGTTGACTTTAGACAAGATTTGATATCTTGACTGTCAGACTGGCGGTACCCTTTTGGTACACGGGCGAACCCTTTTAGGGGTCCGCGGTCCGTGGACGCCTCCGTCCAAATTGGCTATAAATAGCAATGCCAAGCCAAGTAGTTTCTCATCCCTTTCTAACATACTCTCATACATATCTTCTCTCTAACCCTTCTAACTCAGTTTCATATCATATTAGTGATCTCTTTTGTAGCAAAGAAGATCAAGTCACATTCAAGCTTCAAACACGAAGTTGGAAGTCTTGTTTGTTTAGTGTTGTATGATCTAGTGTTGATTCATACTTCATTGTTGTATCAAACCATCATAATCTTGTGAGTGTGAGTGGTTAGTATTTTAGTCCTCAAAATACATTGTGTGTGGGAGTAGTTGTACCCTTGGAAAGAACTCGACATCTAGCTTAGTGTCGGAAATAGTGCGAAGTGTAAAGGTTTTCTCCCCGGTGAAAGGAGCTTGTTGACTAGTGAAGTTAAACTCTCGAGTGTGAGACTCGGGAGTGGAGTAGGGCAAGGAAAAAGAGTCCTTGTAGGCCAACCACTATAAACAACTTGTTGTGGTTTGATCATTTCTTTCCTTATTTACTCATTACATATTGCTTGCATATTTCATTAACATACTCAAGATCAATATCAATTGATCTTTCAATAAGTTTCAAAACAAAGTTTTTAATCGGTAAACTATTCAACCCCCTTCTAGTTTTCTACAATTGGTACCGGAGCCTCGTTGCTCAATAATTTCTAAAATAACTTGTATTTTATAAACTTGAAACGATCCATGGATTCTCAAAACTTTAAAGAAGGGCAATCTATGCAAAGACCACCACTCTTTGAAACCAATGGATTTATCTATTGGAAAAACCGTTTTGAAACATATGTAAAATCAAAAGATATAGATCTTTGGTTTATTATTGTTAAAGGAGATTTTAGTTCTACAACAAAGGATATTTCCGCTGATGAACAAAAGAAATTAGTTGCTAAAAATAATGAAGCTAAAATGATGCTTTATAATGCTTTACCTAGAAAAGAATATGAAAGAATTTTTATGTGTGAAACCGCTAAAGATATTTGGGAATCTTTAATTGTTACACATCAAGGTAATTCACAAGTCAAGGATAACAAAATTGATCTTCTTGTTCAACAATATGAACAATTTGTTATCCCTCAAGATGAAACCATTGATTGTGGCTTTGCTCGCTTTAACACTATCATTACATCACTTAAAGCACTTGATGAATCTTTTCGTAGTAAGAACTTTGTCAGAAATTTCTTAGAGCACTCCATCCCAAATGGAGAGCTAAAGTGACCGCTATTGAAGAATCAAAAGATCTCTCAATAATGTCACTAGACGAGCTAATTGGCAACCTCAAAGTTCACGAAATGGTAATGGAGAAAGATTCGGAGATCATCAAAGGAAGAAAGGAGAAGATCAAATCCGCTGCTCTTAAGGCAAAGGCGGAATCAAGCGATGATGGTGAATCTTGTCTCGATAGTGAAGATGAGGAGTATGCTATGGCCGTTAGAGATTTCAAGAAGTTCTTTAGAAGAAGAGGAAAGTTTGTAAGACAACCTCGAGAAGAAAAGAAGCCATTCCAAAAAGATCGGGATGATAAGAAGATTAAAGGTGAAAGAAAGTGTTTTAGATGTGGTGATGCAAGTCATCTCATAGGAGAATGTCCCAAGCCACCTAAAAACAAAACTCAACGAGCTTTTGTAAGTGGTGCTTGGAGTGATAGTGAAGACGATGAGGAATCAAGCAAGGAAGAGATCGACCTAATGGCACATGAGTCAAATGAGGTACTTTCCGACTCTTCTTATTCCTCTATAGATGATGACACCTTGCAAAAACAATATAATCAATTGTGTGAGCTAAGTCTAAAAATCATAACTAAAAATAAATTTCTAAAAACCAAAAAGGAGTTTTTGGAAAATGAGGAATATGAGTTAAAAGAAAAAGCAAAACGACTAGAAAAGGAAAAGCAAATGACGATGATTGTAAATCATGTCAAGAGCTTAATCTTGAAATAGAAAAACTAAAGCTCACACAAGAAGTTTTAATAGAAAATAATTCTAAGTTTAAAAGGTTTAACAAAAACATCGCTCTTGCCGATGAAATAGTTAAAATTCATAAAACACCATGAGACATGAATGGGCTAGGTTTTAATGAAGTATTAATTCCAAAGAGTCAAAACAAAACGGTCGAAAAAGAAGAACATTCTCAAAACGCTAAAGATAAAGACGGACCAGACGGAACCAAAATAAGGGTTCCGTCCGTTATGAAAATGGTACCGCTGGTACTTCAGCAGTAATGAATGTTCGCAATACGGACCGTATCAATTTGTTAAAATAACAAAGAAAACCAATGATAATGTTAAACTAAAACCACCATTATATCGAGTAGGACTTGTTAAAAATGAATTTAGATCAAAAACTACTCAACAACGATATAAAACTTCTTTTGCCAAACGCCCCTTTCCTAAGAGCAACCACAACGTTCAACCTAACTACCAACACAACGGTTGGAATCAAAACTTTCCTAGACCATATCAAACTCCAGATTACATGTCATGGAACCCTTACCCATCATTTCCATACATGAATCAAATAAATGGTATGTTTAACCCAAACGGACCCATGAGATATTGGGGACCAAATGTTTGAGTTATTTGCTTCTTAGGTATGTTTGAAAGTTGGATTGGAACCTGATGAATGGATAAAAGATAGTGGATGCTCACGACACATGACGGGCAACAAAGTCTCTTCTCATCATACCAAGAGTATGACGGAGGTAATGTCACTTTCGGTAGCAATCTCAAAAGCAAAATCATTGGCAAAGGTATGATTGCTCATAACTCTCTAACTATTGAAAATGTTGCTCATGTGGATAGGTTAGGATTTAATCTACTTAGTATTAGCCAACTATGTGATAAAAAGTATAAAGTACTATTTGATGAAAATGGTAGTAAAATACTAAAAGATGGTATCACTATAGCTAAAGGAGTTAGGAAAAATAACATATACGCCATGAAAATAGATAAAACATATAATGACAAACTTTGCCTAACAACATTAGACGATAGCTCATCTCTTTGGCATAGACGCTTAGGTCACGCTAATATGAGACTTATACAAAACCTATCTTCAAAAGAGTTGGTTAGGAATTTACCAAAACTAAAATATGACCAACACTTATGCGACGCTTGCAAAATTGGTAAACAAACACATAGTAGTCACAAATCTAAAAATATGGTATCCACATCTAAGTGTCTAGAATTATTGCATATGGACTTGTTTGGACCATCCGCTATAAGAAGCTATGGAGGCAACTTATACACTTTGGTCATAGTAGATGATTACTCAAGGTTTACTTGGACGTTATTTTTGAAAACCAAAATGAAGCTTTTGATAAATTTGAAATACTTAGCAAGAAAATTCAAAATCTTCTAGGTGTCGAAATTGTGTCGATCCAACGGATCATGGTCGTGAATTTGACAACGAAACTCAATTTGGAAACTTTTGTGATACAAATGGTATAACACATAACTTTTCCGCTCCACTAACACCTCAATCAAATGGAGTAGTAGAACGTAAAAATAGAACAATTCAAGAAATGAGTAGAACAATGCTTAATGAACAAAACATTCCTCAAAAGTTTTGGTGTAACGCCGTTGACACTTCTACATATATTTTAAATAGAGTCCTAATACGCCCTTTCCTAAACAAAACACCATATGAACTTTATAAAGGTAAAAAGCCAACATTAGGATATTTTAAAGTCTTTGGTTGTAAATGCTTTATTCTTAATACTAAGGATTATCTCACCAAGTTTGACCCAAAGTCTTATGAAGGTGTATTTCTTGGTTACTCTCAAACTAGTAAAGCTTACATTGTCCTAAATAAAGAAACAATGATAGTCGAGGAATCGTTGAACATAACATTTGACAAAAGTCCACCTCCCTCTAAAACATCACCTTTGGTAGATGATGACTTAGTTGAAAGTCAAATAATTGAAAGTCAAATTAATAATAACAAGGAGGATGAACCATTAAATAAGGAAATTATCAATATAAAAGAATCTAAAAGTCATCCATTAGAAAAGGTCATAGGAAAACTTAATCAAAGAACCTTAAGATCACAAGCTCAAAATCAAAGTAATCACTTTTGTTTTGTATCCACCATTGAACCCAAAACCATAAATGAAGCAATAAAAGATGAATCATGGGTAATTGCCATGCAAGAAGAATTAAACCAATTCGTTAGAAATGATGTTTGGAAACTAGTTCCAAAACCCAAAGATCAAACTATAATTGGAACAAAATGGGTCTTTCGAAACAAAATGGACTAAAATGGTGTAGTATCTAGAAACAAAGCTAGGCTTGTTGCACAAGGTTATAATCAACAAGAAGGAATTGACTATGATGAAACTTATGCACCGGTAGCTAGACTTGAATCTATTAGAATATTACTTGCTTATGCATGTGCTTATGATTTTAAATTATTTCAAATGGATGTTAAAAGTGCTTTCCTTAATGGGTTTATTAACGAAGAAGTGTATGTTGCTCAACCTCCGGTTTTACCGACTTTGAGAAACCACATCATGTCTTCAAACTCAAGAAAGCATTATACGGCCTTAAACAAGCACCTAAAGCTTGGTACGACCGCCTTAAGACTTTTCTTATTGATAACAAATATACTATGGGATTAGTAGATAATACTCTTTTTACTAAGAAAAAGGAATCACAAATTATTATTGTTCAAATATACGTTGATGACATTATATTCGGATCAACTTGTCAAGAATTATGTAATGATTTCTCTAAAATCATGCATGACGAGTTTGAAATGAGTATGATGGGTGAGTTAAACTTCTTTCTAGGACTTCAAATTAAACAACTAGAAGATGGTATTTTCTTTAATCAATCTAAATATATAAAAGACATGCTTAAGAAATTTGGTCTTGAAGATTCCAAACCAACTAAAACACCCATGTCCTCGGACACTAAACTCATCAAGGACTAAGAAGGTGAATCCGTAGATAACACTAAATATAGAGGAATGATTGGTAGCCTACTCTATCTTACGGCTAGTAGACCCGACATTATGTTTAGTGTTTGTCTATGTGCTCGCTTTCAAGAAAACCCAAAGGCATCACACTTAGAAGCATTAAAAAGGAATTTTAGATATATTAAGGGAACAACGTGTTTAGGATTATGGTATCCCAAAGGAACGGGTATAGAAACCATAGTGTATGCCGACTCGGATCATGCCGGTGATTATGTCGATAGAAAAAGTACAAGTGGTATTTGCACTTTTGTTTGACATTGTCTCACCTCATGGTTTGCAAAGAAGCAAACGGCTTTAGCCATCTCTACTACTGAAGCCGAATACGCCTCACCGAAAAGCATGTCAACAAGCTCTTTGGATGAAGCAAGCTCTCGTAGACTACGGAATTCATCTCAACGACATTGTGGTACTTTGCGACAACAAAGGAGCCATCGATCTCAAAGAAGAATCCCGCTCAACATGCTCGTACAAAGCACATTGAAATCCGTCATCACTTTCTTCGCGACAATGTTCAAAAAGGAAACATTTCAATCGAGAAAGTATCCTCTGAAGACAACATTGCCGACATCTTTACTAAACCTCTTAAACGAGAACCTTTTAATCTTCTTAGACTTGGTTTAGGGTTAATGGAACCAAGCATGTAGGACAAACATAGCCTAAAACATTAGAATAGTCAAACCACAACAATTTTGTCTTGTTTCGCATCAGAAGCCACGCACCAAACGACAACACGGACGGAACCAAAAATTTGGTGCCGTCTGGTCCGTGGTGTCTACAGAAGCAAAACAGCTTTATACATAACATCTTCTTCCTCACAACTTACTTTACCAAAACGTGCAAAACTCAAACCAAGCTCATTATTGTCATCTTCCCACTCACTAATCACTGAAGTTAACATCATTGTAAGTATCCTAACTACATTTCATCTCTTAATTCTGAGTCTAGGATTCTTATTTATGCACAAAACTATCACAAATCATTACATGGGGTTTTATGTATGCTTCTATACCAAATATGAATTCAATTGGCAAATTGCATAACTAGTCATTCAAATTAGGTACTACATTATCATATTGCATAAACAAAATCATGTTTCCCACTAATTGATAGATAATAAATATAAGACCTTATTCAAACAACCAAACAACCCCATGTCAAAAGTTTTGAAAAAGCTTCTCACTTATAGGAAAACATTCTTTCATTGCTAATACAAATAGAAACGTTAGAATTTTCATCACTTGCATGCTCTTGAATACTAAAGGTATTGCATAACTAATATGCACTCCCGGTATATTCAAATATAGCCACATTGAATTAGGAGCATTTGGGTTATCTCATGGTATTTGCCAAACACTCCACTAAAACCATTTTGTGCATAAAATGAGTCGAGATAACCGCAACTCCAAATTGTTTTCATATAGGCACACACTAGAATCAAAAACGTTAAAATTTATCTTAATTTTTTAACATGTTAACTCTTGTCCTTAGGAATAACCATGGTAGCCGCAAGATTCTATGATCACAAAGACACTCTTAACTACATTCCCAAACACCACAAAACCAAAGGACTCACCAAGGAACAAATAGAAATATTTAGGGGTCTAGAATCAAGGTATTTCCACGAGGGTAGAACCATTCACTCATCCTTCCTTGAGCATACTAATCTCCGTGAAGAACTAGCCGCCATTCAATTCGATTGTCTTCTTGACATTGATGAACCAATTTGTCCTAGGTTCGTGTTAGAATTCTATGCTAGTGTGACCGGTTTTAGTGATGAAGATGATGAGTTTTGTCTTAGCTTTAGAATCAACCAAAATGACTACACCATCACTTTAAGTGAATTTGCTAGAGTACTAGGAATTCCCAACCGAGGAACTTGTGTCTACACGGATAAGTGGTCACTCACCGCCCTTGATGCAATCAATGACCGCCCTCTTCCCTACATAACCCGTTTAGCCGATAAGGATGTCATCCGTGAACATCTTTTTAACCCAAAACGGATACAACCCGAGTAACCCGAAAGGGAAAAAAGGTAGACCGAGATCCATATGGAATGGAGCTCAATGAACTTAAGCACAAATTTAAGAAATGGGAGGAGTTACTTAGAGCAAACGTCATTAGCACCATAGGAATAGGGATCACATAAACGCTTGTCTTTGTCACATGCTTTACAACTTGTCCACCCGACAACCATTCAACTTAGCCTACTACATAGCTAGGAGAATGATTGATATTCCAACTCAAGGATCCGTTGCTCTTCCATACGGGATGCTTCTCACCCGCCTCTATAGAAACTTCGCCCAATTCCACCAACCCCAAAAGGAATGCACCTTCACTATGAACTCATCCCTCACATCTTTGTACCTTTGAGTGATGATCGAGTTGCTAAGACTAAAGGCAAGAGAGCTAAACCTCCAACTCCTTCATCATCATCATCAAATAGCTCCGAGGATGGTCTTCCAAGCTCTCATCTTCGACCTCATGAGTATTACGCATCTCTTCCCGAGATTGAGAATGAATCAGCAGAATTCAAGCAAACTAAGGGAATGTTCAAGTGCCTTGGTAGGATGATGAACAAGATTTACAAGAAATTGGACAAATAAGGGTACTTTAAGGAGTGTTTGGAACAATGCTTTATCATTAATGTTTGATACAATTTAGTTGTTTTTATTATGTAGGATGATAATATAACTTAAAACAATGGTGTATGCTAACAAACTCATGCATGGGGATAGCACAAGTATGCTATCAAATTTTACCCATTTTCACTATATTGTGAAAATCAATAAGCCTTGCTCTTAATCTATGCTCCACTATGTTTACATATGTGTTATTTACTTTTCCTAACTAGAAATGTTTAGTATAACAACTTTTGAGAAAAATTTCGTGTTTCAAAATTTCGGTTTTAAGAAACATTCTCGTCCAAATTTCAAAGACTCCACGGATCGACGGCACCATTATCTTGGTACCGCCCTTATGCAATTTGGTACCGCCATATCTGTCAGAGTAGTGACCAAGACCCTTTTTGGGTTCCGCCGTGTATGATTTTGGTGCCGTGGATCCTCCTGTAATTTTCTCAATTTCACTCTTTCGCGGATTCCAAATTATCTTCCATCACTTAAAATCAACCTTAACTAGTTTATACTGTTATTAGAACTAGTATTATTCACTAAGGGATGTAAGAAATCCATTTCCCACCAAAATTCAAAAATTTGAAAAATCCACCCAAGGAGCCCTTTGTATAAAGGAAGGAACCAAATTTTTGGTACCTTCAAATCCGTGGGTAATCCAATATTAGGAAATTCCACTCACTAGAACACATTAATTGCATATCTTTTCTTCTTCACTCCATCTTCTTTGTATGGATTGACTTGGGTGATATGACTAGCATTCAACCCACTTCCAAATCATTAGGAACCTCATCTCTTCAATGGTTCAACATCAAATCAAACCTTTTCTCAACAATTTCTTACCTCTATAAATTGAAAGGCTTTACCATGATCATCCTCACACCTTCTTCATTCTCATTACTATCTAGCAAATCAAAACCCAAGTTAAAATGACTAAATCATCACCAAAACCTTGCAAGAAAACCGCTAGAATGAGCGTAAGGCCTTGTTGTTTTGTCAATCTTAGCTCATCATCCTAATCTTCACCACTCACAATCTCATCTCCCATTAGAGATGATACACACCTTACCTTAGCTACACCTACTTCATCACACATTGTGATCACCACTCCACCACCAATAAAAACACCTACTTCACCTCCACCCGCACCCATCCAAACATCCAAAACACCCTCACCACCTTCACCAAGGTCTCCCACTCTCACTCCCATGGAGTTATTTTCAACTCCACCAACATCACCAAATCCTTTCCTAGAGGACTTGGAAGACTTGCCTCCTAGGCCAAGTCATCCACCACCATTGCCATCCGTTGGCACCATTGAGCAATCGCCATGAATCACCTCGGTCATCCATTGACCCAAACGCCCCATTAGGGCCAAGACCTCTCCTTTTCCACCCCATTTACAAGGACATTCATGGTCCTTTATACGGGGATCATCCACTTCCATCATCAATGTTCCCTCATATTGAGGACATTCCGGAGAGCATGTGGGATGACAATCCCACTAGAGAGGAGATTCAAGCCGAACTTCACAACCTCCACCAATTCAAAGGCATGGTGGATTCTCACTTAAGTGAGACAATGCAAATGCAAAGTGCTTTGCTTGCATCCATCATGACCACTCCAAACATCCCCAACACCACCAACACATCCACCATTCCACCACCACAACCTCCGCAAACTTTCTACCCTCCAAGGCATGGTTGCTCTACTTGTGAGCAAACGGGTCAAACCGTGGAACGGACCCAGATTATGGTCCATGACTTCCACGAAGAAATGAGGTTCATCCTCAACCACATTCTTGAGCGCCTCAACGCTCTTTCCCATCCACCATCACTTTAGGATGGTTTTAAAATAGTCTTTCTTTATTTGTTTTTTAGGATAATTTTCATTTTCTTGTACTAGAAACACATCATTGTGTTCTCTTTTCATGATCTTTACTCATGAAAATTTTAACTAATGAATGTTGTTTCTTATATTGTTGGTGTCATTACATAGTGTTTGGAAATGCTTGTGAATGATCATTATTACTAACAATTTTTTTGCTTTATTTTCACAATCCATGTATCTTCCCACAAAAGCACCCAATTTAGGAGGAGCTTTGAACAAGTGGGGAGATAATAGCTCTGCTCATTACATTCCAAGATAGCCTCTTCTTTTGTTGAGACAAAAAGGGGAGAAAATATAGAACTTGAAATTATTTATATTTGACTTTTCTCAAAAGTCAAATTGCATACTTTGACTTTCTGAAAAAGTCAAACATCATGCATCAACTAGTGAATTCTTTGACTTTCATAAAAAGTCAAATTTCATACACTTGCATTATCATTTTCTTTTCAAGCTCTAAAACTAATATTTTTATAACTCTTGTACAAACTTTGTATCTTTTATAAAATAAAATTTATATTTTGTCCTCAACAAAAAGGGGGAGATTGTTAATACAAATATCGCCATTAAACGTTATTTATATTTTTGATCTTTGCCTAAGTTTTGTTAACGACAAAAGTAAATTTAATTTATAAAAGCTTAAAGCTTGTCAAGTTTATTAGATATTAAAACAAGCTTTCTTAAACAATATATTCATCATTCAAGCATTTACATTTATGATTAGTAACATCTTGATATGACTCTAATCATTATGTATGATAATAGTTTGTAGAATGTGTTAGGTTCTTAAAACCAAACACTACTTAAGCATTTGCATATTTCTATTAATAGTAATACAACATTTGACATCATGTATTACATCATGGAGATCATTGGAAGATTCCATTAGATATTTTGTGAAGATTTGTACTCTTCATATCTTGCACAATCTTACTTAGATAGAGTTGACTTTAGACAAGATTTGATATCTTGACTGTCAGACGGGCGGTACCAATTTGGTACACGGGCGGAACCCTTTTTAGGGGTCCGCTGTCCGTGGACGCTCCTGTCCAAATTGGCTATAAATAGCAATGCCAAGCCAAGTAGTTTCTCATCCCTTTCTAACATACTCTCATACATATCTTCTCTCTAACCCTTCTAACTCAGCTTCATATCATATTAGTGATCTCTTTTGTAGCAAAGAAGATCAAGTCATATTCAAGCTTCAACGAGAAGTTGGAAGTCTTGTTTGTTTAGTGTTGTATGATCTAGTGTTGATTCATACTTCATTGTTGTATCAAACCATCATAATCTTGTGAGTGTGAGTGGTTAGTATTTTAGTCCTCAAAATACATTGTGTGTGGGAGTAGTTGTACCCTTGGAAAGAACTCGACATCTAGCTTAGTGTCGGAAATAGTGTAAGTGTAAAGGTTTTCTCCGCCGGTGAAAGGAGCTTGTTGACTAGTGAAGTTAAACTCGAAAGTGTGAGACTCTGGGAGTGGAGTAGGGCAAGGAAAAAGAGTCCTTGTAGGCCTAACCACTATAAACAACTTGTTGTGGTTTGATCATTTCTTTCCTTATTTACTCATTACATATTGCTTGCATATTTCATTAACATACTCAAGATCAATATCAATTGATCTTTCAATAAGTTTCAAAACAAAGTTTTTAATCGGTAAACTATTCAACCCCCCTTCTAGTTTTCTACAAAATAAATAAAATAAACGTTTATATTTAATTATTAACTTTAAATTCTCATACGTAAAGTGTGCAATTCCGTAGTCTCGAGTTCGATC
>OU343216.1:104903971-104916617 GCA_910596185.1 Chrysanthemum makinoi | reverse complement strand
TTGGAAAGTTGAAGTGCAGTGCGTCACTGGGTCCATGACGTCTTGTCTTCAATACCGATGTTACCTTGGTAACCACCAGTAGTATATGAATTGAACCCGGTTTCTGCCCTAAGGTTGAATTATTGGATGGCTATTTCTTTTCACCCTTTTCATATTCATTTCTTTTTCATTCTTCAACCCCTTCATTGCTTACCGAGACTTCATTACTAGAACCTTGTTGGGTTTATTCTAGTACTAGCTCAGTCTCACCAAGACTCTTCCCATATTCTCATTTTTCTCCTTTTTTCATTATACCTAAGGACTTCTACACTATCTAGTGGATTGTCCCTGGGTAGATCCCTCCGGTTCTGGCGGATCGTGGGAAAAAATACCTAACGTTATCATCCTTATATCACCATATATAAAGTAAATTTGGTCGGTCTATTTGGTATTGTTCATCTGCTATTGGAACCAATTGAAAACCATTTGAAAATCAATCCAGATACTTGTGATATATTATCAAAGTATTTTGTATCTGAATTGTTTTTTATAATTTTAGAAATAGAGTTCCCCCTCAACATTTGCATCAAGCATCATTTTGTAATAGAAATTATTTTCATCTTTGAGAGGTTGGCTTACATCTAAGAGTAGTTATATAAAAATGTGGTTTTCAAAATAGTTGATCCCCCTCAATATGTGCATAGATATTTGAAAAATTTTGTGCACATATTAGGAAAAGTCTGCACATTGAATTAAATTGATCACGTTTCAAATCTTTGTGGTTTAAGAGAGATGCTCCCCTCAACATGTGCATGGAAAATTTGAAATCGATTGGCACATGTGGGAGGGAGAGCTTGTACATCCTTATAAAACCATTTACCGAATTATTAGTTTAAATCCAATTTGAATCACAAATTCTCCCCCGATCACAATTATCAAATCATTTGAGAGTTGTGATCTCTGTAGATTTAAATTGATTTTAAAAGCATTTAAGGAGAATTGTGACTTGATTATGAAAACGTTTTAACTGATAAGGATCGAATTTTAAGACTTTAAACTCCATTGATTAAACATGCATGATTATCTTTTAAAAACAATTGTATGACGAATAACCTTATGTTTTTGACAAATGTTAAGTCCAGATGATTTTCAAAAATAGGGTCCGAGTTATTTTTCAAAACAGTTAGTTTTCATTAGATAGAAGAAAATGGTTATAGAATCAGAGCATGAGATTTGAAAACCAAGAAAAAGCATGGCTCTGTTCTTTCATTGAAGAGCGGGTTACTACCTGAAATGACAATAAACCATGGTTTTGCTTACTAAAAAATTTCTTTCTCTCAAAAATTTTTTTATTATTTTTTTTTTTGAACATTCGACTAACATCTAAAGTCCCGTGTCATTCTTTGAATGACAACACAAATACCGTAGATATTATCGAATCGAGGAAATCATGACAAAAGGACAATATTTTTGGATTTTTTTTTTTGAAAGTTTTCTATTTTTCTATTTGCTTTTAGAAGGTTTTGTAATTTTGTATTTTGTTTTTCGAATAGATATTTACAAGAGATAGATGAAGGAAAACCTTTTACTCCTCTTCTTCCTCTTGAAGAAGTTTGAGAGTTTCTGGTTGTAGGCTCTTAAGACCAAGTCGTGGAAGGATAAACTTAAAACGTTCTCTAGGAAGAGCTTTGGTGAAGATGTCTGCTAACTGGTATTCAGTCCTCACAAAGTATAGTTCCACCACACCGTTTTCAACTTGCTCCCTGATGAAATGATGTCGAATGTCGATGTGCTTTGCTCTTGAGTGTTTTACGTTGTTGCATGAGAGAGCAATAGCACTTTTATTATCCGCAGTGAGAGGGATTTTGTTGAATTCAAAGCCATAGTCAGATAATTGGGATCTCATCCATAGAATTTGAGCACAACAAGATGACATGGCTATGTATTCAGCCTCTGTAGAGGAAATAGAAGTACTCATTTGCTTCTTTGAAGACCAGCTCACAAGATTATCACCCAAAAACGGAGCACCTCCAGACGTACCGGATCGTGTATCTTGACATCCCGCATGATCGAGCATCTGCATAGGTCGTTAGTGACATACCGGTGTCCTTCGGGTACCAAAGTCCCATGTTGATGGTTCCTTGGAGATACTGATAGACCCGTTTAACTGCTTCAAGGTGCTTTTTGGTAGGCTTAGCCTGGTATCTAGCATATTACATACAAACAGCGAACAAGATGTCTGGTCTACTTGCTGCGGAGAGGTACATCGGGGATCCGATCATGCTACGATATTTCGTTTGGTCTACCATGATCCCTGAGTGGTCCTCATCCAGTTTAGTACGCTCAATCATGGGAGTGTCAATTGGGTCACAAGAATCAAATCCAAATTTCTTTAAAATCTCATTTGCATATTTAGATTGATTAATAAAAATGTCTCCGGGACTTTGTGAAATTTGTAATCCCAAGAAAAATGACATTTTTCCCATCATTGACATTTGAAATTTAGAACCCATTTCATTTGAAAAACGGCCACATTCATTAGGGTCTGTCGAGGCAAAGATAATATCATCAACATATATTTGAACATGAATTAAATGTTTGCCTGACATCCTGGTGAACAATGTCGGATCAACTGCTCCTTTGCTGAATCCAAAAGATAGAAGAAACTTTGACAGCGTATCATACCATGCTCTAGGAGCTTGCTTCAAACCATAAAGGGCTTTTTTCAAGCGATAGACATGAGTAGAATGCTCTAGATTCACAAAACCCTCGGTCCTGGCTGACGTAAACCACCTCTTTCAAATCACCATTGTAAGGCGGTTTCACATCCATTCGATATACAACCATATTCTTGCTAGCAGCATTTGCCAAGAAGATTCTGATTGCCTCAGTATGAGCAACTAGAGCAAATGATTCTTCAAAGTCAATACCCTCTTCTTGACGGTATCCTTTTGCAACCAATCGATCCTTGTTCTTTAAAACATCACTATGCTCATCAAGTTTTACTTTGAAGATCCACTTTAGAGCAATGATCATGGCATTACTGTCAGAGTGCAGGCACTAATTCCCACACATCTAGTAGATCAAACTCATGAATTTCTTCTTGCATGGCATTGAACCAGCTGTCTTCATTCATGGCGGTTTTAACATCTTTGGGTTCGATCTTAGAGAGTACGGATTTGAAGAAGCACCATAAGGCATCGGTTGCAAGTTGTTTCCGAGTGGATACTGGACGAGAGAGGTTTCCAATGATGTTGTCCAATGGATGATCATGTGTCCATTTCCTAAGGTGTTCATGTGGTTGTTGTTGAGGAATTGAAGTAGCAGAATCGATTTCTCCTGATGAAGATGATTCTGATGATGATTCAAGAGCAAATATGTTTTCAAATGGAGCATCTTCAAGAGTAGCAAAGGGATTAACTTCATCCTGAGTGCCAAAAACAATTCCATGCTGTACACTTGACGATTGAAGGTTTGTTGATGAGAGATAGTGATCACTAGCAGGCGCTTCTTGACTTAATGACATCGAAACTGAAGGGTTAACTTCATTAACAGGGCTAGAAGCAGCCTCTATTGTTGGAATTGACATATCATTGGCATTTGGCTCATAATGTTCATCAAACATTGGATCAAACAATTTCTTCAAATCATCTTCAGATAGAGGTAAATATGGAGTTCTTTGGAGATGAGTTAGGTACAAGGGATGAATCAATTGGACTGTTTTGAAGTGCGGGTCCAGAACTGGTTTGTCCAGAGCCATTGGGCCACTCATCGAACGTAACGTGAATTATTTCCATGATATTTTGGGTTCTTTTGTTGTAGATTCGGTATCCCTTTTTGTTTGGTGCATATCCTACAAATACTACAATGTCCGCTTTAGCCTTAAGTTTGCCTAAGTCTTGACCCTCATTAGTTGGATAACACAATGCACCAAACACACGAAAGAATGAGAGATTAGGTTTTCTATTGTGGACAAGTTCATATGGAGTTTTTCCATGAGCAGTGTGAATTAGGGATCGATTTTGAGTGTAGCATGCAGTGGCAATGGCTTCAGCCCAGAGAAACATAGGAACCTTTGAGTAAATCAACATTGTTCTTGTGGCTTCCACAAGAGTTCGATTTCGCCTTTCAACTACACCGTTCTGTTGAGGAGTTTGTGGAACACTTCTTTGATGACTGATTTCAACACTTTCATAAAACTCACTAAGTTGTTTATTAACAAACTCAGTTCCATGGTATGTTCGGATGATTCTCGACGGTTTTGTTAAGTCGAACTGCAGCTGTTTGATAAGTTTGATGATGATATCCTGGAGTTTCATCCTTGTCCTTAGGAACTTAACCCAGGTGAATCGAGAGTAATCATCAACCACAACTAACACGTATTTCTTCCCAAAGATATTTTGCACTCTCATGGGTCCACATAAGTCCATGTGAATTGTATAAAGAACTTCTGTAATGGAGTTTGTAGGTTTGGGTTTATGGGCATACTTCTTGCTTTTTCCTAATTGGCATGCTGAACAAAGATGATTGATAAGGATTTAAAATGTACCTTTTTGAGGGGTCGTTTAAGCCCTTATTTGATCACTTTTGTATCCGTTATTGCTTAATATCGTTCCTTTTCACTTTTTAGGTCTCTTGAAGGCAAACTGCTGTAATGGCACTTATTTGGACGAAAAGGCGCGGATATATGAAGAAAATGGCCAAAGTCAAGAATCGAGACACTTAAGCTGATAAATAACAAGGGGACGGCGTCACTGCTTAATCTGCGATGCCGTCGGAGGAAGTTGTAACGCTCGTAAGAGAAATTGCTAGTTTTTGGAGGACGGCATCGGGCTTTAAAGAGTAGGCCGTCGCGGCTCTCAGATAGCCTAGATTTAATCCGCAGACGCCGTCGAAGCTAAAGAGGACGGCGTCACAAGCATAAGGTGACGCCACCGTCGCAAGATTAATCTTGGCCAAGACGAAACCCTAATGACGGCATACACGACGGCCACAAATCATAAGGTGACGCCGTCGCACATGTAATCTTATATATAGAATCCAATTTTCAGATTTAGAGAGTAGTCTTTTGGGTAAACTTTTGGAGTAAAACCTAAACCAAACCAAGGTCGTTATTTTAGGGTTTTAAACCCTATCTTACACCAAGATAAGTTGTTTACTTCATTAATTTAATTATGTCTTCAATTATTTGTGTGTATGCTTGCATGTTCTCCATGTCCGGCTAATTTACTTGTGTGTTTGCTTAGGGAATATGAAACTTAATTATTGAATATTGATTGGTTGTCTCTTATCTTAGTTGATTAACGATCTAGTAATGCGATAGGTCATTCGTTGTGTACTTAATGCTTGATTAATCTTTGTAAACCTTAGGTTATAGCACTATGAGTTGTTGTAAGCTAAACTATACAAAGAGGCCTTAGAGTTAGAGTTTATCATCCCTAGTGGGTTTTGTAGATGAGACCCTTTGGTAACTTCAAAGAGTAGGGAGAAACGCATACCCTACAAATTTAGACACACAACGAACTAGAATAAGGACGTGACAATTCAACCACCAATAGGAGATAATTAAGGAGTAGTAAAACCTAAGTAAACACATCTTTAAACTATCATACGAGCACACAATAATTAGACATAGACTACCACCACCTTAGTTTAGATAATTAGATAATAGTAGAGTAATCAGTAGAAATACCAACCCCCCAAATCCAAACCCCGAGATTAGTACTTTTCCTTTTCTAAAAAACATAAAAAGATAAAAAATAATCTTCCTCAACCCCAACCTTAGCGTAGTAACTTCTCACTAGCATTCCTATTCCCCTAGAGAACGATATCAATTCCCGTGGCTTACCCTAATACTATACTACAACGATTAGGTTCACTGCCTAGGGTGTTGAAAAACTTGCTCGACGAAAAGGAAGTTCCTTTGACCCCGAACGCGCTGTGTAAGCGTATCAATGATCCTTTTCATACTTTAGTCTAGGTAAACCTACAACTAAGTCCTTTCTAGAGAGATCATTGATGGTGCCGAAGTTCAAGTGATTGAGACGATGATGCCATAACCATGACTTTGTTTTCGAAGCCTTTGACAACAAGCAAATTGGAGAAGACTGCATCATATCTTAGATAGAGATGGTGTATAGATTTGAACCACGAGTTCCTCTTAAAAGTTCCTTACCATCAAGTTCTCTAACGAAACAAGTATGTTTTCTGAAGGCCACTTCTAGATCAAAATCACAGAATTGACTACGTAAAATAAGTTATGACCAAGACCTTCTACATAATATACCCTAGAGATAACACTATCACCGACAACATAATCTCCATAACCCATAATAGCACCAACATGATCATTCCCGAATCACCCGATGAATTTACTAAGTTCATGAGCCGCGCCGGTCTCCAGTCATATGCTTGAAATGCCTGAGTCAGGTACCACAGAACGATTTGAACGATCTGCAGTTGAACACATACAAGAATGGATAACTGTATAATTGGGATCCCCATGCAAGAATGGGTTCCACTTGGTTAGTAACAGTGATTGGAACACCCACATCAGAAGTAGAAACAATGGAATCATTAGAAATAGATGTAGTGCTAGTGTCCATAATTGACCTATTCAAAGTATGTTCAATTCTTAAGGGAATAGTTCTACCAGTAGGCATCCATTTTCTAGTGGACATTGATTTAGCAACTTTAAGGCAAAACTCATTAATCTGACGGCCAGTAGGTATCCATTGATAACCTATTTTACTAAATTTCCTTCCTGTGGGTTTCCACTGTTTTCTAACTTTCTTTCGCCTTTGCCTTTTAGCCTTCTTAGCTTGAATTTTAGCATTAACAATTTTATCAGGGCATTTGACAGCATTAGACAAAACATTCACACCACATTCATGATTAGTAACAGAAATCAAGCAGTCATCATTACATGGATTGCGAATAGTAGCAGTGAATTAATTAATTACAAGATGCTTATAGCTAATACTAGAATCAACACGATTCATTTTATTCAACTCAAACTTAATATTCCTAGGATGATCTTCTACTCTCTTCCAATGTACATTCTTAGCTTCGAGGTCCTATCTTGCTTGGTATTGCCCGGAGGCTTTGACCCGCTTGCTTTAATGTCATGATTACTCTGTAGAGGGAATTATGGGAACATTAGTTGGTTGATCTACTTTTGCATTCTGAACTAGATATGCAGGGATCTGAACTACTTGAAGGCACATTAGTGTTCACTTTCTTAAAGCTGGGCATAGAATGATTTGTATGCTTGGCACTAGGCATAGAACAAGGCATCACACACTTTGCTTTCGCACCTAAGGATTTAGGACATGTTGCAAATACACATTTAGCAGCTCTTGAGATCGTTTGGCCTGAATGCAAGCAAACCTAATTTCTCTATCCAGAGGTTTATTAATGAAATCCTCTTCAACAATCTCACGGAGACATTCTAGACTAACCTTAAGGTGAGCACAATAGACATGAAACACAGGTTCATTATTCCTAAGATGAGGAGGAATGTATTTCACAGTCACATGTGTATTTGCAGTAAATCGAGGATGACTTTGATGCAACATTCTCATTAAAGACAAGTGGCAGCTTCCCATTTTCCCCGACTCCTCAGATTCTCAATTTCTTTTTGTAAATACGTTATTTTTTCGTTGTTTTGGTCACGAGTGACTTTCATTGAATCATATAACTTTTTAAAGTGTCATTTAACTTTTTCATTTTCTTCTAGAAAACTCGCGTTTTCCTTTTGTAAGGCATTAACTAAGTTTTGAAGATGAAAAGTTTGAGAGTACTGAGAATCTAAAGGAGGAGGCATTTGGGATCCAGTCACATTGTTCTTTTCACCCTTTAATTGAGAGATTTGGGCTTTCAACTTTCTGATCGTGTTACAATGAGCTCGAATATGTTCATCACGTTTGCTAATTTCAAAACTGCATCAAATTCAGGAGCATCCAAGGATGTCTTGATATTTGAGGTTTAACATTTTCTTTCAGATGTTGATATTTTAATTGTAAAGCAAGATGCTCAACTTCCAATTTAGAAAACTGTTTTACGAGGTTATCATGATCATCCTGTTCAACTTTATCATGCAGTTTAGAGTTAGTTTTTTCAAGTTCAATGACACGATCATGGGAGACTTTCAGAGCATCAGATAATTCATAAAATTGAGAAGCATTAATAGAACAATTTGTAGCAGTGTAAAACACATCTTGAGCAATACATTCAGAAATAAGATTCTCATTCAAGGTATGCAAGTTCTTCCTTTCAATCTCATTATATTTTAGTTCTCGCTCATAGTCACTAACCTCAACAATCATCGCATCAAATTCCTTTTCCATCCCTTTTTTAAGACTCTCAAATTGATCTTTTAATTGTTTGAAGAAAGGCATGACCTCAGTTAAATAGCATTCTTTGGTTTGTTCAAAACCCCTTTCCCCTTCAGTAATCCCAGTGGGTGTGATCCTTTTCTTACAGGTTTTCTCAAAATCAGTAAATAGTTGATAAATGACGTACTGACTGATTAAGGTCTTGCTCTTAGTGGGAATATATCTTGGGACTAAATGCATTGGAGTATTGGGGGGATAAACAGTGGCAGGAGGCATTCTTCTACATGGGGGTTCTGTGCAACAAACTCATCAGCTTTTTTCATGTCCATATCCTTTTCCGAACACTTGTTCCGGGTCACCGTGTTTGAGGTCTAAACTTGTTAAAGGCAATCCAATTGTCCATAGCATAATTGGGTGTTTTATAGCCTGATTTTCTTTCTATGCACAAAGGGCTCTTAAGTTTTTCATCCAACTTCATTCTAGTGACTCCTTCTAGCTGCCTATCTTCCTCAGTGTTCTTAGCGCAACTAGGTTTTTGTCTAGGCTTAAGGATCTCATTACCATCATACAGTACCTTATGAGCTTCTCTAGCCTTTTTACAAGCCTCAAGGTTTGGTTCATCAACTAAGGCAACACTATGTTTGTCACTTAGAACTCTATGCTTAGTGATCATGTGAGCAGTCTGAATGGTGTTTCCTTGTACGTACAACTTATTTTCAAGCTTGTTTTTCAAAGTCTTTAGATTAGAAAAATCATTCAAAAGTTTTGACTCCTTAGCACTGAATTCTTGCTTAAGCACTTTAACATTTTCTTGAAGTTCTTGTTTTTGCTTAGCAGTTTTAGAAAGCTTTTCTTGTAAGGAGTTTAACTCTTGTTTTAATACTTCTTCTCTAAAATTACTTTTTCTAATTATTGCACGCATTTGGTCATCCATTTCCTGATCACGGGTAGTTAACTCAAACTTAGCACGTTGTTCATAGATAGCAACTTGTTCCTTATAGGCATTGAGTTCAGAGGTAACAGAATCATCATGGGCACATGCAGTGTATTCATCAAAAACACAATCATTATTGACTGCAGAAGATACATCACTTGGTACAATCTCACTTTCACTTTGAGCCACATGTTGATTATATGGGACAATATTACTATTTCCTATATTTTCAACATCTGAATCATAAGTTTCAAGAGATTGTACTTCATTATGTAATTTTTGCTCATCAACCTTTGTCGTCAGTTTTAATACCTCTGAGATGATTGATTCTTTGGATGGACCAGCCTGTTGCGGTGAAGGAACCTTAGGAGAGACCATAGGAAAGATTCTTGCCATGAAGATTGACTTGGCAGTTGGTTCATCATCCACATCTGAATCATAAGCATCACAATCAGCTACTTAAAATGCATTTGGATTGTTCTGACCCATACCTGCACTGTGCTCATCTACATCAAAGATCATCATATGTCTTAGCATTCCTTTTAGCAAGAAACAGCAACTCCTCTTCATTCAAAGTTGCTCTGTTGTCCCGAGCTTGCACAAGCAGCATCTTGTCTCTGAAGTATTCTGCATTCTGAGGACGTTTTGGAGATGTACAGTTCCTTGAAATATGTCCCTCACCACCGCAGTTGTAGCATTTGATTGGCTTTGCTTGACCTTGATTCCCAATCCTTCCCCGATTTGGATTAGCAGCATAACCTCTACCAGCCTCCACCTCTTCCTGTTCATATCGCCTTTCTTGAACTCGGGGTTGCACCATAACCTTCCCATCTCTGCAGTTGCTTGATTATGTGGATTGGATGCTGTTCGAGGTTATTGTTGGTGTGGAAGAGAGTTCATGTTTTGACTGACCATGAGAGATAGTTGATTGATGAAGTTTTTCATGAATGTATTTGGGTGCGGTGGCTTATATGTTGGATCCGGGATGAGTTTGTAATTACCATCACCCATGGGAATAACTTGTGAGGCTTTGGTGGTAATACCAACATTGGTGTAGAAGGCTGTAGAATCATTTGGTGAGCTTGTTTCTACCTGATTTGTTTTGAATTGTTCAAGAATCATTCTTTCAAACATGGCATGTCTCTCATTCTGAAGAAGAAAGGCATACAGTTGCTCATAGTTTGTGTTCTTCAATCCTTTGGTTAGCTTCACAGAGGTGACAAACTTGTGCCATTCTGGATTCATGTTGTTTACAAACTTTGAGTTCAGCTGAATATTTGGCATAGTCATCTTAATATTCCTCATATCATTTACCAGTTTGTAGAATCTCACGTAATATTCATAGACACTCTCCTCTGGTTTCATCTTAAAGTGCTCAAACTCATCATACAGTTGAGATTCTCTGTCTTCTTTAGTCAATTCAGAACCTGAGAGAAGCATCTTGACATTATCCCAAACTGCCTTGGCTTCAGTGTTGTGATTGATCAGCTTGTAGATGTCTTTAGGAAGACCCTGAAGTATGATGTTTGAAGCCCCGACGGCATCGAATCTATTTTTATCCTTATCAGAGCTCATCATACGTCTTTGGTCTGTCCAATCCAAAGATCATGGTTCCATCTACAGCAGTATCAATTATATCTCTTGTAGTCTCAACCTGATAAGGTCCTTCATCAATGGATTTGAGAATGTTGACCCCATTTTCCTTTCCAAGACAGTCAATCTGATTCTTTGAGCCCAAGAGTCGTAGTCAGTTCTGTCAAGCATAGGTGAACGAGTATCTAAACCAGCTGCTTGAACATCCTCAAACATAAAGGAGATAATTGTAGGTACGGTGGTAGACATGTTAACAGATTACACGGGATTTTAAAACTCTATGATTAAATCGAGAAATAGATTCTTTCACTGATTTTATGAATCAAGAGAAAACCGTATTACAAACAATAATTCAACCAAGTTGCTAAGAAACCTTGAGCCAAGTCGCTAAGCACCAAGTTGCTAAGTATTATGAAATCAAGTCGCTATAATGTCAAGTCGCTAAGACACCAAGTTGCTACGAATTTTGATATCAAGTCGCTAAGCACCAAGTCGCTAAGTAGTCAAGTCGCTAAATAGCAACTCGCTAATGTCCAAGTCGCTAACACCAAGTCGCTAAGAAACTTAAGTACAAGTCGCTAACAAAATTGAAAGCAAGTCGCTACCTTCACCAAGTCGCTACCCGGAGTGAGAATCCACTAATGTATGCTTTGTCGGCTTGTCTCAATAGACAAGTCGCTAAGCACCAAGTCGCATTTACTTCCACTACAAATCGCTACCAACTTACAAAGCAAGTCGCTACCAATATTAAAAAAATCCGTGGCTCAAGTCGCTAGCTAGAATAACTCAAAAACACCACTTTTCATTCCAAAAACAACTCAACCATGATGATTCAAGCCTTCCAAATCAAAACCTAAACACTTATGATGATCCTAAACACAAAAGTACAATCAAAATTCAAACTTTAACACTAGAAATGAACCAAATAATGCAAAAACCACTAAAGTTTTTCAAACTCAAAAACCACCTAAAAACCTCTAGAAATCCAAGGATATGTAAGAGATGATATAACCATGGCTCTTGATACCAATTGAAACATATTGGATTTCACATACACATTATAACACAAACACAAGTAGGCGTATAGATGATTTTCTAGAGAGAGAAAGTTAGAGGTTTGGGAACTTTAGTGAGAGAAAGAAAATCTTATTATGAGCTCCAACTCTCTACCTTGGGAGGTAGAGAGTATTTATAGTCTTTATACAAAACGCCACCTAACGGGCTGTGGATCAGGCATACAGTGGGTAAAGACCCGTCCGTTCTCCACGGTATTACTTAACTAAATACTACTTGACATTAAATAACTACAACCACGAGCTTTCTAACGATTACAAATACTTGAGGTGACCAACACTTTAATACCTGGATTTACTTAATCCTAACAAAATGCAAAAACCCAACAATATGATACACCACATGATACCAAATCACTAGTTACATGTTTATTTAAGTGATAATTAGCTTTAATCCCATGTTTAAACCAAAAGCCCTAAAAATTACACCATGTATGAGCCAAAAGAAGGCCATACGTGGCTTCACAAAGCTTAAACAAGCTTGACCCATGTTCCATTTACCTTTTCCAAGCCCGATCTACAATATTCTATGAAAACCCTAATTTCACGAATCTTAATTTCAAGATTTGGATTTGTTAATGAAGGCTTTTGTGAGAGTTTTATATATGGATGGAAAGAGGGAAGAGAGATCTACAAGATAGTGGTGGATGTGAGATACCACTTGCCAGATTTTGACCGAAAAGGGGGCGGCCAATGGTGGTTTTAAGGTTAGGGTTTATGTTTAGTGGAAG
>OU343216.1:104887448-104903871 GCA_910596185.1 Chrysanthemum makinoi | reverse complement strand
TTGCTTGATACTTAGCAAACCTGGCTCTGATGCCACTTGTTGGATCGATGTACTCTAACCAAACTAACTTAAATAGCTTGTTAAGGTTTAATAACCTCGGATAAATCGTAAGTTATTAACAGAGAAACACTGAGCAAACTCTATTAAGTATGCGGAATTTACTTAACAAAGCTAAGAAGAATAACTTTAACTTTAAACGATTATATTAATAACTCTAACTCTGCTTATTATGCAGATTCTATAACAACTCTAATAATATCGAACTTCTCTAAACTTGTGAACTTGTAAACTCTAAAACTCGTTAATACATGCCTCTAATGCCAATCTAGGGGTCCTTTTATAGACTCAAGGATATCCCTAGTCGGTTTACAATTTGTATCCTTGTACGACAAGTAATCTAATAAAGAATATTCTAGAATTACAAGACTTTCTATAAACTAATATAACAGTTCTTTGTTCTTGCAGTACTTTGAGTTCAATCAGCAGTACTTTGACTTTATCTTTAGCAGTGCTTTGACTCTTTGACTTTTTCCAGTACTTTTATCATTCTTCAGCACTTTCATATCCCAACAGTAATGGTAATCACAAACTCATTCCCGACCCTATGTTCAAACAAGCTGATGCGGATGCACATGTGGGAAACTTCATTAATCAACTGGCTCTCCTGATTAGTCAAAACATGAACTATCTTCCACACACCAACAACAATCTCATAACTGCATCCAATCCACACAATCAAGCCACTGTCAAAGATGGGAAAGTTATGGTGTAGCCATTTCAAGAAAGGCAGATGCGAACAAGGAAGAGGTGGAGTCGTAGAGGATATGTGGCAAATCGAGAATAGTGGAAGGAATGAAAATCGAGACAAGCAAAACCGATCAAGTGTTACAACCGTGGAGGTGAGGGACACATTGCAAGAAAGCGTGACATCGCCAAAACGCCCCCGAATGCGAGTACTTCAGGGATAAGATGTTGCTTGTTCAAGCTCGGGATAATGGTGCAGCTTTGGATGAAGAAGAGTTGTTGTTTCTTCTTGAGGAAATGCCAAGCGTATGATGCAGATGTGGATGAGAAGCCAATTCGGGGAGATAGGCCATAATCATCCGAATGCCTTTCAAGTAGCTGATTGTGATGCATACGACTCTGATGTTGATGATGAACCTACCGCACAAACCATTTTCATGGCTAGCATTTCTCCAATGGTCTCTCCTAAAGTCTCTTCATCACCACAAGCTAGCCCATCCAAAGACAAAATCATTTCTGAGGTATTAAAACTATACGATGATGTTGATGTGCAAAAGATGCATGACAAAGTACAATCAACTAAAACTATTGAGTCAAATATTGAAAATATGGGTAATATCAATGTTGTCCCATATGATCAATATGTGAAACAAAGTGAAAGTGAGGTCGTACCAAGTGATGCATCTTATGTAGTCAACGATGACTATGTTTTTGATGAATACACTGCATGTGCACATGATGATTCTGTTATCCCTGAACTTAATGCCTATAAAGAACGAGTTGCCATTTATGAACAACGTGCTAAGTTTGAGTTAACTACTCATGAGCAGGAGTTGGATAACCAAATGCGTACAATTATTAGAAAAAGTAATTTTAGAGAAGAAGTGTTAAAACAAGAGTTAAACTCCTTACAAGAAAAGCTTTCAAAAACTGCTAAGCAAAAACAAGAACTTCAAGAAAATGTTAAAGTGCTTAAGCAGGAATTTCATGCTAAGGAATCAAAACTTTTGAATGATTTTTCTAATCTAAAAACTTTGAAGAACAAGCTTGAAAACAAGTTATACATACAAGGGAATACCATTCGCTCACATGGTCACTAAGCATAGAGTTCTAAGCGATAAGCATAGTGTTCCCATCGTAGATAAACCCAACCCTCGAATGTACGGTAAGATAGCAAAGGCGGCTCAAAATGTAATCTATGATGGCAATGAGATTCTTAAACCTAGATAGAAACCTAGTTGCGTTGAGTGCACTGAGGAAGATAGAAAATTAGGTGATGCGTGCCTAGGGAGAAAATGAATAAGAAGCTAGAAGATCCTGAATGTAAAAAGAATAACATCGCGATCAAGCCCCATGATTACAAGAAGGAAACTGGATCTCCTTAAACAAATTTAAGCCTCAAACGTTGTTAACACCTGAACAAGTTTTCTGGAAAAGGGACTTAGATAAGCAAAAAGCTAAAAATCTTGTTGAAACAAACCCTCCCTTAGGAAAATGCCTGCAGTGACTGTGTATCCTCCAAATACACCAATGCATTTAGTTCCTAGAACTATTGCCACTAAAAGCAAGACCTTAATCAGTCAATATGTTATTTTTCAACTATTTGTCGATTTTGAGAAAACTTGTAAGAAAAGGATCACACCCACTGGGATAACTGAAGGGGAAAGGGGTTTTGAACAAACAAAAGAATGCTATTTAACTGAGGTCATGCCTTTCTTTAAACAACTAAAAGATCATTTTGAGAGTCTTAAAAAAGGGATAGATTCAGATATTAAAGGAATGGAAAAGGAATTTGATGCAATGATAGTTGAGGTTAGTGACTATGAGAGAGCAATAAAATATAATGAGATTGAGAGGAAAAACTTACATACATTGAACGACAATCTTATTTCTGAATGTATTGCTCAAGATGTGTTTTACACTGCTGCGAATTGCTCCATTAATGCTTCTCAATTTCATGAACTATCTGTTGCTTTAAAAGTCTCCCATGATCGTGTCATTGAGCTTGAAATTAAAAACTCTAAACTAAGTGAGAAAATTGAACAGGATGATCACGATACTTTGGTAAAACATTTTTTTAAACTAGAAGTTGAACATTTTGATTTACAACTTAAATATCAACATCTCAAAGAATATGTTAAAACCTCAAACATCAAGATATCCACGAATGTTCCGAGTTTGATGCGTTTTTGAAATAAAACGTGATGAACGATTCAAGCTCACAACACGATCGAAGTTGAAAGCCCAAATTTCGCAATTAAATGGTGAAAAGAACAATGTGACTGGCTCCCAAATGCCTCCTCCTTTAGATTCTCTGAATTCTCAAAATTTTCATCTTCAAAATTTGGTTAATACTTTACAAAAGGAAAATGAGAGTTTTCTAGAAGAAAATGAAAAGGTTAAACGTCATTTCAATGAGTTATTTGAGTCAATAAAAGTCACTCATAACAAAAATAATGAAAAAATAACTCGTTGCAAAAGAAATTGAGAATCGAAGAGTCGATAAAAGGGAAAATGCCAATGACCAATAGAGAGAATGGTGCTTTAAAGGTGCATGTCTGTAATAAATATTCTTTGTCTGTGAAATATGTTCCTCCTCATCTTAGGAATAACAAACTTGCCATTCAAACATATTTCTCATACCTTAAGGATAGTCTAGAATGTCTTCGTGAGATTGTAGAAGAGGATAAGATAGAGAAACCACTTGATAATGCAATTGGCCATGCATGCTTTTATGCCAAACGATCTCAAGAACTGCAAAGATCGTTGATAGCTCTTAGACGAGGTCTAATATTATATCTAGGAACACATAATAATGAAAAGCGGAATATTCAAACATAGAATTAACATCATTATGAACAAGGTTTTTTATTATCATAAACTAACTAACTAACTATAATAAAGATCAAAGACTTGATCTAACACTAACTAATTAAACCCTAGGTGTTTATACGATACGCCTAGGTTACACACACACCTCTAGTCGACTACATCTTGGAAGACTTATATAAAAACCTACACCTATGTCCTCTTTATATACTAGAGGATAAGGACTAATAAATAAAACTTCTTTTGCAAGCAAGTCCCTCTATCTTTTTGTAGGTTTCCTTCTTGTCGTATTAAGTCCCTCTTGTTTCATTCTTTTTGTCTTATCAACTCAAACGTATAATTCCCAACAATCTTCCCCTAGTTGATAATGACAAAACCATTCTTGAACGAACTTCCCTAGACGAAGTAGAGAAATTGAGATAAATAAATCTTGCCATAAATGAAACAAGTATGTCTTCCTTTGTCTTCCCCTTAATCCATGCCATGTCACTCAAACATCTCTTCCCCTTTTTGTTATTATCCAAATAGGGAATGTATGCAAATAATGATCTTGACCACCACGAACCAATATCATACTTCCAATCTAAGACTTCCAATGCTTCAAATCGCCCACCATTACGCACCATAAGAAAAAAGGATTCAAAAGCGGTGAGAAAACTCCAACTAGCAAAGTAGTAATAATGATCAACAGTAGTAAAAATCAAACACTTCCCCTTGAGTGATGCATGTAGATGGTTAAACATTTAACAATAATCTTCCCCTAAAATCCATATGTTAACCATCTTCTTGATTCTTCAAATCGGTAAGCTTTATGTAATGATTACTTGTGAAGAAAAGCAAATATAACGAACTTGATGAAGAAGTAAAATAACCCAAACTTGTATCTTATATCTTGCACTATAGATGACATTGAACGTATACCTATGTATAAGGAGACCTCAATCTCTTGGACGATAATCAAGCACAATAACGTCACTCCTTTAAGTGTTATGTCAATTCTTTGTCATAATCATTGAAGCACGAACAAGTTACCTTAAAAGTAGCTATGATCCTTTAAGATATGATAAAACACGTATCCAAGTAATTCCACTTCACCTTCAAAGAAGTGATAAATAATCGTCTTCGTAATCAATTATGCAATAAATCCAAATCCGAGCCTTTTAAAACCTTTAAGAACAAATTCCAAATTTTCTTGTGTGTGTGAACCAAAATCTCAACTGCAGTGTCGCCAAAAATCCATAACAATTACTATGCTCAACTTCCCCTCAATACCAAAACAAGCCTATTATATTAGAGACCCATGATCCCACCATAAAAAAAATAGACCAATAATACTCCACTGATGACAATTGAATCTTCACCAATTTCGAACAAGTAGTAGCAAAAGACTTTAAAACAATGAGCAGTACTTTCAACTTATACGGGCAGAGCAATACTTTTACAAAAACGAGCAGTACTTTGAACTCGGAGCAGTACTTTCAAGAATAAACAGCAGTACTTTGAGCAATTTAGGGTTTCGACAGCAGTACTTTGAGTATAAATAGCAGTACTTTGAGTAAACAGCAGTACTTTGTCAAGAAGCAATATTCTCGACAACAGAACTTTTGCATAAAAGCTCGATCGACAATCCTTCAGGTGGAAAGTTAGTTGGCTATATAGAGAACATCCACCTAAAATTTCGTCACGATCCAACGGTTAACGAAAACGTTATGATCGTTTCAAAACAGTGCTGTAGTAACCTTACGAAACTTTTTCAGTTTCTGCAGCAGACTTCGACAGCTTATAACTTTTGATTGATAGCTCTAATTGACAATCCCTTCAGTGAAAAGTTAGATGAATATATGGAGATGCACTAGAAATTTTTTTAGCTCGATCCAACGATTCAAGAAAAAGTTATGCCCTCTTGAAACAGTGTTGCAGAAAGATATGAAAATTTGTAACAGCTTCGAATTTTGCATCTTTTCTTTGAAAAACCTTCTAGATCCCTATATCAAGAGCTTCCCGCTCTGATACCACATGTAAAGATCGTTGATAGCTCTTAGACGAGGTCTAATATTATATCTAGGAACACATAATAATGAAAGCGTAATATTCAAACATAGAATCAACATCATTATGAACAAGGTTTTTTATTATCATAAACTAACTAACTAACTATAATAAAGATCAAAGACTTGATCTAACACTAACTAACTAAACCCTAGGCGTTTATACGCTATGCCTAGGTTACACACACACCTCTAGTCGACTACATCTTGGAAGACTTATATAAAAACCTACACCTATGTCCTCTTTATATACTAGAGGATAAGGACTAATAAATAAAACTTCTTTTGCAAGCAAGTCCCTCCGTCTTTTTGTAGGTTTCCTTCTTGTCGTATTAAGTCCCTCTTGTTTCATTCTTTTTGTCTTATCAACTCAAACATATAATTCCCAACAAGAACTTATAGAATGCTTAATTACAATATGTCCTAAATCTCTAGGTGAGCAAGTCAATCCCTTGATACCTTGTTCTATGCCTAATGCCAAGTATGCAAGTCATGCAAGTCATTCAATGCCCAATGTTATGAATGAGAACTTTAGTAGGCCTTCAAATAGTTCAGATCCCAAAGACCTCCGGTGTTAAGAAAGTGAACCTCAGTGTCCCTTCAAATAGTTCACATCCCAGCACATCAAAACAGGAAAGACAAAAAGTAGCAAAACCAACTAATGTTCCGTTCCTCTCTACAGGAGTAATCGATGAAATTAAAGCGAGTAGGTCAAAGTCTCAAGGAAATAAAAGGAATGATAGGACCTCGCAAGCTAAGAATGTGCATTGGAAGAAAGTAGAAGATCACCGTAGGGAGAATTTGAATAAAACGAATCGTGTTGATTCTAGTGTTAGCTATAAGCATACTGTAATTAATGCGAATTCTACTACTTTTGGCAAAACATGTAATGATGATTGCGTGGGTTCTGCATACTAATCTGAATGTGGTATGAATGATTTGTCTAATGTCAAATGCCCGATTAAAATGTTAATGTTAAAATCAAGCTAAGAAGGCTAAAAGGCAAAAGAAAAAGAAAGTTAGAAAATGTGGAAACTCACAGAAGAACATTTAGTAAGATAGGTTATCAATGAATACCTCTTGGCCATAAGATTAATCAGACAATGCCCACTAGAAAATGGATGCCTACTGGTAGAACTATTCCCTTAAGAAGTGAACATACTTTGAATAGGTCAAATACGGATACTAGCACTGCATCTATTTCTGATGATTCCATTACTTCTATTTCTGATGTGGGTGTTCCAATCATGTTACTAACCAAATGGAACCCATTCTTGCATGGGGATCCCAATTATCCGCTTATCCATTGTTGTCTGTGTTCAACCGCAGATCGTTCAAATCGTTCGTGGTACTGGACTCAGGTTGTTCCAAGCATATGACTGGAGACCGGTCGCGGCTCATGAACTTCATGAGTAAATTCATCAGGACTGTTAGATTCGGGAACGACCATTTGGAGCAATTATGGGTTATGGTGATTATGTAGTTGGCAAAAGTGTAATCTCCAGGGTATATTATGTGGAAGGTCTTGGTCATAATTTGTTCTCTGTTGGTAAATTCTGTGATTCTGATCTAGAGGTGGCCTTTAGAAAACATACTTGTTTCGTTAGAGAACTTGATGGTGTGGAATTATTAAGAGGTACTCGTGGTTATAACCTATACACCATCTCTATCGAAGACATGATGAAGTCTTCTCCAATCGTCTTACTATCAAAGGCTTCTAAAACAAAGTCATGGTTATGGCATCGTCGTCTCAATCACTTGAACTTCGGCACCATTAATAACCTTTCCAAAAAGGATCTTGTCAAAGGATTACCCAGATTAAAATATGAAAAAGATCATCTTTGTTCAGCTTGCCAATTGGGTAAAAGCACGAAATATGCCCACAAACCAAAACCCACAAATTCAATAATGGAAGTTCTTCATACCCTTCATATGGATCCATGTGGGACCAATGAGAGTGCAAACGATAAATGGGAAGAAATACGTTCTAGTAGTTGTTGATGACTACTCTCGATTTACTTGGGTAAAGTTTTTGAGGACAAAGGATGAAACTTTAGATGTCATCATCAAACTAATCAACAGCTTCAGTTCGACTCAACAATACAAATCGTAATTGTTCGAATCGCACAATGGCACATGAGTTTGTCAACATAGACTTAATTCAGTTTTATGAAAGTGTTGGAATCAGTCATCAAAGAAGTGTTCCACGAACTCCTCAACAGAACGGTGTAGTTGAAATACGAAATCGAACTCTTGTAGAAGCCGCAAGAACAATGCTTATTTATTCGAAGGTTCCAATGTTTCTATGGGCTGAAGCCATTGCCACTGCTTGCTACACCCAAAATT
The DNA here is from genome assembly GCA_910596185.1 of Chrysanthemum makinoi. Lineage (NCBI taxonomy): Eukaryota > Viridiplantae > Streptophyta > Magnoliopsida > Asterales > Asteraceae > Chrysanthemum > Chrysanthemum makinoi. Next base: position 104,895,904 of record OU343216.1, on the reverse strand, counting down.
GTTCCCTTATACACACCTATCATGGAAAAACTCCATATGAACTTGTTCATAAACGAAAACCTGATCTCTCCTACCTTCGTGTGTTTGGTGCTTTGTGCTATCCAACGAATGACGGTCAAGATTTAGGTAAATTAAGAGCAAAGGCAGATATTGGAGTTTTTGTTGGTTATGCACCAAACAAGAAGGGTTACCGAATCTACAACAAGAGAACCCGAAATATCATGGAAACAATTCACGTTACGTTCGATGAGCTGACCGGTCAAATGGCTCCTGGACAATCCAGTTCTGGACCCGCACTTCAAAACATTCCCATTGGTTCTTTACTTGTACCAAACTCATCTCCAGCAACTCCATATGTACCTCCATCAGAAGATGCTTTAAAGAAATTGTTTAATCCAATGTTTGATGAACACTATGTACCGAATGCTGATGAAATGACAATTCCATCAATAGAGGCTGCTCCTATCCCTGTGAATGAAGTCAACCCTTCAGACTCAATTTCATTAAGTCAAGAAGCGCCTGCTGCTGATCACTCTGTCTCATCAACAAATCATCAATCATCAAATGTACATCATGGAATTGTTTCTGGTATCAATGATGAAGTTAATCCCTTTGCAACTCCCGAAGATGTTCCATTTGAAAACATATTTTCTCCTGAATCATCATCAGAACCATCTTTATCAGGAGATATCGACTCGCTACTTTAGTTCCACAACAACAACCACATGAACACCTTAGAAAATGGACACATGATCACCCATTGGACAACTTCATTGGAAACCCCTCTGCGCCCAAAAGATCCACACGGAAACAACTTGCAACCGATGCCTTATGGTGCTTCTTCAACTCCGTACTCACTAAGGTCGAACCAAGAGACATTAAAACCGCCATGAATGAAGACGTTGGTTCAATGCCATGCAAGAAGAAATTCATGAGTTTGATCGACTTGATGTATGGGAATTAGTACCTGCTCCAGATGTGCTATGATCATTGCTCTAAAATGGATCTTCAAAGTAAAACTTGATGAGAATGGTGATGTCTTAAAGAACAAGGCTCGATTGGTCGCAAAAGGATACCATCAAGAGGAGGGTATTAACTTTGAAGAATCATTTGCTCTTGTTGCTCGTATCGAAGCTATCAGAATATTCTTGGCCAATGCTGCAAGTAAGAACATGGTAGTCTATCAAATGGATGTAAAGACGGCGTTTCTTAATGGAGATCTTAAAGAAGTCGTATACATCAGCCAACCTGAAGGCTTTGTGAATCCAGAGCATCCTACTCACGTCTATCGTTTGAAGAAGGCTCTTTACGGCTTAAAGCAAGCTCCAAGGGCATGGTATGATACGCTATCAAAGTTTCTTCTATCCACTGGATTCAACAAAGGAGCAGTTGATCCGACATTGTTCACTAGGAAGTCAGGCAAACATTTAATTCACGTTCAAATTTATGTTGATGATATTATCTTTGCCTCGACTGACCCCAATGAATGTGATCGTTTTTCAAATGAAATGGGTTCCAAATTTCAAATGTCAATGATGGGACAAATGTCATTTTTCTTGGGATTACAAATTTTAAAGTCCCGGAGGCATTTTTATAAATCAATCTAAATATGCAAATGAGATTTTAAAGAAATTTGGATTTGTATCATGTGACACCTTTGACACTCCCATGATTGAACGTTACTAAGCCTGGATGAGGACCACTCAGGGATCATGGTAGATCAAACGAAATATCGTAGTATGATTGGATCCCCGATGTACGCCACGACTAGCGAGACATCTTGTTCGCTGTGTGCATGTGTGCTAGATATCAGGCTAATCCTACTAAAAAGCACCTTGAAGCGGTTAAACGGGTCTTTCGATATCTCCAAGGAACCATCAATATGGGACTATGGTACCAAGGAACCGGTATGTCACTAACGAGCCTATGCAGATGCCTTGATCATGCAGGATGTCAAGATACACGTCGAAGTACATCGGAGGTGCTCGGTTTTGGGTGATAAGCTTGTGAGCCGGTCTTCAAAGAAGCAAATGAGTACTTCTATTTCCTCTATAGAGGCTGAATACATAGCCATGTCATCTTGTTGTGCTCAAATCCTTTGGATGATATCCTAATTATCTGACTATGGCTTTGAATTCAACAAAATACCTCTCAGACTGTGATAATAAAAGTGCTATTGCTCTCTCATGAAACAACGCGGCAACACTCAAGAGCAAAGCACATTGAAATCCGACATCATTTCATCAGGGAGCAAGTGGAAAATGGTGTGGTGGAACTCTATTTTGTGAAGTCGAATACCGCTAGCAGACATCTTCACCAAAGCTCTTCTGAGAGAACGTTTTGAGTTTATTCTTCCTCGACTTGGCTTGAAAAGCCTTCAACCAGAAACTATCAAACGTCTTCAGGAGGAAGACGAGGAGTAAAGGTCTTTCCTTCATCTATACTTTGTATATATTTATCCAAAAAGCAAAATACAAAAATTTAAAAATCTCTAAAAAAATCCATAAAAATTTGAAAAACTTGAAATGTCTCAAAAAATATTGTACTTTTTGTCATGTTTTTACCTCGATTCGATTATATCTACGGTCTTTGTGTTGTCATTCAAAGAATGACACGGGACTTTAGATGTTGTTCGAATGTTTAAAAAAAAATTGGGAGAAAGTAAAACAATGGTTTACTGTTATTTCAGACAGTAACCCGCTTTTCAAAGAAAGATCAGAGCCATGCTTTATCTCATGTTTCAAACCTAATGCTCTGATTCTAAAAACAAATGTTTGTCATCAACAAGACAAATGTTTAACTTCAAATATTTTTCCTTCTAAAGATTCCTCTGAAAAATATTTGCAATCTTATGAAAACTCAATTGTTTTGAAAACACTTCAGACTCTATTTTTGAAAATCAAAAGAACTTATCAAGTGACAAAATCTCAATTCATCAATCAACGACTTTCGTCAATGATTGAGGGGGAGAATTGATTTTTCAATTAAATTAAAAAGCGTATTTTTCAAACAATGGTACCAGACCTTGGTTATCATTATGTTTTCAAAAGATACTCAAGCATGTTTAATCTTTGGAGTCTAAAGTCTCAAAATCCGATCCTTATCAGTTAAAAAAATTCTCCTTAAATGCTTTCAAAATCAATTTAAATCTACAGAGATCACAAATCTCAAATGATTTGATAATTGTGATCGGGGGAGAATGTGAGATTTAAATTGGATTTACAACAGCGATAAGTCGGTAAATGGTTTTATAAGGATGTACAAGTTTTCCTCCCCGCATGTGACAAACGATTTCAAATTTTCCATGCACATGTTGAAGGGGAGCATCTATTTTAAACCTTAAATTACTGAAACGTGACTGAATTGTCTCTAAGTGCAGGTTCCCTCTAATATGTGCAAAAAACTCTTTCAAAATTCGAGGAACATATTGAGGGGGAGCAAAATTGTGAAAACCTCATCCTTCCTCAAAATGTTTTATCTACTCAAATTGATTGGGAAGTGATGATGATCATTTTAGATAATGTTAATCAAAAGATTGGACCTTTCACTCTTAATCTAACGATTTCAAAGATCCTTTGCCTCCATGTGCTAAACAAATTCTAAATTTTTATGCATATGTTGAGGGGGGGCATTTCTAAAATATCAAAACAATTAAGATACAAAATGCTTTGATTCTATATCACAAGTATCTTGATTGATTTTCAAATGGTTTTCAATTGGTTCCAATGGCAGATGAACAATACCAAAAAGACCGACCAACTTTACTTTATGTATGGTGATATAAGGATGATAAGGTTAGGTTGAGGTCCCATGATCCGCCAGAATAGGAGGGATCTACCCTGGGACAATCCACTAGATAGTGTAGAAGTCCTTAGGTATGATGAAAAAAGGAGAAATGTGAGATATGGGAAGAGTGCAGACTAAGACAGAGCTAGTACTGGAATAAACCTGACAAGGTTCTAGTAATGAAGTCTCGGTAAGCACTGTAGGGGTTGAAGAATGAAAAAGATTATGATGTGAAAAGGGTGAAAAGAAATAGCCCTCCATTTTTTCAACCTTAGTGCAGAAACCGGGTTCAATTCATATACTACTGGTGGTTACCAAGGTAACATCGGTATTGAAGACAAGACATCATGGACCCAGTGACACACTGCACTTCAACTTTCCAAACCACTCAAGTTCCTCTTAAAAGGACTTGTTTCATTCTCACGGGGAACCGACATAATCTATCGACTTTCTCTTAGAGATTGTTGATATTGAAGAAGGAGACCCTCTCCCTAGTCTCCGGCATAGGAACCAAATATGCACAATTGAGTCTAGAGCCACGAGATCATCAATAAATCTCATTAGGAAACTTTCAATGAAGACTCTCTGTTTCACACAATGTGGAAAGAGAGATTATATCTTATGAGTCATATGCATTATCCTTGTGGTATTGCCAGAACATCTAAGTGATATGCTTACATATTCACGATGAAGATGGAAAGCCTTCTAGAGCCAACATCAAACAAGCTCCTGGTGGGTGGCATGTGAGATCTATCCATTAGATCAACCATGTGACAACTGGACAGAAACAATGGAGAGATTCAATCTTTTGAATCAATCCCGGTTCGAGTTATGGATTAACGGATACCTTTGAAAAACCGGTCGTTGTGCTTAAAAAATCCTTTTCTTTAGCACATCGGACGTACTTATTTCTCAAACAAAAGGTGTTTATGATTGATAATTGATTTTCATTAAAACCTTCGTTGTATTGCAAAAACAATTTCTATTGAGCAATACATGATTGTTTTTCAAACTTCTTTTCATCAATCAGATGAATCTCATTTCATTGGTTCACTCAATCCGTGTTGTCTTCTTTGAGACGCGTTTTAGAACGGCTAGAGAAAAATGCGAAACCCTGTCAAGGAAATTCTTCGAATTATACCAGATCACAAAAGTTTGTACTGATCAATGGGGAACCGTGAGCCGTGTACCTCAATTCATCGAAAGTGATCAAAGACACTTTTGTGCGCTTTATTGCTAACTGTCTTATGCAGGTACACCTCGACGTTTGCAGCTGATCAGAATGGAGAGGTCAATCCATAGCCGCATGCTCACACAACACATTCATTCCAAAGAAATCATGATTAGTGCATCAATGACTCTGATATTATCACTTCATGCTTCGCTACTACGCTGGCCAATATCATGAATCAACGAAAGCTTCCGCTACTCTGATAAGAAGATATCATGATCCAGAATGTGAGCATGTCGGTCCAAAAGTCACACCATCACTTTATACCAACACCACAAAGGATGAGTCAGAGATTTAATGTTGCTGATGATCTCAAAGTTGGCTCAAAACTCATTATCACGTGGATCAGTTAAAGACCTCCACTCAGATTATCCAAACATGCAAAGATGAAGAATCAAAGACTACGTGCTACAGAGCAAAGAACATGAACAAGAATTCAAGAACAATATCAATGTAATATCTATTTGTTTTCTATGTAATTTAATGTGTGTTTGAGGTGACCTCTTAGGGAGATTGTTAGGATTTGGAAAATCCAGGAGTTAAAGTGTCGGTCACCTCAAGTATATGTAATCGTTAGAAAGCTCGTAGTCGTAGTTATTTAATGTTAAGTAGTATTTAGTTAATTAACACCGTGGAGGACTCCGGATTGGTCTTTACCCATGCCTGATCCACGCCCGATAGGTGGCGTTTTATGTAAGTACTATAAATACTCTCTACCTCCCAAGGTAGAGAGTTTGAGCTCATAATAAGATTTTTCTTTCTCTCACTAAAGTTCCCTAAACCTCTAACTTTCTCTCTCTACAACTCATCTTGTACGCCTACTTTGGTTATGGTTTGATGTGTATGTGAAATCCAATATGTTACATATGCAATTTTCTTAACTATTAAAATTTGCTTACAAGTTATGTATTTAGAATTTAGACAATTCTAATTGTCCTATCATACCTTTCTTCATTCATGAAAAGGAATATGATTGAATCTCACTCTTTCTTATAAATAGAGGACTAGGTTTATTCTTTTAGTAAAGTTAACTCTACCAAAAAACTGTTACAGGTGTAGATCAATTTACCAATACAAGAACACCCTACGTTTACGGTTTAATGTTGCATTAATACATTTAAAGAATTAGCAAAATTCGGTTTTAGTATTTTCGATAATTAAACTTTCAAGAAAATAAAATACCGAAGGTAATATTCATATAACCATAGAATTTTCTCGAAAACTAGGATCCAAATTATAAAAGTTCCATTACATCAGCTTGATCGAAGTAACTAAAGCACATAATAAGGTAATACTGTTCAGAACAATAATTGGCAAACATTTTCCAATTCCTAGATCATTATGGGATTTACATTTTCCAACGCTATTGCAAATGTAAACATATTTTATCCCATTTTGTGCCTTGAGTCCAGGTCTCACTTACTACTCAATTTAAGTCGTATAACTTAAAGAACTGCAAATATGTTCATTTAAGGTCTGACTTTACATAAAGATTTACCTTTCCATCACAATCTCGCCAAGTTCCCACATGACGTAAATTGTAACTTCAAGTGTTCCTTTAAATAGATGGCACTTAACTTAATTTTAAAAGGGTACTAATTTTGATTTATGGTGTCAAATCAAATATGTACGAAGAAGCATGCATACAACTTCGTATCAATAGTTTTTAATAATAAAAAAAATTTATTAACCAATTCATAAAGATCAAATTATCAAAGTTTTGATTGAGGTATTGGTTTCGCCAATCAAGGAATTTACCTTTAATTATCATCCATTATATCGTACTTTTGCATAAGTCTAAAGACTTAGTGTTTGGGATAATTACCACAAAAGTGGCGCATGGAACTAAAGCTAATTCGCCCTTAAGATGATTTTGTACATTTATAGCTTACTTGGTAGCTCCAATTTGACTCGCAAAGAAGCGGAGAATTTGGTCAGCGCTGAAGCAATAACCTCCTTCTTTAGGGTCACAATTTAATGCGCTCCCCTCCTTATACCCCTCACACAATCCGTCAAAATTGGGTGAGCCGTTCAGACCATTTGTACCAAAATCATCAATCAATTAAACTTATTGAAAATTTAACTCTTAAAAAACAAATCAAATTTCACCATTGTTTAGTCCAATTTATTTTTCTATTCAAAATTACCCTTTGCTTAAAACTTGTCGCACATAATAAACAAATAAGTAACAATAAAAGATAAACAACTAAAACAATGCGCACATAACTAACAATTAATACGTGTAAACAAGTAGCCACATGCAACTTATTTGATAAAGCCTATTAATAATCAATATCTAGGTTAATAACATATATATTAACTAGGGCTTTCACTCGCACAATTGAAAGTGAATCACGTACATCGACGAATCGATCATAGTAAGCATAATTAAAATATACCAAATTGCACATAATTTATTCATTAATATTATTGAGGTATTCCCCAATTCAAAATTTTATCAAAATTAATAAACATGTGTATAAAACATAAAAATTAATTTTCGCATAACCAATCTTACCAATTAAATATATATCGACAATAATCCATGCCAAACATGCACGTTTTCATGGATTTAACATAACAATTATTCACGTTGTCACGAGATCGCATACAATTCCATGTCACATAACAATTTATTCATGAATATATCACGTAACAAATATATTAATTATAGGTTTCGATATTGATAACATAACAATTAATATAAACCCTAAAAAAAAATTTAAGAAATCGACTAAAAAAATTTTAGGGTCTCGACCCATAAAAATAATTTCGATCCATAAAAAATTTTTTAAACCTAATTAGGGCAAAAGCCCTAACCCTAAAATTAGGGTTTACATAATCATAACCAAAATCATAGAATAATCATATCAAACAACATACAATATTCGTTTTTTTACGTGTTTAGTAATTAATTACTCATTAAACCAAGCTCGTGATGCCACTGTTGGAATTATATAACATGACAATCATATATAAAACACATAAAACATCAAAGAAACATGCGGAAGCGTATAAGAACGTATAATGAATAATTAACTAACATAAACATAAAGTATGCATAACTTTTTTATTCTAGCCGAACAAGAATCAATTCCGCAAAACTAGCAATTGAGATGAACCCTAATTAGGGTTTATAGGATTATAAGAATTACCCCTTACTTTTTTGTAATTCAATCCAAGATACAATCAATAGTGTGATTGTACCACGTTCTTGTACACACGTACTATTAACGAATTAAAGTAAATGGTAGTTTAATTAACACAAAATAATTTGTTTTGGAAAAGCAATATGTCGACACCCTTGAGGAGTGGTCGATCGGTTTTAACATAAAAAACACACAAACGCTTTTTGGTTTTTAGGTTATGAGTACATGAGATAAAATATTAAGACCCTAGGCCTTGTATTTATACCCAATATAACTTGGTGACCAAGTTA
>OU343216.1:104831139-104882752 GCA_910596185.1 Chrysanthemum makinoi | reverse complement strand
AATTGGTTTATTCAGCAATAGGGCTCTTGACTTTAAGCTACCTAAACTGACTAAACATGGAGAGAAGGATGAGTCATCAATAAGCACCGAAAAACATGTTAATCTACAACAGAGTTTGTTGACGGTTACACGGATTTTGCTTCATATATTCCAAATGTGATTTCAACAACACAGGAAATGGTTAATGCTATAAAGATAATTTTGATGAGGATGATCTTGTCAAGTTTCAACAACTATTATTAGACGCAGAGAAGCCTCTTTACGCAGGATGTCCTGACTTCACAAAGTCATCCGCGAATAGTTAAACTACTCAACCTCAAGCGGTGCACGATGTTCGATAAGTTCTTTATCAATTACTAGGATTGTTAAAGAAGATGTGCTGTCACTGGGTAATCGAAATGGTGGAAAAACTTATCAAGCCAAATTTTTTGAAATTGATGGGATCAGATACAAAAAGATACATGTATGTATCAACAACGCCTTTTTATCGGAAGGATGACAAGGATTTGAATGCGTGTCGAACTTGTGGGATATCAAGATGGAAGGTGGATAATAAGACACATAAAGTGTAACAAAACATTCCAAAAGGTAATGTGGCACTTTCCAATTATACCAAGACTGCAACGACTATTTAAGCTAGAAAGTATTTCAGAAGATTTAAGATGGCACGCCATTACGGAGGATAATAGATGGTGTGTTACGCCACCCCGCAGATTCAAAGGCATATGCGTACCATAGATGAAAAAATTCCCTGAAATTGCTGAAGATCCAAGAAATCTACGGCTAGGAATATCGGCTGATGAGGTTGACGTCAACTCGGAAATAGGCACGTGGTATGGCCGGTTTAAACCGCCATACAACATCTCTCGATGGTTGTATGAAAAGAAAGTTTATCATGCTTTCGTATTATATGGGATACCAGAAATGATATCGATGTTTTTCTAGAACCGTTTGTTGATGATCCAAAACCTTATTCGATACATGGGTTGATACATATGATGCATCCACAAAAGATAACTTTAATCACGCGTTGTGTGTTATGGACAATAAATGATTACCCCGCACTTGGCACATTATGTGGCCGCCTCATAAAGTGGATTCAAAGGTTGTGTAGTATGTGGGAAAGATACAAACCGTGTTAGACTTTCTGCCTCATCCAAGCAAAGTTATGTTGGTCACAGACGATATCTACCATATGACCATCCGCTCGAAGGCAAAGGAAGGCATTTAATGGACAACAAGAATTTCTCCGGCCCAAATCCAATGACCGGGGAACAAATATACAACGAGGTACAACATATTGAAAATAAGTGGGGAAAAGGAAACGAACAAACAATAATGCATCAAAAAACCAAGAAGATACGAGAGGCAGAGGTGGGAAGATTCAAAAGCGAGAAAACAAACATAATGAGCAGTAGGTAGTTCAAGCCAAGTGAACGGACAAAACGGTGTGTATTGGAAGAAATTCAACATTTGGTATCGAAAACTTAGATATTGGAGGCATAATTGCCCACATTGTATTGATTTTATGCATGTAGAAAAGAATGTTGCTGAGAGTCTCGTCGTAACTTTGCTACATGTTCCGTGAAAGACGAAAAGATGGATTGAATGCTCGATTGATTTGAGTTGAGTTGGGTAAAACAAGAGTTGTTTGCTATGCAAGAACAAGACAAAACAACACTACCTCCGAAAGTTACACATTAACGAATGAAAAATATATTTTTGTGAAACTTTACACAACATCAGGGTACCACAAGGCTATTGTTCAAATTTCTCTTGTTTGGTGAGCCTAAAGGATAGGAAGCTCATTGGCCTAAAATCGCATGACTATCACATGCTAATGCAAGAGTTTCTGCCTATTGCAATACGTTCAATCATGCACCCACCCACACGATATGCTATTATCATGTTTTGCTTTTTCTTTAAATCAATATGTTGCAAAGAAATAATATTGCAAGAACTAGATAATATGCAACCAGAACCTGTAGGATGACTGCGCCTACTCGGAGAAGTTCCTCCATCATTCTTTGATATTATGATACATTTGACTGTGCACCTAACTAGGGAGGTAAAATTATGCGGTCCCATATGCTTTTGGTGGATGTATCCATTCAAAAGATGTATGAAGGTTATTAAAGGACATGTCTGGAAAGAAATAGACCAAGGATGCATTGCGAGGAGACTATGCGGAAGAAACAATAGAGTTTTTAGAGCGAATATCATAAATCCATGAAAACTGTTGGTATCCCAACGATAAACATGAAACAAGATGAAAATGAGGAAGGAAAGCCATTGTCGGTCGGCAAATCAAGTGAAGTTTCTGCAGAACTCTTTTCGTAAAGCACATTTGTATGTAATAAATAATACGATGTGAAATTGCATCGATATCGAAAGTAAGTCTTACTAACATGTCTATTTAAGCTTGAAAATGATGTATCAAATATAATAATCAAACACATTGTTTCAGGCGACACAAGCAAGTTTTGAAAGCAGAAAACCCGGTAAACGAATAGCATTTCTGGAGAATGAGCACAACAAATCTTTTGCCAAGTGGTTATGCAAAGAAGTAATTAATCTTATGTTACTCAACATACCCTTTCTAAACCTTATTTCTACTCATTTTGATCCGAAAATTGGTGTACTTATTCTTTGAGCTAATATATACTTGTAATGAAATCAGGTTGAGAGAGTTAGAAATCGACAAAAAAAGTGTGACGTGAAGGTGGATATCCTATGGACCACGCCAAACGTGGTAAATAACGATGCATATCACATCAATGGGTATACTTTTGTATGAAAGATCATGAAGGCAAAGTTTACGCAATAAAGGGGTTAGTGTTGAGGCATTAGATATGCACATATCTAAAGAAGTTGCAACCACAATAAAAGCATATTATTATGGGGTTTCACAGAGATATGGGAACTAGATTACCGTACATGCAAATTCCTCTTTCAAATGTGATTTGGGTTAATCACAAAGCTGGTGGTGTGAAACGCGATACTACTCTTGGGTATACATTGGTTGACTTGAATAGTTTAGGCCACAAGGTTGATCCGTCATATTAGCCACAAGCACGAAGTGTTTTATGTGAAAGACCAGGTAGATAAAAATTGTCTATTGTGTTTAAGACACCTCCCAAGAATTACAAAGATAAGTATGACGAAGCCGATGAGGAATTTAGTACCATCATTCACCGCCAAATGATAACATATTACCACGTGTGGATCGACGTGACTTGGGTAACGAATCACGAACTGACTACTATCGAACCGACTGAGGGAGGTATGTTATTGAAAGTCCAAGTGAACCATGTTATGGTCAAGTTGTCACACTCTACCTTTATCATATTTCACTCTTTTAAAGCATATAGACATTCGATTTTTGTACTTTTTTAAGGATTTATGTTTATAATACAAGACTTAATATTAGTTAAATCATAGGTATATTTTTTGTTTAAGGATATGTTGAAAAGCAAAATTCTCCAGATTGAGATGTATGGAAGTGTGCTAGTTGATGCTATAGTACGAGTTAATTACGGTGATGTCATTATTAAGTCTGTTTGACCATTCTTTAGTCCGTAGTGCAAAAGTAAAAAATGATTAATAGTACCGTTACCTAATTTTAGGTGGTCAGAAGTATTTATATGGATAATTTTTTTTTAGAATTCATATTTATCCTTTAATTACTTTATCCTAATATTTAAAAGTTTAATTCTTTTATTTTGATTAAGTCTCCTCACCAAAGACTAAACCCTAATTGCCTGCACTACCAAAGACTTCAATTAACATAAAAAGATGGCACAATTAAAGTTTGTAGACAAGCACAACAAGTGGGATTTCTCAAAGCTCACAAAGCACGAGCTTCGAAAGAGATAGTGGACTTTCTAAAGGGTAGTCATCAGTATGCCCCTTCATAATCCAACTATATATGATTCCTAATGTCAGCTCGCATAATGCTATCTGCTAGAACTATGCTGATGGGACACTAGAGTTAAATGCAACTATTGATATGTTAGAGATTAATCATCGAGGAATCACGAAGCAAGCTTCAATTGGTGATGCCTCGGGATTTCAATGTTGCTAAATGATGACCTCTTTCATGGATTGGAAAATATTGGATATCCAACTGATGGAACATCACTTTTGGAAGAGTCATTTTACACTACAATGGCGTTTCCTTGTGCATCATATTTTACATTATATGAGCTCTAAAAGTGGTGGATGAGATCAATTTGGAAGCAATATTGCTTCGCATTGGGTCTGTCTCCATCGCACTCTTCAATTTTTCAAAATGATTTTGATGCCATGGTTGCTAATTCCAAGAATAAGAAAAAGTTTTTGATGTACCCAAGATTTTTGCAAATGATCTTAAATGTTGAAACAACAAGCAAACATCCTTACATTGCTCTCCCTTTCACTAAAAAGATATTTGGTAATATGAAAAGGGTTTTGAAGGGGCACACAAGCCACTTTTAGTCCGCTATGTTGCCTTCATTTACACACTCGAAGTTACATCTACATCTGTTCCATCTCCTATGCTACATCAAGCTCAGCTCAACCTACATCCTGGAACAGAAAACAGAGTTTGAACAGAGGACACCAACACCCCACCACCTTCACCTTTCAGTCCATGATGAAGAACCACCGATTCCTCAACCACAACCTCCAACACCCACTACTACAGCAGAACCAGTTCCTTATCTATGGAAGATCTACTTCAACTGGTTCCACAACTGATTTCAAGGGTTGATGAGTTGGAGAAAAATTGAAGAAGACCAAGAAGTCACTGGGGACTACTCGCAAAAGAGTTAAGAAATTGGAGGGAAATTCAAATGACGGATAGACATTATACACTCAAGGTGAGAACTTTGAGGAAAGTCAAATTAGTTCTCAAGGATTGGCAACGAAATATTGTTTGAATTTCACAAGAAATCCTTTAAGAAGAGACCGGATAAAGAAGCGCAAGTTCTAGTGGAGTGGATAAGTCCGTGACTTTACTAAAGATAAGTCCGGTGGTGTGAAATTATATCCGCTTTTGATGAAGATTTTAATACTGGCTGATGCTCGTTATACTAAGTACCGAACATATTAATCCCGGTAGTGATCCGTAGTAATCGGTGAGGAGTTTGTGCATAGGGAAGGCAAAGGAATAGTGCAAGAATCTTCCGAGCCAAGAAGACCAAAAAGCAACTCCAGAAGAGGAAGCTAGCTTTGCGAGATTGCTAGGATTCAAGCAGAGGATGCGGTCAAGAAGCTAAACGCGGAACAAACATTGAATGATGGTGATTGCCAAAAGTCTGGGAGGAACCATAATTAATCAAGAACAAATGAAAAGGAAAATGAAATTGAGGAATCCGCCAAATTCTACTATCGATGAAGATGGGATAGTATAAATGCTAGATTATTAGTAAACAGAGATATCCTTCCTGATATTGGCGGAGAAGACTATGCAAGTAAAATGGTTGAGCTAATGAATGAGAAGAAGAGGCTTCTCGTGAGAGCAGAGACAAAGAGAAAGGATGAAAAGACCCTTGACCAAAGCTGAGCAAAGGGCTTATATGATCCACTACGTCAAAAGTCAAGGGAATCCTACCGGAAGTTGAGCCGCTAAGGAAATTGAAGAATGATGAACTAAAAGCAGAATTTGAAAAAGTAGTGTACCAAAATAAAATTTTTTTCCAATGGATTCAGATTTGGAAGCTTCAACGCTTAAAAGGAAGGTTTACAATCTTCAACCAAAGGATGCTAAGAAGCGAAGATTGAGAGACTGAAAAGGTTGTTGGGTTTAAAAACTTGGTGATAAGCCAAAACCGTAAAGAAAGAGGAGGAAGCCGAGGTTAAGCAACCATTTTGAATATGACAAGGAAGAAATCCACTGGAAAGAAAGGAGTGAAAAAGGATAAGACAAATGTTAAGAAGGAAGTGGAAGAGTACATGAAGGATAATGTTGATGAACCGTCATCGTAAGAGTTTACCATGGGCTCCATTCCTACGGTTCAGACTTCCCCTAAGATTGCAAAGTTTAGAATCATCAAAATGGGAAAAAGGTAGTTTACCTGATAGTCAGGGAAAATCACACAGACACTATATATGTGAACTTTCCTGGTTTATTAAGTGATTTGTCAGTGGATGATTTGAAGACCATGTACACCACTGATGATGGAGAAGCATGGTGATGAGAGACCAAGAGGAATATGAAAGAGTCCTCTCGGGGTGACTTGAAGACCATGTTTGAGACACTAGATGATGATGAAATGGAAGTCGGCCTGTCAAGAACAAGTGATCAAATGGAGATATTTCCACACTTGTCGTGTGCAGTTTGGAATTAGAAACTGCATTTTTATATGCTTACGAAGTGGAGTATCCACTTCCAAACAAGATTGCAGTGGCTATGCTTGAGAAGAAGTTGTTAGGTGAAAGAAAGGATGATGCATGCTATCATCTTTTGAGGTTAATTGAATCAAAAGCTTAACAGCAATAATACTGGCAGATAACAGCTTAAGTCCGTAGTATTCAGTAGTTAGTTCGTTTATGAAAAAGTAATAATATTAGAGTTTAGGAAGGCATATGTATGTACAGAGATATCTTAGGAAGAGATATCTATATCCTTCTACACGTTTTGTATACTAGGTTTTCCTAAGTGTATAAAGGAACCCCAAAGTATAGTGAAATGAACTTGTACTTAGACGAATAGAAATACTAATAAAATAATTTTATTAGTGAAATAGTATTTGTGTTCTTCTTGCTTGTTGTTAAGATTCTGCATTAACAATCAAGTACTCTTCGTTAAAGAGTTCTTCATATATATAATTAGTTTGGATTTATCCAAGTTTAGTAAATTATGGTGTTGCACAAGTGTTAATGTGTGTGTTTGTGTGTGCATATCAATGTGACTATAATAGCCATCACCTACAAACCCACATTTTCATTAAAGATAAATGCAACAAACTTGACCATATGGTGTTTAAAGTGAAGAAACGTGTATTTTGTGTGACTATTGATCATCCAATGGCCATATCAAATTTATGTTTGTGTGGCCTTTTCTAACATTTAGTCACACAAAGAATGTTTGTTTGGGTATTTAGTCACATACAATTAATCATAAAGTGGCTAAAAGTGTTAATAAGTGTGACCATATGTTGTTTCAAGTGAAGAAAGGTGTATTTTGTGTGACTATTGATCATCCAATGGCCACATGAATTTTATGTTTGTGTGGCCTTTTCTAACATTTAGTCACACAAAGAATGTTTGTTTTGGGTATTTAGTCACATACAATTAACCATAAAGTGGCTAAAAGTGTTAATAAGTGTGACCATATGGTTTTTAAAGTGAAGAAACGTGTATTTTGAGTGACTATTGATCATCCAATGGCCATATTATTTTACGTGACCATATGTACTGGATTTTGTCTACACTTAAATAATAATGTGTGAAAACGTTTAGCTGTGACCATATATGGCATTTGGTCACGGTGTTAGTAGCAAATGTGACTTTATAGATTAGCTTTTGGCAAGCTAACACAAACTAAACTTTAAACACACATATTAACTTACGTGAACATATGTCCTGGATTTTGGCTACACTTAAAGAATGTGTGACAAAACATTTAGTGTGACCATATATGGCTTTTGGTCACAGGGTTCAAGTGTGTGACATATATTTGTCACTGTTTATATGTATATCGTGACTAATGCTTCAACCTTACTTTTCATTTGTCACTTGTTCCAATTTCGGATGTGGCTAAAGAGTTGGCAAAACATATCAGTCACCCTTAAATAATGTGTGACAAAACTTGACTTTATGATTTAGACACATAAAAAATTACTTCATGTGACTAACGCATCAAGGTTACTTGTATTTGTCACGCGTTCCAAATTCATATGTGGCTAAATGATCTGAAACAAAATCACCAGATACCTTTAGCCACACAATGTTCAATTGTGTGGCGATACAGTTGTAATGGTCACACAATCAAAATTTTCATGTGTGACTAATTAGTAAATGTTGTGAATTTTCGTACCTTCAGCCACACAAATATGCGAATGTGTGGCCGTTCCATTTCGACCATGCGTGACCAAATCACATTTTTGTACTAGTGTTATAAGTCTTAAAAGACTTTATGTTTATGTCTTTACAATGAATCATAAACATGTTTAACTAAAGTAATTATGAACACAACTTTTGGTTTCAATAGTAATTTCAAGTTAATTTATTACTTCACAACAATGTAGGACTACATTATTTCTTCATTTATTTATGTCATTCCATAAATACATAAATATACAAATTGAAGTAGTATTAGATTGCTTCATTTATTTATGTCATTCCGATAATACATAAATATTTAGTTTGAAGTAGTCTTATATCATTTTTGACACATGTTCTAAATACTTGTCTAATTTAGAAACTGCAAATATGTCCATGCAAGGTCTGACTTCACATGGAGATTTACTTTGTTGTTGCAATCTCTCCAAGTTCTCACATGACGTAAATTGCAACACCAAGTGTTTCTTGAATTAGATATGTACAGGTCATATTAAAACGTTAGTCTCTTACCTTGCAGTCAAGAGAATTCGTTAAATCATATTTCTATGTGTTGTACCTTGCACACAATATAGATTTCTCCCACTTGTGCATGGAACAACATCATGTAGCAGTTAAACAACACGACATATGTTTGTTTATGTGACCAATATGATTGTGTCTTTGATATTAGCATAACTAGTAGATGTAGAACCACTTCATTGTCTAATAAGAAAACGTACATGACTATCCTTGAAAACATAAGTGTCTACAAGTGGAAAGTAATTATCTTAAGACATTCTAGAGATAATCTGGGTTACTACCAAGACGACAAAGCTTGTAACTCCAATCGAATTAGAGATCATTACATTAATTCCTTATGCAGAATAAGAACACAATACTCCAATTGGATTTGACAACATTGTAAGTGTTTCATTAACCAGTGAAAGAAAATAATGTTCTATTTACTTCCCTACACTTTTGAGAAATTCCATACATAACAATTACTTATGTACTAAAAGAGTGTATTCTACTATGTAGATGATGAATTATCCATCAATGCTATTAACTTGAAAAATTAGGCATGCAATTTCTTTTTTAATAGTTCTACCATTCCAACAATTGTAAGTAGTACTTTTAAATGGTCAAAGCACAATAACTAGATAAAATATGCTAGTTTTTCTTTTACCAATTTTGCAGTAAATTAGTCTAGCTTCTAATTTTAATAACTCAAAATATATGCTGTTAGGATTTGGAAAATCCAGTAGTTAAAGTGTCGGTCACCTCAAGTATATGTAATCGTTAGAAAGCTCGTAGTCGTAGTTATTTAATGTTAAGTAGTATTTAGTTTAGTAACACCGTGGAGGACGGACGGGTCTTTACCCACTATACGCCTGATCCACAGCCCGATAGGTGGCATTTTATGTAAGTACTATAAATACTCTCTACCTCCCAAGGTAGAGAGTTGGAGCTCATAATAAGATTTTTATTTCTCTCACTAAAGTTCCCTAAACCTCTAACTTTGTCTCTCTAGAACTCATCTTGTACGCCTACTTTGGTTATGGTTTGATGTGTATGTGAAATCCAATATGTTACAAATGGTATCAAGAGCCATGGTTAGATCATCTCTTACATATCTTTGGATTTCTAGTGGTTTTTTGGTGGTTTTTGAGTTTGAGAAAGTTTAGTGGTTTTGCATCATTTGGTTGATTTCTAGTGTTAAAGTTTGGATTTTGATTGTACTTTTGTGTTTAGGATCATCATAAGTGTTTAGGTTTGATTTGGAAGGCTTGAATCATCGTGGTTGGGTTGTTTTTGGATTGAAAAGTGTGTTTTGGAAGTTTTTCAAGTTAGCGACTTGTCTCTCGGTGTAATTTTCTTGATCGCGACTTGCTTCAGAAAAAATTAGCGAGTTGTAGTGTTGTTTGGTGGCGATTTGGTCCTAGCGACTTGCCTTTAGAGACAAGCCGACAAAAAGTACTGTTGGTGGATTCTCCACTACGGGTAGCGACTTGGTAAGGTAGCGACTTGCTTTCAATTTTGATAGCGACTTGTTCTTAAGTTTCTTAGCGACTTGGTGTTAGCGATTTGGATCAGTAGTGAGTTGCTATTTAGCGACTTGATCTCCTAGCGACTTGGTGCATAGCGACTTGCTGTCAAAATTCATAGCGATTTGGAACTTAGCGACTTGTCTTAGCAACTTGGTTCTTAGCGACTTGATTCAAGGAATCTTAGCGACTTGGTTAACTTTTGTTTGTAATACGGTTTCTCTTGATTTAGTAAAATCCCGTGAAAGAATCTATTTCCCGGTTTAATCATAGAGTTATAAAATCCGTGTGAAATCTTTAAACATGTCTACCATCGTACCTACAATCATCTCCACGTTGCGAGGATGTTCAAGCAGTAGTTCAGATACTGCGTCCACCCATGCTTGACGAGAACCGACTACTTACTCTTGGGCTCAAAGAATCGACTGTATCTGTCTTGGAAAGGAAAATGGGGTCAACATTCTTAAATCAATTGATGAAGGACCTTATCTGGTTGAGACTACAAGAGACATAATTGATACTGCTGCAGATGGAACTATGATTTTTGGACTGGACAGGCCAAAGACGTATGATGAGCTTAATGATAAGGAGAAAAAGAGATTCGATGCTGATATCAGGGCTTTTAACATCATACTTCAAGGTCTTCCAAAAGATATCTACAAGCTTATCAATTACAATACCGAAGCCAAGGCAGTGTGGGATAATGTCAAGATGCTTCTGTCTGGTTCTGAATTAACTATGGAAGACAGAGAATCACAACTCTATGATGAGTTTGAGCACTTCAAGATGAAAACAGATGAGAGTGTCTATGAGTATTACGTGAGATTCCACAAGCTTGATAATGACATGAGGAACATCAGAATGACTATGCCAAACATACAGCTGAACTCAAAGTTTGTGAACAACATGAATCCCGAATGGCATAAGTTTGTCACCTCTGTGAAGCTAACCAAAGGATTAAAGAATACAAACTATGAGAAACTCTATGCCTTCTTTCTTCAGAATGAGAGACATGCTGTGTTTGAAAAAAGGATTCTTGATCAGTTCAAAACTAACCAGGGAGAGACAAGCTCATCAAATGATTCAACTACTTTCTACTCAAACATTGGAATTACCACCAAAGAATCTCAAGTTATACCTATGGGTAATTGTTGGATCGATGTACTCTAACCAAACTAACTTAAATAGCTTGTTAAGGTTTAATAACCTCGGATAAATCCTAAGTTATTAACAGAGAAACACTGAGCAAACTCTATTAAGCATGCGGAATTTACTTAACAAAGCTAAGAAGAATAACTTTAATTTTAAACGATTATATTAATAACTCTGACTCTGCTTATTTTTCAGATTCTATAACAACTCTAATAATATCGAACTTCTCTAAACTTGTGAACTTGTAAACTCTAAAACTCGTTAATACATGCCTCTAATGCCAATCTAGGGGTCCTTTTATAGACTCAAGGATATCCCTAGTCGGTTTACAATTTGTATCCTTGTACGACAAGTAATCTAATAAAGAATATTCTAGAATTACAAGACTTTCTATAAACTAATATAACAGTTCTTTGTTCTTGCACTACTTTGACTTCAATCAGCAGTACTTTGACTTTATCTTTAGCAGTGCTTTGACTCTTTGACTTTTTCAAGTACTTTTATCATTCTTCAAAGACTTTCATATCCCAACAATCCACACCTAACTTGAATTCTACTAGCAAGAATTCAAGTTCCTTTGTGAATATATCTTTAACAGCTCCATCATTAAGGAAAGATTATGTCTTAGTCTTTGGATTGTATCTCTGTAGTTTCTGTGCTTGTCAAAGTATCTTTTAGAATTATTCTTTACAGACATCATCCAGCAATCTCCATCTTTTTCAGCAACACACAGCAACATATGACCATTTGTATATTAATTCAATTTAAGTTGCAGTCTATTCTCATCACTTCCAGGTGTGTTAACTCCTGTGAGAGGTGAATCATTGAAAATTTAATGGATTTTGATCCCTTTACCAAAGCCATTAACTCTGGAGTAGCCAAATGTTTTGGTGTGTAAGACCATGGTACATTGATAACCATATGATTTTTAGCAAATCATCAGCTATCAACAGAGTTGATTTGTCTTTACCAAAAGCTGTACCCTTCTGGACTAGTTAGTTCTTTCATCATGGTGAACTAATTACCTTATAATGGTTTTTCCACAGCCTTTACCACAAGCCATTTTCTTGTGGGCTAGCCAACTCTTCACATTAACTAATATGGTGAGTTGATTACCATACAACTTATTAGCAAGTTGTCAACTAAAAATGGATTTGTTATATCTTTACCAGAGCCGTTTGCTCATGGATTAGTCAATCCTTTTGTATCCATGGTGGATTGATAACCTATTGATGTTACCATCTCAAAAACCATTTATTTTATTCAACCTTTGTCTCAAAATATTTGTTACTTAACAAAAGGTTTCTTTCAAAAATCACTTAACTGTCTAAAAGCTGCAAGCAGTACTTTGATTAAAGTACTGTTTGATCAGCAGTACTTTGAATAAAGTACTGATATTTCAAAAAGAATTTATTCTATTAAAATTCATACCAGTTATTCATTATCATCAGCAATAGTAGTCCATTGTCTTCTTCAACTTCCATTCCATGCTCTAGCATCCTCCTCATAAGATCTACTGTAAGAGGATATCTTCTATTTGAAAACATGTGAATCATTGTACCATTTTCCAGCTCTAGAACATGAACTCCAGATTCTTCAAAGAATCTCCAGCAAACAATTTCCCAATTCTCTTGATTCTTCCAAATGTCATCAGTGCTTTGCTCTTCAGTTTCCCATACAGTTGTGAGATCTCCAAGCAGAACTAAACCAATTCCTTCTAATGGATGTTGTTAAAAGTAACTTTGCACCACATGATATAAATAGAATAAATCTACTCTATCTATGATGTGTAATAAATCCCATAGCCTGTTGAACACTCTGAAGCTTTCATCTTCTCTATGAAACATCAGATAACATCCATCTTTGAATTCCACAACTTCAAAAGCAATAATTTGAGATTTGTTCATCTTCATATCAGCATCTTCCTTAGAATACTCAAAATCTACTATCCTTAGATAATTTCTTAGTTCATCCCTAGTCTCAGATCTTAACTCAACTTTTTCTTTCTTTGAGAACTGTATGTCTTTAACTTCAGTTTTTCTTTTTCTTTTTAAACTTTTCTTTCTCTCTTCTTCTTTCCATGTAGCTTCATCTCTAAAATCTTTGATGCTTTCAACATTTTTCTTGTAAGCTTCTCTAGCAGCATCATATAATCGTTTCATCTCAAAATAATTAAACCTCTGCAATCCTTTATACCCGTGACTTTTAAGATAAGCCATCATTGCATTTCGTCTTTAGCTCGATAGGTCTTCTTGGTAAGAATCTAACAGGAATAGGTGACTCTAATGGTTCATCAGCTTCAACATTCAATTCCTCTTGCAACTTCTTAGCTGCTTCTCTACCCTGAGCTTCTTCAGCTTCCTGAGCTTCTCTATCTTTAGCATTTAATTCCTCTTGAATCTTTCTAGCTGCTTGTTCATTCAAAGCTTCTTGAGCAACTCTTATCTGTGCTAAAGTTAGTTTCTTCTTCTTTACTTCTACCAAAACACCTTTTCCTTTATCCTTAGGATCAATAGCAGGTTGAGAAACTCTTGATTCTTCCTCTTCTTGCACTCCGGGAATATTAACACTCCTTGGTTGTGATAAACCTTGCAAAATTACAGCAATGGTTTCATCATCACTTGCAATATGGATAGGTTTTGGTGTAGCTTCCTCTTCTTGTATAACAGTAGAAGGACCAACAACTTCTTCATGTACAGTTGTTGAAGGACCAGCTTCCTCTTCAAAGTCTAACAACCTCGGAGTTAACAATTCTTGCCTGTAGGATCCTTGTTGTTGAGAAGCAGTACTTTGATCTTCAGTACCTTGATCATCAGTACTTTGAACTGGAACATCAATAACTTGTTCCTTAGTTTCTTGAATAACCTGTTCTTTAGTCTTTTCATGTTCTTCAGTACCTTCAAGTTCATTCTCCTTAACAACATCTTCTTTTAAATTCTCTTCTTCTAAATTCCTCCCCAATTGGACAAAAGATTGTTTGTGAACCTTTTGGCGTTTGGTTTTCTTAGACTTTCTTTGCTCCTTCTTCTTTGATTTTACCCATATACGATGATGTTAAACCAATGGCCAAACAAAATTCTTGAGCCTTCTAAACTTTAGCTTCAATTTCTTAATCTGCTTAGCTTGAGCCTCAGTAGTCCTTGTCAAAACATAATTATCCAATGTTAAACCTTCAGGGGATATAGTATGTGAATCATCTCCTTGAACTGGTGAATGTTCCTCTGATTGAGAATCAGGAACAGATCTTTGTGGAGATGGAGAAGGTGAAACTGCAACATCTTCTTGAACTTCAGTACTAGGAGAAGCAGTACCTTGAGATGCAGTACCTTCTGGAGATGCAGTACTTGCAGATGCAGTACTTGCAGATGTTGTACCTTCACTAGCTTCATCTTCTTCAGCATCAGCTCTAACAGCTTGAACAACTTCCATCATAGAAGTAGTTAAGGGAGTATCCCTTCCAGTGAATAGATCACTCTTCCTAGCCATAAAGGTGAAAATTTTGGCTTGTTGAACCACAACAGGTAAAAGATTGGTTGGCTTAGGAATATCTGAAAGTTGTTTATTGAGGAATACTTGAACAAACCTTGGATACATCAGCCATTTTGAACCATGAGTGATGTGGGAAAGCATACCATCAAGAATGAGCCTTGAAAAATTAAAAACACGATCTGTAGCCAAGCCCACAATAGCAGATGCTATGTTAGATCCAAATTGCTCCCATGAAGTACTTTTAGCACTAATACAATGAAGCAACACATGCACTAAGAACTTCCATTGAGGACAAAATAGTGGTTTCCTGAATGTTTGTTCTGTTAAAGACCCTTCATAACCAATGTGTCCAAAAGTATCCCAAATCAAATGCTTATCAAAACGAATAGCCCCGTCTTCATCATTAAACAATAAGTCTTCTCGAATAGAGGCTTCAGTAATCTTCACAGTTCTTCCAGCAACTGTAGCTCTAATATAAAATTCATCATTCTCCATATTATCCCTAGCAGTAGCCCAAAATTCTTGAATCTAGGGTTCAATTATATCTGGCTCCACTAAAAGAGCATAACTGAGTGGTGATCCAGTAATATAATCGATTATATCATGAAAAACCACATTAGCTTTAGTATTGTCTAAATTAGCCACCATATTGTGCTTTGAAACGGTAGGACGATTCGCCATAGATGATAGTAAAATCACAGTAAAAGATATGACGAATAATATAGGTGAAAGTGAGAGAAATATGGAAGAGATTCTAAAGTATCAATATGAGAGGGAAAATCGGAGAGTAGTTATTTATAGGTGAGATTTAAAAAATCACAGCCATAAATACCAAAGTTACCGTTAGTAATAATTACCCCTCAATATTACCATTGGAACAGTACTTTCAATAAGACAAACAGTACTTCCACGTATGCAGTACTTTCCCAAGCAGTACTTTCTAAGCAGTACTTTCATAAGAAACAGTACTTTTCCAAATTCTTCTGTATAACATAAATATCCTCCCCTCAAGCAATGCATAGGACTATATGAAAACTAAATAGTCCTCCCCTTAAATGTAGCTCAGTAGTTAATCATGCCAATGCTTACCACCAAGTGATTGAATCTTGAAACATCAAAACCTTTGGTGAGTAAATCAGCTACATTATCATCTGTATGCACCTTGACAACATTAATGAGCCTATGCTCATAACAATCTCTGATGAAGTGGTGCCTAATCTGTATGTGCTTGGTCTTGGAATGATAAACAGGATGCTTCACAATACAAATGGTACTCTCATTATCAATATTGATAGGAGTATTCTTAAAATTGAACCCATAGTCCAAGAGTTGATTCTGCATCCACAAAACTTGTCCACAACAGCTTGCAGCAGCTACATGTTCAGCTTCAGTAGAGGATGTCGCTGCAATTGTTTGCTTTTTACACTGCCATGAAACTAACATTCTTCCAAGATATTGGCATCCACCTGTGGTTGATCTTCTATCATAGTTGTCACCTGCATAATCACTATCTGAGAAAGCTTCCAAGTGAAAAGGTGAATCCCTTAGATACCACAACCCCAACTTAGGTTGTTGTTTCAAATAACAGAAAATTCTCTTCACTGCATTCATGTGAGAAATCTTTGGGGAGACTTGATATCTTGCACATAAACAAACTGCAAACATGATATCAGGCCTTGATGCTGTAAGATACATAAGAAAGCCAATCATTGATCTGTATAACTTGACTTCAACTGGTTGTCCATCTTCATCCTTGCCCAATGAGTTAATTGATTTAATAGGTGTAGTAATAGGCTTCATGTCATTAAAATTGAACTTCTTAAGTATGTCAGTAACATACTTGTCTTGACTTATGAAAATTCCTTCCTTTGACTGCTTAACTTGAAGTCCTAAAAAGAAAGTTAACTCACCCATTGAACTCATTTGAAATTCAGTCTGCATCAGCTTCTCAAACTCCTTGACCATGGACTGTTTAGTAGCTCCAAATATGATATCATCAACATATATTTGAACTAACATGATATCTTTCTTATCTGTCTTGATAAACAAAGTTTTATCTATAGCTCCTCTCCTATAACCATGTTGCAATAAAAAGGTAGAGAGCCTCTCATACCAGGCTCTTGGTGCTTGATGTAAGCCATAAAGAGCTTTGATAACTTTGTAGACTTTGTTAGGATGTTTAGGATCTTCAAAACCAGGAGGTTGCTTGACATAAACTTCCTCTGTAATCTTGCCATATAAAAAGGCACTCTTGACATCCATTTGATAAACTTGAAATCCCATATAAGAAGCAAAAGCAAGAAAGATTCTAATTGCTTCTATCCTTGCTACAGGAGCAAACAATTCATCATAATCAACTCCTTCTTCTTGTCTGTAGCCTTGTGCAACTAACCTTGCCTTATTCTTGATGACATTACCTCTTTCATCTCTCTTGACTCTGAAAACCCATCTGGTTCCAATAACTCTCTTCCCATCTGGAAGATCACATAATACCCAGACTTCTTGAAGTTTAAATTGAAGAAGTTCTTCTTGCATAGCTTCAACCCAACTTTCTTTAGTCAATGCTTGAGCAATACTGAAACTCCCTTTTATACCTTTGTTTGCACAAAATTCATCCATAAGCTTGTTCTTGAATTCAGTTCCATTGTCACATCTAATACCTCTAACCTTGAGTCTTAATTGGTTTTCAAGTGCTATTATGAGAGTCTGAATAGCATCAAAAGTATCATCTTTAAATCCTAAAAAGAATACCCAACTGAATCTCTGCAATCATACATTACAACTAAGCATTACTTTTCTTGTTTAAACTTGCCACAGAAACAGGTCCAAACAAATCCATGTGTAACAACTCTAAAGGTTCTCTAATAGTCCTTTCCTCAAGCTTCTTGCATGAAGCTTTGTGTTGTTTACCCTTCTTGCACGCCAAACAGGAGTGATCATTCTTGTAAGTCTTTGAAGGTAAACCTCTAACTAAATTCCCTTTGAGCAGTTTGTTGATATTTTTGAAATTTACATGGCCCAATATTCTATGCCACTGATGTGCTTCTTCAGATGTTGCTTTTGCCACCAAACATGTGGCTCTTCCATAGGAATGTATACTCTTCATGTCTAAACTATACACATCATTTGTTCTTGGTACTCTAAGAACTACCAAGTTGTCATCAACAGGCTTGAATTCAGGAGAGAGGATGAGACATTCTGTGTCAGTGAATAACACAGGATGCTTTTTATCACAGATTTGAGAGATTGACAATAAGTTGAACTTGAGCTCCTTCACATATCTAACATTCTCAAAATCTATATGTCCTGCTTTGATAGTTCCTTTGCCAGTAATCCTTCCTCCATTAGGATCATTCCCAAATGCAACTCTTCCTCCACTAATAGATCTAAAATCAGACAGGATCTCTTTGTCTCCTATCATACTTCCAGAGCAACCACTATCTACAATCAGATGATCTTTAAGCTCCTCTTCGGGTTGCCTGCACAAAGATCAAAGAGTTAGTGACTTTTAGGAACCCAAGCCATTCTTGACTTGTGTTCCCTTGTGGAGTTACAAACTCAAATTCTTTGAGTATGTAATTTCAATTGTTTTCAAAACATGATCCATTATTATCTTTTGATTTTTAGCATGTGGATTTTCAAAACTTTCTGGATTTTCAGCACAATTCTCTTTTACAAGTTCATTCTCTTTTTCTTGTACCACAAAAACATCTTATTCACTTTTTGTTGAAAGTACTGTTTGTCCCTCAGTACTTTCTCTTCTTACCCATTCTGTTTTAACACTTGGTTCCTGTGATCTAGATCCCCTATGTGAATTATAATACCTTCTAGGTTGATAGTAATGAGATCTCCTAGGGTTCCTATTCCAAAGAGTGTGATTAGTACCTTGTTTTGACTGAGCAGTACTTTGAGAAAGTACTGGTCTTGCCTTAGCAGTACTTTGGAAAGTACTGTAGGATACTGAAGGTTTTGAAAAAGGTCACTACAAGAAAAGTGGCTTTTTAGGACCCCCATAAACGTCATAAAATGGTACTTTTTAGGACCTTTCATTTAATAGGACCAAGGATGAAAGCGTTTCATGTAAGGCGGTTGTAATAGGTCCAAAGCGTCCTAACCCTTATGAAACCAATTTTATGGTCGTATTATATGTCTATGAACAACACAAATAGCGTCCTAATAAAACCATATTAGGACACTTTTACAATGTTTTAACATATGATTACCTACTTTTAATCTTTTGAGACACATAAAAACGTCCTTAAAAGTATTGTTAGGACGCTTATGATGTAACATCATAGCTATTTTAGCAACCAAGAAAAGGGTACTAATAACTCAAATAAGATTATGATACCAATTTTATGGTCGCATTTTAGGTCTATAAACAACATAAATAACGTCCTAATAAAAACATATTAGGACACTTTTCCAATGTTCTAACATGTGGTAACCTACTTTTAATCTTTTGATACACATACAAGCGTCCTTTAATGTTAATTCTTAGGACGGTTATCATATACCATTATAGTTACTTTAACACCAAGAAAAGGGTCCTAATATCCCAAATACGATTATGAAACCAAATTTATGGTCGCATAATATGTCTATGAACAACCAAATAACGTCCTAATAACAACATATTAGGACACTTTTACAATGTTGTAAAACGTTGTTACCTAATTTTAATCTTTTGATACACATACAAGCGTACTTAAAAGATAATTGTTAGGACGCTTATCATATAACATTATAGCTATTTTAGCACCAAGAAAAGGGTTCTAATATCTCAAAGAAGATTATGAAACCAATTTTTTGGTAGTATAAAATGTCTATTAACAACCTAAATAACGTTCTAATAACAACATATTAGGACACTTTTACAATGTTAAGTTAATTGTTAGGACGGTTAATAAGTTTAATAGGACAATTTCAAAGTTCGGACAAGTCATATGATAGGACGCTATTTTCACCATGCACACTCTATTATTACGATATGAATAAAACATCAACTAAATATTAAATGAATAAAACGAAATTGTATTTCAAATTAGCAATTTTCATAACAAAATCACTAAACATAAATAAGGTAGACAGAATCTAACATAAAGTCTGTTAACATTAAACAATACATTAACGCAACAAGAAGCTTAGTCCGTGGTCATCATGCATCATCTCTCTCAATCCTCACGGACCACCTACAAATAAACACCCATGTATAAGCATTAAGCTCCATGTTAGTAAAATTATTGGTATCACAAGATTAACAAAGACATACCGAGATAAAGGAACAAGGCCATGCTATGGTTGCACCAACACAGTCTTCAATTGTGGCAAATAACCCATAGGGTCTCACCAACACTTCATCTCTTTTTGTTGGTACTTGAACGTTTACCTCACACCATCCTCGTCCAATCTCGTACCACCAACTATATCATTTGGGTTCAAGCTCCTCACCCATCCTTTTGCTACAGTCTCGGTTGAGTTTAGAATGCTTTTAAGGACAACTTCATCCCCGACCTAGATTTCAATTTTCAACAAACATTTATCAATTTATAGTCAAGACACATGTATTAGGTTAACAGATGTAATCTGAGGTATGGAGGTGGGGTATACAAAGGAGGTCAAAAATTGATCATTATGTAATCACTGCAGTGTGGAGGCTGGTGTATACTAAATAAGTTTCAAATAAGCTACAATAAGCTAAATAAGCTGTAACTACATGAGTTGTATCTAGATTAAGCTAAAACTACCGAGATAAGCTAAAGGAATAAGCTATAGACCGGAATAATCACTTGATCAAATATCACAGGCCAAACAGGCCAAAACCAACAACCTTGCAGCCCTTGTGGGTCCCACTAGGGTTGACAGGGATCCAAAGTGAGACTTGATATGAAAAGGTGACTTATTGAGGTTTCTAAAAAGCTAGGACTAAAGGTTTGGGTCCCACAGATAAGCACTTGATGAGGGCTTGAACTTGGGTGGTCAACATTGATCACTCAGTGTATGGGTGGAATTGGACAAACAAAAAGCTATCTGCAGACCTATCTAATAAGGTCAAAAGTTTGAAATAAGCCCTGAACTTTATAGATGAGCTTATTGGCTTTCAAAAAAACCAATAAGCTCACTGTGTGGCCCACTAATGAAGAAGCTAAGGCACATGGAAAGTTGGGGTTTTGAGCTGATGCCCTAGTGCAGGGCAATGGTTAGCCCTGCAGGCCACTTTGAACTATCACCTAAGCAGAGAAAAAATCATAAAAATAAGCTAACTGTGGGATTCAAAAGCTTAGATGGGGAATTTCAACATGTAAAAATCTCAAGACTTGAATCTCAACACAAAATTCACAAAAAATTCTCCCAAGATCCGAGTTTGACTAACATACCATTTTGACTTTTTGATTTTGAACTTAAACTTTGACTTTAATGAAACTTGTTTGATCCGTATGCACTAATTATGATTATTTAAGCTATGATAACACTAATTTAAGATACATGAACAAGATTTAGACCAAGTGAGTGAGATTTGATCCTCACATGTCCCAACAGTGGACTGTGAGAGTGAAGGTAATTTGATTTTGACTTTCTCTAGTTCAAACATTGGTTTTATAGTTTTACTAGTTCTAATATCACCTAGAGGTCATAGTGTGTAGATAAACAAGTGAAAAGGCAACTACCACAGTTGAAACAACACAGAACCAAACACCCCTTAATAACTGAGTTAACAAATTTAAAAGGCAAATGAGCAATCTAAATCATAATATTGATACATAAGCTTGTAGCCTAGGTTCATTAGCTATCAAAGATAAAATAAGCTATAACAACTAGAAAGGAACGATTTATAATAGAAACATACCCGTAAGCGTGGAGGTTCATTGGTTACAACAGGAGAATCTTGTGATGTAAGAGGTGGAACAATGGAACTATCCTTCGACCCATTCTTCTCTATAACTGGGGCTCGTAACTTTTCATTTTCACTAGTAAGTTCTCCACATCTAGACTTCAATTCGTTGTTTTCTCTATGACATGCTAAACGACTTGGTATTACACCCCAAACAGCAGAAGCACGAACACCTAGACCATACATGCGCGCATCACCATTTCGATCTTTACCCATAACTGTAGAAAAAGTATCATCTGGTCCAGGATTATCAATCGAACCCTCGGTGATTATCACTAAGCCGTTTCATATCATCCTGCATTTTATATAAACATGAACAACATATAGTAAAAGCATGTATTACAAAAAAAGCATATTGTGTTTAACTTATGCTATTAATACACTTTTGCAAACACAAAAGCATATTACTTACAATCGCTTTTGCGGTGTCATCATTTTTGGTATTTCCATCTTTGGAGAAGCATGCACTAAAAAGATCCAATCGAGTTGGATCTCGTCCCAAATATGTCTGTATGAATAAAAAGAAAATGAATATTAACAGTGGATATCCACAGGATACATTAACAATCCCACTTTCTCCATACACTTACCTTTAACTCTTCCTTTTTGCGAGCATAACTTTTTACGGTTCTTTGGATCATCTTCTTTTTGCCCGATCGCCTTGTTTTTCACTTAAACTCTGTAGCAGGAAAGTAAAATATCATAATGGGAAATTAAGTAATGTTATTTAAAGTGGAAGAGTATTTCACACCTTAGTGTTTTCTTTATTCCAATACTTCACAAGCTTCTTCCATTGTTTTTTTTGCACTTGCTTTGGCCTAGATCTTATTTGTTGCTTAAATGACAAAGAAGGATCATGGTAGTGTTCCTTAACTCTTGCCCTTCAGTTCTTCACCTTCCGCCCAAATGATTGCAATATCCATTTTTCTCCAGCTTTCGGAATATCAAATTTTGTCTAAAAAATGTAATAGCTCACATTAGAAAACAAATAATTTATTCATTAACATACAAATTTAACATTGTGTACCTTTAAGAGTTCAAGCAAAGCTTTTTTTTTTGCGGCGTCAACTTTATTCCATGGTTTATAAATCGGACAATACTTTCCACTACTTGAAAGTGTTCCCATGAAATGAGTCAGATGACTACTTTTGTCGTTAATAGGTTGTCCGTGTTCATTAACTAAAATAGGAATTCTATCCCCATTTTCTTGGGCCCAAACTTTTGCCATACGTGTTGGTCCTCTCTTTCTTTTGCTTACAATCCGAACTACAAAAAGTGAACATGATTTACAATAGATACGTATACATTTAAAATACTAAATAATTCGAAATGGAGGCTATATCTTAGCGTTGTATTTTGTCTTGTTTTAATTTAACTTTATTATATATTCTTCTTATATGACACAATATATGATATATGATTTTTAAAACGATGCAATCAAGTAGACCATGTTAACCTGTTTCATTTCGAGCTTGTGTAACTACATGGTTTTCTTCATTTTCCGAATGCTCAGCTTGAATCTCTTCTCCGAGTAGATCATCGCCGTCATTTGTTAAATCGTTCACATTCTCCAAATCATCCTCATTCTCCAAATCATCCATGTCTTTATCTACATCATCTTATGAAGTAGCTTGTTGTTCAATATCTTCATTCATAGGTATGTCTTCGATGTCATCATTTTCAACATCATAAAGGTCTTCATTGTTATCTATATTAAAAATCAAAAAAAAGTAAGCAAAAAAAAAGCTTAACTGAATATACACTTAATAGTAATTTAATATCATATATATAGTATTTGAAATTTATGTATAGTTACCATCAGATCTCAAGTTACGCTCCCCGTGGTCATGATCGTTGTCAATTGCAACTAAGTTTCTCACAGTTGCAGTTAATCTCCTCGTTGACAATTTGGTTGATCATTTCTCGTTTGGACTTGGTCGGACACCTGTACCCTACTACGTATTGCCCTCCCTGTATCAATCTGTTGTCCCTTTTGCGATTGAGATTCTGAAGATGTTAGCCAACTGGAGACATTCGAAGCACTCATTCGTTTTTGCTAAATTTTTATATCTAGTCATGGACTTTGGAGCAATGTATTTTCGATTCTGTTTCATGCAAGTAGAATTGTTAGAAAACAAAATAAAGAAAATATAGTAGCCAAATTTATTATTCGTACCTTTTTATTTGTTTGTGTAGCCGCTTCTTTTGGGTTATCTTCCTCAGCATTAAGATGGAAGTCTGAACCAGACATATAATCTGCATCTTTCTCACCGGTATCCGTTGGTTTCTTTTTCTTTTTCTTTGTTTTGTCACTCTCTACTAGACTTGTCAAAGACTTAGCAAGATTTTTCACTCCCAAAGCTTGTAATCTCTGTTGGTTTTCTTGAATCCTTGTCATTCTGGACATTTCATAATCATTCGTATTTCTCGTGGTTATTTGGCGTTACATCCTGTTATTTTCCATAACTGGTGCACAAAACAAATAAAATTATTATGAGATTGCAAAGAACAATAGTCATTTGAGAACAACAAAACTGAAATCAAATCACTATCTGTTACATGTTACAGAATGAAATACATTATCTACAAAAAAAAATAGACGCAAATCCTTCAGTTACATGTCACAGAATGAAATACATTAGCTAGAAGCTGATATCAAATCACTATCACTATCACTACCCAAATCCTTTGACCCAACTTTACACAGGTATACCAACATTCATTTAAATTAAACAGAGCAACTTAAATACAACTTGTACCACATCACAAATAAGCAACACTTATGATCACATATGAGACTCATCACAAGAGGTCAACCAAACACATACCCGAACCCACCATTTCCCACACTAACAATGTATAACAATGATAATATCAATAATAATAACAATAACAATAACAATAACAATAACAATAACAATAACAATAACAATAATAATAATAACAACAACAACAATAATAATAACAACAAGAGAGGTTTGCATTACCTGTTGATTCAGATCTTCATTCAAAAGTGAAAACCCACGATCCTTGTTTTGCTGCCCACATACAACCCTAAACCAAAATTGAGATTTTAACCGTCTGTGAAAAACGATTTCCATTAATAAAATCGAATCAAATACTTGATTTTCGAAAAGATATGCTTGATTTTCGCAGCGCCAAAAGTTATTTATGAATCTGAATTTTTCCCCAAAAATTTTAAGTGGGTTGTGAACGTGGGTGTGTAAGTTTTCCCATAATTTTTAGATTATAATTAGATTTATAATTAAATTAACTAATAGTAGTATATAGTATATGAAATGTATTATATTATTGTATATATATAATATATAAGTATTTTATTGTATGTGAAACTAAAAATGAAGTAGATTTGGCATTCGTTTTTCCGACTTCCCGGGTCAAACAACAATATCAATGTGATGTAGTAATCAGTCTTTGTTGTATCTTACTGCCCGAAATGGAGCGGCTCCAGATAGTTCATTTGTTTTACGCGGGCGTTATTTAAAATGTTGCTATTTTCTTACAGACGGGATTTATCCTACGTGGTCTACGTTTGTTAAAGCGTATCCGCATCTAGTTGCCACCTGCTTGTTTCTCAATGGATAAAAAAGAGAAAGATATTTTTTGTCGTGTGCTTAAGAAGGTGAAAGTTCCAGATGGTTATGCAGCTAATATATCAAGATGCGTAGAGTTAAAACCTCCAAAACTATTTGGACTTAAAAGTCATGACTGCCATATTTTGATGCGGCGCAGTTGCTTCCATTGCCTTACGAAATGTGTTGCCTAAGCACGTGCGCTATACTATGATGAAGCTATGTCGTTACTATAAAAAATTATGCGCAAAGGTTCTTAATCCAAATGATTTGGTTCAAATGGAAACCGAGATTGGAAAAATACTTTGTGATTTAGAAAGGATTTTTCCGCCATCATTCTTTGATGTCATGGTTCATCTTGCGGTTCATCTTGCTTCAGAGGCCGATTAGGAGGGGCAGTTCATTACCGTTGGATGTATCCAATCGAGAGGTGCACATTACTATTATAGTAAATACCTTTATTAACAAATATTATTGAATCTAAAATTATTGTTTTTGATATCTCAGGTATTTAGCTACATTAAAATCTTACGTACGAAACAGGAATAACCCGGAGGGTTCCATTGCAGAAGGATATCTAGCTGAAGAGTGTGTGTCGTTTTGTTCATTGTACTTATCCAGTGATGTTGAGACCGTACATAATAAGACAAGTCGAAATAATGATGACGATGGTTATGGGGATGTTTTACCTATCTTTTCTATGTCGACCGATTGGTGCTACAAAGGTAGAAATGATGGAACTTGACATTTTGGCTAAAGCACATTCATATGTGTTGTTCAATTGTAGTGAAGTTGATGAATTTGAACGTAAGTAATTATATTAGTTGTGAGTTTCATAAATTATATTATACGATTAATAGTTGTCGTTGTTATCATCATTATCATCTGTTAACTTTGCAGTGAACATCAGCGTTGGTTCATCATCAAAATCGGAGAAAACGTAAGCGTGACATTCAACGTTTACATAGTGAGACTTTTGAGTCGTGGTTTCAAGATCATGTAAGGCATATACACAGGTTTATTACTTTTGAAAAATAATTATAATGACATAGCATTTTTGACATACTAATAACAAAACAATTAACACATCTTGCCTTATTTCAGGTTGAGGAGCTACATGCTAGAGGGGATCACAGAATCACAGAAAGTCTAAGGTGCTTGGCAAGTGGTCCATCTGAGTATGTGAAAAAATATAAGGGATTTATCATAAATGGTTTTCGATTTCACACAAAAGATGTAGAACATAATAGGAAAACACAGAATAGTGGGTTTAATCTTGAGCCATGACAAACAGTTACTTTCGAGTGCTACTGAGATAACAATCCTATCGCGGGAGATGTAACTTACTACGGGTTTTGAATGATATAATTGAGTTGGAGTATGGTATTGACAAGAAAGTAGTTTTGTTCGATTGTGATTGGATTTCGAATGGTTCAAGGAAAAAAGAAGATGACAACGGGTTTACTCTATTGAATTTTGAAGGATTGAATGCTCATAACGAGCCTTTTATACTAGCTTCTCACATCAAGTATTTTACGTTGCAGATAGTGTTGACAAAGGATGGCAAGTTGTGATCAAGACAACGCCCAGACATGTTTATGACATGGATGAACAAACAAGTCTTGATGATGTGGAAACACATTTGCAGGGTGACTCATTTATGTGTCCTCAACATGACAAAACAATGGATATTGAATTGGTTAGAGGTGGTTTCGATGGAACCGTTGTGGACAACAATGACTTAGTTATTGCCGATGAAGAAGATCCAGTTGAAGAAGCTTAATGATTTCAATTAGCTAAATAATAATAGTCCTGGTTTTTATAGACAAGGAACCCTAAAATATTACTACTCAATCGACTAAACATGCAAGCATGCATTTAATGACTAAACACTAAACAATATTTAGCAGTACATTAATACCCATGCTAACCTCGGGCAGTTCAAGAATAATGATGGGTTAGCATTTAAATAATAAAGCGCATGCTGATACTAGTCAGCTTCCACCCTTCAGCAGAAACACGGCAACGCTTTTAATCTGCAGCAGAATCTCTTCTTCGCAGATTCGCTTCTACTTCAGCGGAATCCTTCGGCGGTATGGCAGAATACCTACTTCGCATAATTCCCAACAATCCTCCCTAAATGGAATTTGACTTGGTTAAGTTCCAGTTTCCTAACCTTGAAAGATCTTAGAGATTGCAGTAATAGAGGATTGTTCTCAAACATCAGTAGCAAAGAACAAAGAATAAGCTCATCTCTATGATGACCAATCTTTGAAACGCCAGGTCTTTGCAACAACAATTGACATAGTGTACATCAAAACTCATTAGTTGCATACTATTCTCATCACATCCAGGTGTGTTAACTCCCGAGAGAGGTGGATCTTTGAAAATAATGGATTTGATGTCTCTTTACCAATAGCCATTACTACTGAGTAGCCAAATGTTTAAGTTCGAAAACTATGGTACACTGATAACCATCTGATTTATTGGCAAACCAAAAACCATATAAACGGGTTTGATGTGTCTTTACCTGTAGCCGTTTGCTCGGGACTAGTCAATTCTTAGAATTGGTGAATTGATAACCAAATATGGATTCTGTTGCCTTTACCACAAGCCATATACTTGTGGGCTAGCCAATTCTTGGATTCCAAAAAGGAATATACCATGGTGAATTGATGACCATACAACACTCAGCAATAAAGCATGGGTGGTTGCAGACCCTATGATTTTGAGCAAATCATTACAACTATCAACAGATTTGATGTGTCTTTACCAAAGCTGTACCCTTTGGACTAGCCAACTCTTCGATATACACAAGGTATATCTGGTGAGTTAAAAACCATCAACTATGAACAACAAACCTGCAAAAGAAAGTTAGTTTTTTTTTTTTTTTTTTTTATTAACTAAGAAAGAAACTACCAAGTGTATATAATACAAATAGTACCAAAAGGAATATAAGGCAGAAGACCATGAGAGATACCATTATGACGATGAAGAAGCAGCTTGATCTTGAAGGAGGTGAGTCTTGATCAATCTAACCAGTTGTTCATTTGTGGTCTTTCATTTCCCATTGGATGCGGAGGAATTTCCAATTTGAGTCGAAGCATCCTCTCCATAAGTCTTTTGGACAATGGGTAAGTTCTTTCGGCAAACATGCAGACAGTGATTCCACCCTTCGTCTCAACTACATGCACACGAGGCAGAGGATAGAATCTCCAGGACTCAACCAGCCATAAATGTGAGTTCTGCCAAATGGAATGTCCTTTATTATTGGGAGATTGAGAGCTAAACAGGACATGAAGATCTCCTAATAAAAACATCCCGGAACCCTGTGGTGCATTGTTGCAGTAATGGTAGGTAACGAGAGTGTACAGAGTAAGCAAGTCTGCCCTATCTACCAAATGAAGTATTTCCTTCAAAAAGGTGAACTCCTGATAACGTCTAAAATGAACATGTTTTTAGTAGCGTTATTGTCAGTTTTGTGCATGATATTCGGCTATATTTATTCATAACTGTTGCAAAAGTGCAAAGATGCATATTGTGTACGTATATGGCAGTGTATCGCGAATAATGAAGAAATGAAGTTTTTATGCACATTTGGAAGATTCTAAAGGAAGGAAGTTGAGATTGGAAGCTTGTGGACTCAATGATATGGAAGCGTTGTGATTTCGAAGGATCTACAAAGGAAAGATCAAGTTTGGCTTTGGAAATCATCAACGTAAGCAAAGAATGAAGCGTAAAGGGAAAAGTCAGCAAAAAGTCAAAAGGAGCAAAACCCAGCCGATCGGTCGCAACCCGCAACCGGATCTGGCAGGATGGTCAATCTCGATGCCGATTCAGCGACCTAGAAACCGATCCGGTTTCGGGCACTGCTGATTACACAATTCGCATTTATTGTTGTCTTAACTCCCCATAATCATTAGAGTCCGATCATTTCTTGATATTAACTTGGAGAAGCTTTTTTGGGCAGTTAAGCAAGTGCTTTGGCTATTTAAAGGACCTAGTACTTGTATACTAAGGGTGACACAACCAAAAAGAGTTTTAGTTTACACCAAAACTAATACTTACCTTATTATTTCAACCCAAAAGCTTAGCAGATTCTTGGAAAACGTCAGAAGCAAGGAAGGAATCATTCTTGTCCATTGTTTCGGTAGTTTGGAGTTGTGCGGTGATCCTAGGTGATTGGAGGCGCGTGGTTGCTACATTCCACGATTTCTAATTCTTGTAATCACAAAAGTTTACGTATTCTATGAACTTTGTTATGGAAATCTATTCTCTTGAATTGTTTGAATTACCTTGTTACGACTTGTGTTTAGATATGATTGTTTTCATGGAGTAGTTTGTGAAATACTTGTGTGTTGGAATGTGATTAATCATAATAATGTTCTCAAAATGTGATGCATGTATATATGATCTTGTTTAAATGAGTTTGTTGGAAAAATACTAGTCTTGGATTGATTTGTCAATAAAACATGTTTTAAGAAAAAGGACCGAAAGGATTTCTCTTGTGTTTTATTCCAAAAAGTGTAGTGACAAACTAGTATGGGGATATGGTGATTGACAACCACCATGTTTTGCTTATTAAAACAAGACTAGAAACGTTTTCATCACGAAGGGTCGAAAGATTCGTAAGAACAAATTTAATGAGAACATGTTGCAAACAAATGGAACTTTTATAGGATAATCATTGGGATAAGGACCGAAAGGATTACCTAAATGGTTTTGTTCTTAGAATGATTTTTACAAACAAATACCATGGTTGGGGAATCATTTGCTTATGATTTGTGCATCATACTAAGAGTATACACCAAACCTTTATGAACATTATCTATGGTTGATTATGAGACTTCACACAAGTATATATTTATATTCTTGATTCATATTTTCACTAGAACACTTATTCGAGGAGGCCTTGACA
This sequence comes from Chrysanthemum makinoi, assembly GCA_910596185.1. Lineage (NCBI taxonomy): Eukaryota > Viridiplantae > Streptophyta > Magnoliopsida > Asterales > Asteraceae > Chrysanthemum > Chrysanthemum makinoi. Next base: position 104,852,638 of record OU343216.1, on the reverse strand, counting down.
AGCTTTCTTGTTAGAAACTTTTTAATAAGATCTATTTCAAAACAAAAATCCCTTGGGACGATCTCGACTTACCAAACTTTGCTATTGCGGACGAGTATACTTGCTCGTATGTGTTAATAGGTTATACGGTTAATTCGTGATTATAAATTTTTAAAACTTGCACCAACCGGAGCACATCAAGTTTTTGGCGCCGGGATTTTTCTGTAATTTTCTTTGAAATTAGTAAAAAAAAAAAAAAAAAAGTTTTGTTACAAACTAACCGATTCGGTTGGTTAGCCAACCGAATCCGGTTAGACATTCTGTGAAATTTTTTTTTTGTTTCGAATTTAGCATCTATCTTCTTAGTTTATTTGTGTTTTGATTTCTAGAGTAAATTTTGTGGTTTAATCATCTCTTAGATTTATTGTTTTTACTTATTTTTTATTTTTTTTTTACATTTTGTCATTATTTAGTTAATCTAGTTTTATTAATTTTAATTTTTAGTAGTTAACAAGCAGGCTTGCCCGCGCGTTGCTGCGGGATGGTCGTGTTTGTGTTTATTACAATTATGTTAACATTTTCTTGAAGCATAAGCATTTCTTCTTTGAAAAAGTTGAAAGTGCTTGTCATTAAATAAGACTATCTATATTATTGTTTTTTGTAGACAAAATTTGGTTTTTAAAAAGTCATATCAATCTATATAGTCAGAATTCTGTGTACATAGTTAATTGTAGCTAAAATAATATTACTTTTAAGCTAATTACATAAACGTTTCTTCTCTAACAATGATATCAAATAATCAATTAGAAGTGAAGATTTGCAAAACTGTTGTAGACTCATTCGCCATAGTAGCTCACTCAACACGCAGGTTGCCTCTCACTCTTTATATTTCGTGCTTCCACAGTTGGTCAGGAATACCTCATCTGTGCTTATTTTTTGTCCCTGCAGCCAATACCTTTTAATACTCTTGTTCGCATACTCTGGAACTAAAACATAGTTCTCGTAAATACCAATTGTTGGACTGCCTGCTTGCAACAACCCATCTAATCCAAGTCTTTGTTTCAACTGATTTAACCCATTCTCCTTGTAGCAAAAGGGAATGTTATTTACCTATTTGAGATAAAACAAAAAAGAAAATGAACCAATACGACTCAGTTATAAGTATATTGATTGTGTGATTTATTATTGAATCCATAAACAAAGGTCCAAGGTTCGGTCAAGTGTCTGATGCAATTTACACGAGATTGGAACATCTATCCTGCAAAGTAAACTTCTCGTTAGATGTTTCAATTCTTTCTTGGTGGCATGCAGCTGACTTAGTGTTGGAGTACAAATTAATCTTATATAACTTTGATCTCAAAAAGATATAAAGAGCACCAGAGGGTGGTTCGCACATTCAAAAGAATGAAAACAAATAGCATATGCTTTCAAATATTTGGTAAAACTATAACAAACCAATTGTATAAGAAATATGAAACTCACTTACCATGAGTTCTTGAATATGTTTGACTGGTATTTTCATGGTACCACTTGACAGTATGTCGTTTTCTTTCGTCAAGCAATGTGTGCCTGTCATATAGATATGAATCTTGTAAGGTCGTTTACTTTATCTTTATGTTTGTAAAACATACGACACTTGCCTTTGGTGGTACTATTGGGAACACTCGTATTTGGCTTTCACTTTTGTTAATCCACTCTAGGTATTCAAAGACTCACCTTACCTATTCTCGATTAGCTACACCATCTCTTAACATTTGAATTTTAATGACAAATGAGTGTGAGTGTAATAGTGGTTTGTCTCTCGTTTTGCCTTCCGTTCATCTTCTTCCTGCGATCAAAATCATATCAACAACAACAAAAAATAAATAAATAATAAATAACAATAAACAGTATTTAGAACAATTACTAAAATCAGCAAGTTATAAGATTAGTTTTGACTTTAGAGTTGAAACAAAAGCAAAAATATATCAATTACTAATTGAATGAGTTGTAACTGATACTTAAGACTTATCATATTGGAATCCTTAGTTAAAAAAAAAAAAAAAAAAAAAAACTTCATAAATACCATTAACGCCCGTAACACTAATTAATTGCTAGGAAGTATGCAAAGTATATTGATGATAGCTAATAGCTTACTATTAAAGACAATTGTCTTGGCAATTTGCTTTGGGTATGGATATGTAACCTGGTAAACTCAAGTCCAACTCATGAACTAAAACACCACTAACAATTATAAGTTACTAACTTATTTGTTTGCATATGTACAACGATTAAGCTTCAAATAGTACGTTTTATGCTATTGTATTTGGATATACTGATGTAAATAAACAACCTCACTTGGAGTAACTACAATAAGAGAATGCAACGTATGACAACAATTATACCTATATTTAGCCTGAGTCCCTGCATCTCCGAAATCAAAATCCCAACTTGCCTAATATGTAGATCCTCATCAATATCTCGTTTCCTGCTTTACATGTATACCTTGAAGACTATCAATGTTATCTACTAATCTCAAAAGGGTATCATCAAAACACTACTTTTAACCAACCAAACAACACTTGATCATTGTCAGCAAGAACCTTACTTTAGAACCATGGGTCCAATGTGACGTCTTTGAAAGGAAACAGATTTGCTAGGCTGTATGGTCAAATCCACCAATGATTGTAATATCGTATAAACAGCACAAACAACTGTGTGGTTCAGTGTGTACCTTCTTAAAATCGAAAACACGGTGTATCTCCTCGAGGTCTGATTCTAATTTCAGTTCTATGTATTGTTTCAGAAGCTCGCATAAGCATCTAATAGGATCATCACATTCAGTATCGTTTGCACCAATAGATACCACCTCAGTTGCGACAATTTTAGTAATACTGAAGATAAATCATAGGTTAATTTTAACCCACTATATGTATCTCAAAGATATCACCGGACTTGTACATTTGGACCCGGTGTGGTGGATTTCCGACCAAAGAGCATTGCTTGAATCATGATCCGTTGGTTTGGCCTGGATCTCAAGATGGTTCAAGTTCAACCCGAGAGGTGAAGCGTCGATATGGCTTCGGGTTCTGTGCTGGAAGATTTTTAAGTATTTCGTCTCTTATTTCTTGCGGATATTCTGTAAAGTGATGCATCTATACGCCTCAAAGAAGATGGCATCACACCGACACCACCAACGTTTTGTGAAGTTGAAGCAACAACAACAGTATCTGGTATTTCTGGTTCAAGCTGTGCTCTAACCGCTAAAATTACCAGCACGTATGTTAGAGACTCATCAAAGGCATATTCTGCTAGTAGGTTTATGACTTTATTAATAAATAGAACGTGTTTTAAATTCCGGCAAAGCGTAGTTTTTCAATTATTATTGTCTTTTCAATAAATTTATAAGATTTCTTACTTATAACTAACACATAAATGAAACTATCATTTTCAAAATCCATTCCAAACATCACCAAAACCCTTCAACAGATACTATACCACAAATTAGAGCGTAAAATGGAAACATATATTTGCCTTCATGAACTAATTCCGAAGCAATCTACATTTAGAATGTTTGAACACATTTAGCCGACCCCAAATGCTACTTACAGCTAAAGTTTAGAGCGAGTACATCAGAAAGAAGATGAATTTACACCAAATAACAATCTAATAGTGTGACATGTTGGTTGTAAACAAACTATACAGGACTACGATTAATTAAGTGCATTACCAATGATAAAAGGCTGCTTCTGCATGTTGTTTTCGGCACGAAGTAGTTGTTGGATGAATCCCCATTCATGTGAAATCCGGAAAAATGTGCCCCGATGAAGCCTTTATCGGATACTTTCTGGTTTAGACCCGATTTGGAATTATAACTGTAAAGTTAAGCACTTGAGCAATCAAATATCCGTGTTACTCAGTCCAATATATATAAGCATCAACAGTGTATTGTTTGTGACGCTGATATAATCTAAATGGTGATTCTTAAACCATTTCACTTACTCCAAACCTAGTAGTCTAATGTTCATCGATTTTTGTTAGAGGTTTAAGTTTCCATAAAGAAAATCATATTCTAATAATGGCTGACCTTGTTGCAAAGGGTATACATGGGCAGTTGACTAATTGTTGCAAAGGGTCGATTTATTTGCAAGGATAATCGAGGATATGCAAGGTTTATTTTCAATATATTCCCATGTTTGGTCGTCTAAACCAATCGACCATCATTGGCCATTAATCACCTAATCTCTACCTGTAAGACCTTTATGCAATTAATTGACCAAAATAAAAAAAAATTAAATGCAATAACGTTGCAGTTAAACCCCATATAACACCAAACCGCATAAAACTTTTTTATAAACCCACATCCGTTGGCAATAATTTTTTTGAAGTTTCTCGAAAAGCTTACGGTAACTAAGCTTTTGAGCATTCAGAAAGGTGTAGAATTGTTAACACACCTTCAGTTTTATCATGTGTCCTTGCATTGCCATCATAATTGTGACTGAAATTTGTTTCATCACTTTCACTTGCATCAAACCCCGAATAAGGCCTGCATAAGACACAAACCACATCGTCACCAGTCCAATATCATGTGTCCTTTACTATGGAATGGTAGTAGAATTTACAGGGGCTGATTTACCTTTGTCCTTTGATGGTGTGTGTTGGCCGTGTGCCAATGAATTTGATTCAAGTGATACTCTATTCCATTTATATGGGTATGTCCTGCTCTTCCGATCCATCTAGGTTGAAACCCGTGTTACCGCAAAAATTTCATGATTAATCCCAATTCTAAAGACACCCAAATCCAAAAATCCACACCAATTATTCCAACAACACTTGTCACCAAAAAAATTAACAAACCTTTGACACCAAAATTGAACAATAATCAAATTGAACAATTAAAAATAATTAACAATAATCAAAACCCTAAATTTTCGAAGTTTCACAATTGAAAACCCTAAATATTCGAACTTTCAAAATTAAAACCCGTAATTGGAAAATAAAAAACAGTAAACCTAATTGTATAATAAAAAAAACCTGCTGTAGTTACTGCTTTGTTGTTGATTTTTCTCTTGAAATTGGTTAGCTTGTCGTTGATCTGTTTGTAACGACAACATAAGTAACAACTTATTAAATCGAACTCAACAATTGAATTTTATAAGAATAATTTATGTAAAAATCATGGAAATCAACGGTGGTATGGATATCTTTTCATATAATTTGGAGGTATAACCGGAAGATTTTGAGAGGTTTAATTTGTGTTTGATTTGGGTAGTGAGAGGTGAGCGTGCAAGGATTGAAAGAACGGTCTAGATTATAGTAGAAATAAATGGAGGCGGTGCAACAAAAGTATAGTATATGAAACTGTGATTCGTGAACATTTAAGAAGCAAAGACACCTCAGCCAATGAGGTGCTGCCACAAACATGGTATATGTAGTTTCTGTACATTCATGTATTGTATGCGTGAATATCAATAAGCAAACACACCTCAGCCAATGAGGTGCTGCCACAATCAATTTTTGTGTATTATACCATCTTTAGGACCAATGAAAATTTGACACCACATCATTTTTACCATGTATTTTTATACTCCCTCCAACCACAAATAGTATATATATATAATGGTAATGGTTAGGAGTAATTTTATTTTCAGTTATAGTTTATTTCATGATAGAATTTATTGGTAGTTTATTTAGTTTTAGTTTTAATTTTGGTTTTAATTAGATTTAATAAGTTATTTAATTATTAGTTTATGAAGAGTTTTATTTAATTAACTGGAGTTAGTACATCCTTAATGACATTTAATTTGCTTTTATTATTATTATTTTTCTTTAAAAAAAAAAATAAAAAAAAAATAATATATATATTTTCGATCAAGCCGATCGGTCGCAACCCGCAACCTGATCCGGTTCGTATTTCTGTCTAGAATTTTCAACCAACCGATTCGGTTGGTGATCCAACCGAATCCGGTTGGAGTTTCTGAGTTGAGTTTTATCATTTTTAGGTTTTGAGTTTTTATTTGAGTTCTTAATTTTGTTAGATGTCTTAGATGTTTTATTATATGTTTTTATAGTTTGTTCTTGTTTTACTAACTTTAACGCTAATCATTCGGGATTTGTTTTGTTTTGCTTTGTTAAGTTGTCTAGTAACATGGATAGTTTGAGCGGAATCTCGGAATACCTTCGTACTTTGGATGACATGTTCAAGGATACGGGAAGTTCATTAGAAAAGATTGGAGGAATTTTGGAGGAAAGCACGAAAGAATTGGGAATTGACACGGGTGATATGGAAGAAGTATGTGAAAACAAGGTTCAACTACCCAAAAACAAAAGAGTGGTAGTGTTTACACAAGCACCGTCAACGGTGTATGATTCACCGATGATGAGATTTGGAACACCTTGTGAAGTGGAAGGAGTACGTGCTTGGGATGCACAACTTAATATGGCTTATGGAGAGAATTATATATTGGAAGAGGTTCTTGACGAAATCGGTCATGTTCGTATGGACTATGAAGCATATGGAAGGAAGATGGTCAAAAATCTGAAGGTCAATATTCATGGACATATCTTTGAAACTGATTTTGTTGTTTTAGAAGAAGGAAATGCGGATGAACCTAATGTGTGTTTTGGTCGAGATTTTCTTGTCACGACCAAGTGTCAAGTAGATTTTGGTATGGGAGAAATGCGGATTAATATAACCGAGTTGGAAGAAGGAAAAGTAATCAACGAGATGCTAGTGGAAGTTTGTGCAAACATGGAAGAGAAAAATGTGGAAGTGGTTAAAATCGGAAAAGCAAACCGAAAGAAACCATCATCAAACAAATTAACCCCAACAACAACCTCCACCACCAAAAATGATTACACACCATCGTCGCCTAACACTACTATCAAACCCTTAACCGAAAGCCAAAAAGAAGCTATCTTAGAAAATCTAGAACAAAAATTTCTAGAGCTCAATGAAAAGAAACCGGTTATTGAAGTTCTCCAAGATTATGTGCTTTACCGAAAGAAGTTGGATGCATTGATGCTAGCGAGGGGTAGGTTGGAAGATAAGAATCTCACGGATGAGGATCGAGATCGAATTTTGTTTAAAGGCATGCTAAGGAAAGAAAAGGATCCGGGTAATTTTGTGTTGCCAATCAAAGTAAATGGAACTACACCAGTTTATGCTTTAGCTGATACGGGGTCGAGTGTTAACGTGATGCCATATCCATTGTTCAAAACTTTGGGACTAAGTAATCCGCAACCTAATCATTCTAAGCTCACTAAGGCGGATAACACTCAAGCAAAGGCAATGGGAGAAGTTAAGAATGTAAGAGTGCAAATTGGCTATCAACCGTATTTGGCAGATTTTCTTGTCCTGGATATTCCGGTGGACAAGAGTTTACCGCTATTGTTGGGGAGGCCATTTTTACGAACTTTTGGAGCAATTATAGACATGGGAAGAGGCACCATGACTATTGACGATGGGATTTCGAGGCAAACATACTACCCAAAACCAAGAGGACCAATTTTGGAATGTATGGAAGATTTGGAATGGATGGATGCAAATGATGATTTAACTTGTTTTGAAGTAGGACGTGATGTCCACGGTAATCCAATGTACGGACCTTTAACTCCACCTTATTTCGATATAGAGGACGAAATGGAACGTGCATTCGTGATAGAAGCTTTCTATAACCCATTCAAAAACATATTGGTTTACAAGAAGTTGGCCGACTTTTTAGGATCTTTACCGGTGCAACTTAAGAATTTGGAGTGGAAACCCGAAGGGTTGGGGACTTACAAGAGACAAACCGGAGATGGAGCATGGCATGTTAAGTTTGATATATTATGCCCGGACGGACGAAGATTTATGAGAAAATTCAAAACTTTTGAAACATTCCGTGAGTTGACCGGAAAATTTCAAAGCGAGGATATTCTTAGACAAGAGTATTTTGAGGAATTTTGAGGAAAGGCAAAGACCGTAATAACAAGCAATCAATTGCTTGAATTTCATGAACTATTTTATTTTGATTTGATGCATTAGGATTTTATTTTTATTTTTTTTTCATGTTATGATTGAGGTAATTTGGTTTAATGCATTATGACTATGAGTTTTTGAGTTAAGTTTGGATTAGTTCATTTATATGATGAGTTGAGTTTTTTTTTGGATTGAATGATTGTTCAAAATTTCATTTGGTGAATGAATGTTGTGTGAATCTTTAGCAGGAATTTTTGAGTAAAAAAAAAATATGTTGCTTGGAGGGTAAATGCCTAAGTAACATGTTAAGCAAGTAAAAAAGCAAATTTGGTAAAAAGCATACCGAAACGGTTGTGTCCTTGACTGAACCGGTTGCACCAAAGTATAAAAATTTCATTTTTCCAAAAACACAAACACACACTAATTTTTCCAGTGGGTTTTGCAAAATTCATCCAAGAGAGCAGATTGGAAGTTGTTTGAATTGTAGGATAACATCATGGCACCCAAGCAAGTAAGCATTTACATTCAATTAACTCAATTAAGGTTTTATTAGAACATTTGATTCGAATTGAATATTAGGTCACCAATTTGGGGGTTTTTGTTATAATTCAAATTAAGTGGTAATATTTTAGGATTGAGTGAGTAATTGATATAGGAGTGCATTACAACAAGAGATTGATTGATTGATTCACCATAGAATGGATTTTAGATGATACGATTTTTCGGAATTAGTTGGGTTGTGCTTATGAGATGAGATAAGTTACAATTGGTGATTCATTTTGATGGATGATATGTTTTTAAGAGTGATGGATGCTACACTATTAGAACTAATGACTTTAAAATATAGAATGAGTTCTAAGATGTTAGATGTTTGATGATTTGGAAGCAAGATAGAGTAATTCTAGGATGTGGGAATCATTGAGGATGATAGAATGCGATCTAAGAGTGGTTTGAGCGTTAGAAATTCGAGATTATAAGGATTTGAAGGCAAAATGCCTTATGCAGTCTGCACAACCGATTCGGTTGATGATCCAACCGAATCCGGTTGTGGTTTCTGTGTGGTTTTTTTTGTGAAATTTTGAAATGTATCTTAGAGGGTTCTCTAACCTTCTTGTTTTTTCTAACACTCTTATATGATCTTATTTTTGTGATTTCTACAGAGAATTATTGTAGGAAGCTCGAGTGGGGAGGAAATTCAAATTAACCCGCTTGTTACGAAGTTTTATGAAAGAAACGAGAAGAAGAAGGTTAAGTATAGTGTGAAGAAGGAAGCAAATGCTAATTTAAGATTCAAAAATCTCCCCGATGGAGAGAAACATGCTTTTCGGGAAAGATTGTCGAAGTTACAACATAGGCAATGTTTGGTTCCAAGGGTGATTGATTGGGATTTATTTAACGAATGTGAGTGTGAAGATGAGTTAAGAAGGATGATGCGAACGTCTTATGTATATCCAGGAGATGGAGATTCGTTCAATGATTTGTCATGGGAAGAGCATTCGATGTTAATGAAGAAGTCTATCGAGAATGGTGTATGGAATTCTTCTCAACCATGTATTTTGAAAGAAAGGTGGATGTTCGGAGTTTGATGACGGAGATTTGTATTTGGTTTAGAATTTGTGGAAGGGATCATGCTTACACGTTGCCAGCTTTTGGTGTAGCTCTTGGTTTGTATGAGCCACATGAGGTTAATCATCGATTATTTGAAACTCACTTTTCTAGACTTCGGAGGTTTGAAAAAGATTACCCTAGTATTCCCGCTTATTGGAATCAAGTGGGAGATCCTACTTGTGCTAGGAGGAATGCTTCAACCATCAGGAATCCGTTGATGAGGATACTTCACAAGTTGATTGTGACCGGGCCATTTAATAAATTTGGAAGCAGGGACAAATGTCAGAAACCGAACTTATGGATTATGAAGTTCTTTGGAAGAAACTAAGGACGGTAATGCCATTTGGCAGATAGCCTAATATTTGTCTAGGAGAGCCCCGGGAATCAAGAGCAACAATAACATTTGTGGAGGACATTTTGTGACAAGATTGGCGAAGAATCTTGGGTATTATGTTGATGAGGAATTGGCTAAGTGTGGAGAGCCAAAGTATAATGAAAGCGTGGACTGCGAAGGTTTTGGTAATGCTTTGAACAGAGATTGGGAACCGTGAGGATTATGGATTGAACCAAGACCACAACAGCAACCACCACAACAGCAAGGGAATATACCAATGGAGAACGTGCAAATGGGTACGTCCAGTAGTTTTGATTCAGGATGGGGAGAGTGGAACCAACATCTAGATGAGATTCAATATAGGGATGTGTGGAGACTTCGATGATGTTAAGGAATAACTACATCAATGATTATTCGATGCCTATCTTTCAACACATGGCTCGAGAAGCCAATTATGAGTTGCCACCCTACAATCCACCAAATGTTCCACCATATCCTTTTCCTTACACTTCTTATCCTGGACCCTATCCTTATCCATATCACGGGTATGCACCGTTTCTGATCCAATACCCCCATATGGTGATTACACGAAGGCTGGAGGAACAAATTATGAAGTTGGAGGATCATCATCAGGAGTTGGAGGCAAGAAGAAAAAGAGGAGAGTTCGTTCAGAAATCATAGATGAAAACTACGTAACCGAAAGTGATGATGAGTTTGATGATGAAGAAGGAGAAGAAATGGCGAGGATGACCGGTGATTATGGATCATTCGTGAATTATGGTTTCAAAAACAATGGTCATGATGTGTTTTAAACTATTTCTATCTTTTGTTCGATTTTCTTTAGGATATTTGGCGTATTTGTTTGGTTTTATCTAGTTTTTAGTAGTTTTGTTTTGTTTTGTGCATTTCGTGTTGCAGTTTTTGTTTGCAGGATGGATATGTTGGAAGCTTATTGATGGTCAAATATTTCGAGTTGGATAACTCACAGGCTTGCTAATGACCCAATGTGCTTATTGCATATTTTATCCCGTGGTATCGTTTTACTATCTTTTTCCCATTTTCTTTACTTTGAAGTTCATTTTCATTACATTGAGGACAATGCAAAACTTAAGTATGAGGGAGGGAAGAAAATAGGAAAAATGATATGCATTATTTATTTTTAGATAACTTTTGGATGCAAGTGATTAGAAGAAATTCGCCCTTGATGGTCTAATGGTTTTCGCGCGTTATTGATAATTAAAATACATAATTTGGATTTTCAATGGTAAAATGAGGTTTTTGAAATTTTTTAGATTTGAACCAAATTACTGAAGTAATTCATTTTGGATTCGATAGCATTTCTAGCATGCATAATAGCCCTTTTTCCCAAATTTTTGTGAGGTTTCTTTTTGTATAAAACACATCTTTTGTTTTATATTTGCTATGAGTGTTCCGGTGATTATGTCGATTCTAGAACTTGTACTAGTTATGCATTACGGTTAAAATCACTTTCGAGTGATCTAAATATTTTCAAGTGATAAGAGGCACCTTAGGAATAACCCAAATGGCCTTCCATTTTTACATCTAATGATATATTAGCTAACCACACCGGTTAGTTAACCACCCACATGGACCCATTTTGTTAGTGCTCATTTTTAGCACTAGATACCCCTAGTTACACATTCTGAGCTATTCCCTTTCGTTTTGTTAAATCCGGAAAAAAAAAAATTTTACACCTTTAAACTTTAGCCAACCCTTATCAAGTCTAATGGTTTGTTGCTAGTTGTTTGGAATGATTGGATTGTTTTTGATGATTATGAGTTAGCTACACTTTGCTATTATGTGTGCCATTTCGACAAAGCGAAGGATGCATACTTCTTATTTGTATATTTTTTGTGGTGATACTTATACGAAGTGTGGGGAGTTGTGATATATGAAAAGAGAAGCAAAAAAAAAAAATTTTTTTTAGCCAAGGAGCTAAATGAGGGATATTGATTAGCCAATGAGCTAAATTGAGTTATACATATTTACGGAGAATCGATATGAGAAGATGAGTAATAATCATTTTTCGGGATCGTGGTTTGTATGATGACTAGCACCATGGAGGTTTGGACTTGATTTTATTTTTATTTTAAACCAATTTCATAAACTATCTCATGCCTTATCCATACCTATTATGAACCCTTAGCCTTATCATTATAACCCGAATAAAAGACCTCTTTGATGAATTTATTTTCTTTGTTTTGATACTTGTACAAGCTTATGGTAAAAAGCATTGATCATGACTAGGCGTTGAGTGATATACATATACCCACCAATATATGAGTGTTGAGTGAAATCTTAAAGCCATTTGTGAGGTATCCTCGTTATGTTATCTAAAGTGTTTGGTTCATTTTTAGAAGATTTTCACATATTATAAGCAAAATAATAATTATCTTTTATGGTAATTGTTACATTTTTCTGGAACCATGGTGTTATGGACCATTGAAATCAATCTTTGCAAATGTTTGACCTACTCGAGGGTGAGTAGAGCTTAAGTGTGGGGGAATTTGATAACGTCTAAAATGAACATGTTTTTAGTAGCGTTATTGTCAGTTTTGTGCATGATATTCGGCTATATTTATTCATAACTGTTGCAAAAGTTCAAAGATGCATATTGTGTAACGATATGTAGCCGTATCGCGAATAATGAAGAAATGAAGTTTTTATGCACATTTGGAAGATTCTAAAGGAAGGAAGTTGAGATTGGAAGCTTGTGGACTCAATGATATGGAAGCGTTGTGATTTCGAAGCATCTACAACAAGGAAAGATCAAGTTTGGCTTTGGAAATCATCAACGTAAGCAAAGAATGAAGCGTAAAGGGAAAAGTTAGCAAAAAGTCAAAAGGAGCAAAACCCAACCGATCGGTCGCAACCCGCAACCGGATCCGGCCGCGGATGGTCAATGCGATGCCGATTCCGTCGACCTAGAAACCGATCCGGTTTACGCTACTGATTACACAATTCGCATTTATTGTTGTCTTAACTCCCCATAATCATTAGAGTCCGATCATTTCTTGATATTAACTTGGAGAGAACGTTTTTTGGGCAGTTAAGCAAGTGCTTTGGCTATTTAAAGGACCTAGTACTTGTATACTAAGGGTGACACAACCAAAAGAGTTTTAGTTTACACCAAAACTAATACTTACCTTATTATTTCAACCCAAAATCTTAGTAGTTACTTGGAAAACGTCGGAAGCAAGGAAGGAATCATTCTTGTCCATTGTTTCGGTAGTTTGGAGTTGTGCGGTGATCCTAGGTGATTGGAGGCGCGTGGTTGCTACATTCCACGATTTCTAATTCTTGTAATCACAAAAGTTTAGGTATTCTATGAACTTTGTTATGGAAATCTATTCTCTTGAATTGTTTGAATTACCTTGTTACGACTTGTGTTTAGATATGATTGTTTTCATGGAGTAGTTTGTGAAATACTTGTGTGTTGGAATGTGATTAATCATAATAATGTTCTCAAAATGTGATGCATGTATATATGATCTTGTTTAAATGAGTTTGTTGGAAAAATACTAGTCTTGGATTGATTTGTCAATAAAACATGTTTTAAGAAAAAGGACCGAAAGGATTTCTCTTGTGTTTTATTCCAAAAAGTGTAGTGACAAACTAGTATGGGGATATGGTGATTGACAACCACCATGTTTTGCTTATTAAAACAAGACTAGAAACGTTTTCATCACGAAGGGTCGAAAGATTCGTAAGAACAAATTTAATGAGAACATGTTGCAAACAAATGGAACTTTTATAGGATAATCATTGGGATAAGGACCGAAAGGATTACCTAAATGTTTTTGTTCTTAGAATGATTTTTACAAACAAATACCATGGTTGGGGAATCATTTGCTTATGATTTGTGCATCATACTAAGAGTATACACCAAACCTTTATGAACATTATCTATGGTTGATTATGAGACTTCACACAAGTATATATTTATATTCTTGATTCATATTTTCATTAGAACACTTATTCGAGGAGGCCTTGACAAGCTTTCTTGTTAGAAACTTTTTAATAAGATCTATTTCAAAACAAAAATCCCTTGGGACGATCTCGACTTACCAAACTTTGCTATTGCGGACGAGTATACTTGCTCGTATGTGTTAATAGGTTATACGGTTAATTCGTGATTATAAATTTTTAAAACTTGCACCAACCGGAGCACATCAACTCCATAGAAGTTTTGTCCTTTCGATGTATGACATTCAGCTCTTTGTTTGTCAAAGTCCAATTGATCAACACATTTTGATATCCATCAGGAAAATCAGAGGAAGACCCTTCTTTAATAAAGGTTGACTCATCAGCCTCAATATCCAAGGTAGTGATTTTGGCCATCCTCTTCTTCCTCCTTCCAAGCTTATAGATTCCTAAAGATGGTGCATCTTGAGGTTCTTCATTAGATTGGTGGGCGACTAGAGGAAGGAGAAGCACCTTTACGAATGGCATTCATCCTTACTAGTAAATTTCTAGCCTTTCTAGTTTTAAACTTGTTGTAGCAGCTTCGAGCCAACAGATGCCACGAGATGGAGTGGGAGCTGGTACATTAGGTGCTTAGAAGAAATGGCAAGTTCAGAGATGGAGTCTTGTCGGTGAGCTAGCAATCTCGTAGGAGTTTCAACAGAGACCATAGATGGTTCAGAAGGAATATTGTCGATGAAGGAGTGGCGAGAAATTTCTTCAAAAGTAATCAGTTGAGAGATCGTCTTTGTTGTAATATCATCAAAAGTATCCACTACCTCAACAAACTTTGGTCTTTTGGCCTTTGGTGCAACTTCATTCCCAGCAATCTTTTCAAGCAGAAGTGTGAGATGAAGAGTACTTCATGATTTGATTATACTTGTGAATCAAAACATGATCAGTGAAAGCCTTGACTTGCTTCATTGATGACCCAAAGTTATACTGAGTGGAGCTCCTGGTTTTTCACCACAAGTCTCATTTGAGCTTTAGTAGGAGGTCTCTCTTTGTTCTTTTGGGCTGTGATGGCTCTCCTCTTTTTTCGCTTCTTGCTTCCTTTGTCTTCCACGAGCCATCATCAGTTCCACAAAACTTTCCTTTGTTGAAGTTGCACCTAAGATACTCGAGCAAGTGAAGGGTTTGATATGACTTCTTGAGTGTAAGCATCCCAATGAGTGTGTCGAGTAGCTTAAATGCATTTCATCTAGTTCCCTTTGTCTTCGGAGGCAAAACAGCGAGATTGATCTTCAATCTATTTAGCCATTTCTTCATCTTTCTTTCTCTCATTACACTCAGCTAGCATTCTATCTTGTTCTCGCCTTTCCTCTTCACTTACCAAGTCTGGACCAAGCTCATCTTCTACCATTAAGCCTTTCCCTTTATCACAGCTCCTTAGTACAATCATCTTCAGTAATATCAACTAAAGGAATCTCAGTAGTAACTCCCAAATCAACTTCAAAAGAAACATGTTGTGAGGGTTCTTCAGAGAATGGACACGATGGTTTTGTATGAAGATTGACCAAGTTCATGTAACATCCTCCATTGGGGTATCAAGATGCAGCAAATTTGACAAACTCGTTCCTTGGATACTTCAAGAGATGCTTTATTCAAGCGATCTCTTTCTCCTTTTATAAAGAATGGTTCCTTCTTCTTTGAAGATTCGCAACTATGATGAAGGATCATTAAGAGACACATCAACTAACATATCGAGAGACCCATACTGAGGTTCTTCTTCTTCCTCCTCGGAAGAAACCACAAGCTTCCTTTTGGTGCCCTTTTCAAGTCTGTCTCCTAGGTCCTTAACTTTACTCTGTAGTTCTTCAATCTTACTACCAAGAGTAGACTTGGTTGTTGCAAGTTCCTTTTTGACTAGACACCTCGGTGCATACCTGTTCACAAGATCATACACGATGTGAGTAATGGGGTCTCGGCTCCACCATCGATTGCTCTGTGGTAATGGGAGCTTCATTGGACCTTTCAGTGGAAACATGGTCATGCTCAAAATGAGGAGGTACCTCATTAAAAGTTTTCCTTTGAGGACTAGGTGGTCATCCCTTCGAATCGTGACTCAAACTCATCAAGAGGATCTTGTGTTGGTGGTGGACTAGGACAATGTGCTATAGTTGGTGTTGGTGGAGGCTGCTCTGTAGCAACATGAGAAGCTTGAGAAAAGGAGAGGCCCTCATAAATATTAAGCGATGGATTGCCATCGGTAGCAACAATTGAAGAGGGTGGGATGTTAGCAACATTCTCCTCATCGGCTCCTCATTGCCTTGAGGCAACATAGCTTCTATCAGCGGATAATGTGCCCCTCAAAGTTAGTTCTCATAGAGGCAAAAAGTTTGGTACGTGAGCTCTTACGGCATAAAAGGCTTGGGTTTGGGTAGAGGTGTCTATGATTATTTGTAAGAATCTAGGGTACATTAAAAACTTATGTTGTTTCCTATTGATATTTTCAACCAAATTGTCAAAAATAAATTTAGAAAAATTATAAGTTATCCCTTGGGATAGACACACAATACCATATGCCAGTTGGGAAGAGAATTGATCCCATGCTTCTGATTTGTTGCTAATGCAAAGCAAGCGTGTGAACCAAGAATCTCCACTTAGGGCAAAATGATTTTCAACCATATGTCTGTCACGGTGCCTTGATACCCAATAGCTCTCAGATTCCCGTGAGTATTTCCTCAATGCTAGTGTGAAATACCCCATCAGTATCATCCAAGTGAAGCTTTCTCCTAATCAGCTCTTCTGTTACTACATACTGTTCAGTCAATCATGGCCGCAATCTCTGTGTTCACTCCGTGTGGAAGCAGATGCCCAAAATTGTTTGACCAACGATTCATAAATTGCATTAGGAGAATGCGTTAGGGCATAGTGAATCTTTGATCTTTTCAAGAACTCTACCATAGGTACATACAGCTCATCACCTTTTGCATTTCCTAAAAACGCAACTTTGTTGTGATCCTTCTTGAATTGAAGAGCCATTTGATGAATTGATATTTTAAGGTTATGTTTCTCGTAGCGATTGAGGGTTTTGGGTGTAGGAGAAGAGGGAAGGGTTTTGTTTGAAGTGAAAAATGAGAGTGATGGTTTGGTAGAGGTTTGTGCAAAAATAGTCAAACGTATTGGCGTATTTGACTACTTACGTGTACATCTACTTTAACCATAGACAATTTAACTCTTCAAGAGAAAATGAGATACTCAATCGCTAAAGTTATACAATTCAAGAGAAACCAACCCAAGACTAGGATATCTTGGTAAGATTCTAGAATTCGCCAACTAACTCGCATTAACTTACATTAAACCTCGAACCCGTCTATAAAATCATCCCAATGCATACTTCTCTCACATACTTTTACCCCAAATTACCATCACAAACCCTAGATTCATCATACACCCAATCAACCAAAATTAACCATGAATACTTCACTAGAGGTTGTAAATCCAACCTCTTCTCCATCATCCTCATCATCCATTGATTTCCTCGAAGTTTTGTCATATCCACCTGACCCTCGCCCTTTGACATCCCCATTTCTCTCTTCTTATGAAGATGATGGTGTAGTGGATCCAAGTGAGTCTCCTGATGACTCAGAGGAACCCACTATTGAGATACCTTCATACTCCCAACCTCCAGCACCTCAACCTCAACAAAGGCCTCGTGTCCAAAGCGGAGGTGGTGCTTGCTCTACCTGCGCCATGTTTTGGTGCATCTTCACACATCGTATAGAGGAAGAGCATAAGGAAGGTGAATGGATTGCTTTTGGTGAATTCGGCGGATGAAGCATAAAGGACACTTTATTTTTCTTCATCATCATTATTTTCATCAATCCATCCTTCCCATTTTGATCCTTAGCTTCCTAGTCCTAGTGGTCATGCATATCCAGCCATCGAGATAGAAGAAATGGGTGGTTATGCAAGTTTTCTAAACGCATATCCAAGCATCTAGTGTGAAAGATGTGGGCGATCATGCATATCCAACAGCCTGTTAGATGTTGGAATAGATGATATGAACTAGATTAGGATTATGTATAGCTCTGTTCTTATAGTTGCATTTGAAGTTGATTGAATTTTGTAAGTCAACGTAAACCTTTCTTGAATTAATGAATGAACAATTTGACTTCAATTTCTTCTCTATGTACTCTTACTTGATAGAATCAACTTGTTTACTTGACACTTTAGTTTCAGGTAGAAACAAGCTTCAAAGCTTACTTGACCATTTATAAAAGAATCACACTTGATGAATCTTGGACTTGAACATGGACTAGACAAACTGCACTTGAAATAGATAAAGCGCAACACAAACACAAATACATACAAAAACAGAATAGAGACAAACAAACTAAAGAATTATTAGCAAGTTGTGAAACCTATCATTATCCCTTGTGGATACCTTCTTCTTCCGAGATATTGAACTCTTGGAAGTGTTGTCTCAGCATGGACTTCCTCATTCTCCTGGACTCTTCATTGCCATTGAACCTTGCTTTAAGAGCCATCCATATGTCCTTTGCATCATCCATGTGGTGAAAATCACCCAAGTGATCTTCGAGAATAGCTTGAAGAAGGATGGTTCTTACTTTGTGCTCTCTTTGCACTGACTAAAATCTCTTCGGCTTTTGGGAGGAGCAATGGTAAACTTACCATCAAGATCGGGATAGTCTTCTTGATTTTTTCCTTTCTTTACAATTTCCCAAAGATTCCAATCATTATTGGAGATCCAGTTCTGCATTTTCATAGTCCACAGATCATACTCTTCCTTTTTGGATAAGGAAACTTCCCATTCTTGTTGGAAAGACTAAGGTTGCTGCATAGAGGTGGTGTTTTTGATGTTGTTGTTGGTGACTTCGATTCATCATCAGTTCGGGCATGGTGAATGTGTTTTGGTTGTGTGGGGGTGATGAAAAATATGGTTCTCAGTATCGTAGAGACTTTCGAGGCTCGATACCACTTGTTGAATACACGACCTTGAGATCTTGAAGCTGATTCCTTCGAATCTCTTCTTGGATTCTCTTCTTGATTCGCTTCTACTTAGAATCCTTCGGCAGTATTGACAACAGAATACCTACTTTGCATAATTCAAAGACAGATAACCCATACATAACTTCCAAAAGATATGATTGAGACATATAACAATACAAAGACAGATAACAAGTGTCCTATTATGGTGTATCAAGTTTTTATACCCAAGTATCAAGTGTCATACTAACTAATGTTTAAATAAAACTTTTGTAAATAAGCGTTCTAAAAACTGATGTTTTATGACTCAAATAAAGGAGTGTTCTATTATGGGGTAGGATAATAAAACCACAACAAATAAGCGTACTATAAAGGTTAATGTTAAAAGACACGGTTGTCAAGGGTCCTGTTAATTTTTTTTCAAATAAAATTTTTGCAATTAAGCGTTCTATAAAACTGAATAAGCGTTATAAAAAGCGGATGTTTTACCACTCTAAAAAGATGTGCCCTATTGTGGTGTATCATAAACAAACCATTATGAATAAGCGTTCTATAAAGGTTAACGTTATAAGACGCTATTGTCAAGGTCCTATTCACTTTTCTTATAAAAAAAGCGTTTATGCGAATAAGTGTTCCATAAAACCGATGTTTTATGACTCAAATATCAAGTGTCTTATGATGGTGTATCAATCTATGGGACCCAAGTGTCAACTTTCATATTAAGTTATGTTTTAATAATACGTTTATAATAAGCGTTTTAAATAATTAATGTTTTATGACTTATATATCAAGTGTCCTATTATGGTGTATTATAATAAAACCATAATTAATATGCATCCTTTAAGGGTCCTATTAAGTTTTGTTATAATAAAACTTTTGCAAATAATCGTTTTAAAAAATGATGTTATAAAACCATTGTACATAAGCGTCCTATAAAGGTTAACGTTATAATACCCACGTGTCAAAGGTCCTATTAAATTTTGCTATAATAAAACTTTTTGTGAATAAGCTTTTTAACTAACTGATGTCTTATGACTCAAAACTCAAGTGTCCTATTATGGTTTATTATAATACAACCATAATGAATAAACGTCTTATAAAGGTAATTTATTAGGATCCATATTTTAAGTGTCATTTTAAGTTATATGATAATAGGACCCCAAATCATCGACCATCCTATTATATACCTTTTTAGGACATCGCCTAAGTAGCAAATATTTAAAAAGGACCCTAAACGCTCATATGTCCTATTAAACAGTTTTTTAGGACTCCATTATCATACCGTCCCACACAAAGGGTCCTAAAAAGCCACTTTTGTTGTAGTGGGTCTTCTCTGGTGTGGGTATCTATGATCTGGTGAGAAGTTGCTCTGATTAACCCTATTTGAATTATTCCAGACTGGTTTGTGCTCTCTAGGTTTTTGATTGGCAGACCTATGCTTTGGAAATTTTCTAAGGTATTACAGTGATGTTCACAATCCTTGATTAAATGAGTTGGACTAAAACACACAAAACACAGCTTTTGACCCATACTCCCAAAGTGACTTCTTCTATGTCTATGACCAAAACTATTTTGCCTTCTAGGTGAATGATTAAACTTGTTTTGACCAAAGTTAACCCAAAAAGGTTTAGCAAGATCTTGTTTTGAAAAGGTTTTCCTGAAGGTATGCTTGCTTGTGGAGCAGATACTTTGAGTTGAAGGTACTGCTTGACTTTGAACATTATTTTCAACAGTTTCTTTGGGGTTTTCAGACCTAGATTGGCCAATTAGCTTTTTCTAAACTCTAGACTGTCTACTCCAAAACGAGAAACATCAGGCCTAGGGGGGTTGATGACTTCCGCTGGGATGGGGAACTGCATGATAACCATTATCTTTCTTATACTCTGGAGGTGGTTCACTAATTGAATCCTCATTACTAGATGTGTCTACATAATTAATGAGTTCATCATCACTAGTGGTTACATCTTCTAGGTCATCATCAGCTTGATTCTCTTCTATGTTATCAAAGTCCATTCCAAAGCCTAATCCAGTTTTAATGTAAGCTCTTCTCTGTTTTTGAACATAAGTAACATGTGACAGACCGATTCACCCCAAGCAACAAACTTAGCTAACAAGTCATCTCTTTCCTTAGTCGGTTTCTCTATTTGAAATTTTCTGTTTAATTTCCATTCACTTAGTTTTAATCTGATAATCTGTTGTGCATATTTTTTCACCCATTGAGCTACTTCATTATTTTCATGTGCTAAGATTTTGGCTTCCATAGATTCTAAGGTTATTTGATAAGCGGCTACCTCGACCTAGCCTAACACAATTATCTCTTTCAATCACATAAGCGCCAAGTAATTTTGATAAAATCATGACAATTTGAGCATACCTCAGAGATAGGAGGTGAACTTGGTGAAGTAGCCACCAATGCAAGTTATGCGAATCATCTTCACTCTCCATGCTCCAATCAAATCCTCCAAAACCATCTCTAGATTCCAAAGCGGCATGTTGGGTTCCTCATCAAAACATTGCTCCAGGTCTAATTCTTCCACCTGAATCTTGACTCGCTTCCCATGCTACAATACAATAAGTCACTGGTTCATCATCAAAATCTTCACTCCAGTCAACTTCTGATAACTTCTCTTGAGCAACCAAAGCCTTTGTTTTAGTAATTGGTATTTCTTTGAGCTCCAGCTTTGGTTTTTCAGTCAACCTGT
>OU343216.1:104819080-104831039 GCA_910596185.1 Chrysanthemum makinoi | reverse complement strand
TCTTACTAGATCTTTGGATGATAGCGATTGAAGAAGTCGCATGTTGGCGTGACCGAATCTTCGATGCCATAAGGTTGAAGTATCATCCATAGAGGTAAGACATAGTTTGTCTTTGGGTTCATTACCGATTTTAATAACATAGACTCCATGTTTCCTAATTCCTCTTCCTATGGTTTTGCCATTTTTTTGTATCTTACAACCGGTTTCGGTAAAAAGTACATTGCACTTTTTATCACATATTTGTCCTATACTTTGGAGATTAAAGTTTAGGGTTTTTCGTGACACACATCGTTAATGGTTAGAGATTTGTTAGAAATCGTACCTTTACCGATGATTCTACTTTTGCTATTTCCAAACCCTACATTACCTCCATTTATGGATTCATATGTGGAGAATAGATCTCTATTGCGGTCATGTGCCTCGTGCACCCGCTATCCTTGACCCATTCATCGGGGTCTAGGTCGACCTTTAAGCACACCTAAAACAATAATAAACTCAAAGTTTGGTCCCCATTTGTTCATGGGTCCATTAGTGTTAAACATTCCATTCATGTTAGACATGTATGGATAAGATGAGTATACATTCCATGGAGCAAAGTTTTGAAAAGGAAAACCATTTTGCATATTTGGATTCCATCCCATTTGATGATTACTTTTCGGGTAAACGTTATTAGGTCTCCTAAATGAATTAGGTTTTGAAAAGGATGGAGCTTTGTTTCTTGCAAAAGTAGGATTATATTTTGGAGGTGGTTGTCTAGAGGTGACATGAGTTGGTTTCTTCCTATTAACGATAACAAATTCAGTTCTAGATGAAGAAGCTACGTTATTACCACTATTTGCTATAGCAGACCCACGGATCCCTTGCTGTACACTAGCCGTTCCCTTTATCAAGGATCCGTGGGATCCGCCACAACAAAGGGTTGGTTTTTCTAGTGCCTTAACAAATTTTGTTTCTTTATTTTCACTAGTTGATGGATCAAGTTGTTGAACACCTAAACCTTTTTGGTTGTTTCCGGTTTTAACACCATCTAATATCGTATCTAAAGTGTTTGTACTCATTCTAGCAATTTTAGAATCTAGATGATCAACTAGTGTTTGAAGTTGAACGCAAAGTTCACATTCACCACTTGCTATTTTACCCTTTTCCAAACGTTTTAGTTTTGCTTTTAGTTCTATGACTTCTTTGTCTAAACATTGGTTTTGACTCTTTAAAAGCTTGTTTTTGTTAACTAGTTTTAAGCTAATATTGCATAGTTTATCATATTCATTATGCAATGAGTCGTCATCAAGTGATGAGCTACTATAGTATTCGTGACATACCTCGTCATTTGCCATGAGACAAATTTCTTCGTCCTCCTCGTCGCTCATTCCCCACGTGCCGCTCACGAATGCCTTTTGATCATCCCTTTTGGGACACTTACTAATAAAGTAGTTTGGTTCCCCACATTTAAAGCAAGTACGATCATCCTTTGGCTTCTCGTCCTCTTTCCTTTTTCGAAAGCCTTTCTTATCGTCATACGGTTGTTTGACATATCTTCCCTTTCTTCTAAAGAACTTTTTAAAGTCCCTTACCGCCATGGCGTACTCCTCGTCGTTACTACTTGAAGAGGATTTCTCTTCATCGCTTGAAGCCTTTTGGCTTTAAGGGCAAGAGATTTGTGTTTCTCTTTCACCTTTGAGGCTTCAGAGTCTTTAGCGAGGACAAGCTCAGATACTTTTAGGTTGCCTATGAGTTCGTCGAGAGTAAGGATTGTCAAATCTTTTGACTCTTCGATCGCCGTCACCTTGGATCTCCACTTCGATGGAAGTGCTCTTAGATATCTCCTAACATGGTTACGGCTAGAGAAAGATTCATCAAGTTCTTGTAAAGATGTAATAATAGTATTAAAGTTAGCAAATGAATGATCTATAGTTTCCTCATCCGATATTGAAAATTGTTCATATTGTTGAACAAATAAATCAATTTTATTATTTTTAACTTGTTGGTTGCCTTGATGAGTTACAACTAAAGAGTTCCAAATTTCTTTAGAGGTTTTAAGCATAGAAATTCTTTCAAATTCCTTTTTGGGTAAAGCATTATATAAAACCATTTTTGCTTCACTATTTTTAGAAAGCTTTTTCTTTAATTCATCACTTAATTTATCATGAGGTATGTTAACTATATTTCCTTTATCATCATTTGAGGTAGCCTCAAAGTCGCCTTCAACAATAATGTACCAAAGATCAATATCTTTAGACTTCACATATGTTTCGAATCTATTTTTCCAATATATAAAACCATTAGTTTCAAGAAGTGGTGGTCGTTGCATAGATTGCCCTTCCTTTTAATTTTCAGAACCCATAGTGATCGAAAAGTTTTTAAAATACAATTTTACTTTAAAACTTTTATAAACATAGCTCTTGATGCCAATTGTGGAAAACTAGAAAGGGGGGGTTGAATAGTTTTGCCGATTTTAGGTTAGTTTTCAAAAACTTTAGATTCGTTAATA
Source organism: Chrysanthemum makinoi (assembly GCA_910596185.1). Classification (NCBI taxonomy): domain Eukaryota; kingdom Viridiplantae; phylum Streptophyta; class Magnoliopsida; order Asterales; family Asteraceae; genus Chrysanthemum; species Chrysanthemum makinoi. Next base: position 104,828,551 of record OU343216.1, on the reverse strand, counting down.
TGTGATACCTTGAGGATGTAGAGAAAGTATAGATCTAATGATAAAGTAAGCAAGTAAAGTAAAGTTAAGGGATAGAAATGACACAACCGATTTATAGTGGTTCGGCTACAAGGACACCTTCCTTGCCCTACTCCACTCCCCGAGTCACCTACTCGAGAGTTCAAGCACTATGTCAACAAACTCCTTCTCTTGGCGGAGAAGCCTTCACAACGTTTCTTACACTTTTTCCGGTACAAAGCTAAATACCGAGTCCGTAGCATGGTGGACCAAACCAACACGACTATTACACAACAAATATGTGAAATATCAAATACAAGATCTTTGCTACCGAAATCTTGCGGAGTGACAAATCAATCAAGGACCCCTTGCTTGGATGACTTGTAGAATGCTCGTGATCTCGCCTTAGAGAAGGACCTATATAAGGATCACAAATACAAAGAAAGAAGAACAACTCTCTAGATCAAGTGATCTATATGTTAGAAGAGAATGAGAGTGTATGAGAGATTTAGTAAGAAGAGGGGTGAGTTAGAATGAAGAAATGGCTCTCTATTTATAGGCAAAATTCTTCACTGTTCCCCGGATCCCACGGATCCCTTCCACTTGGAATCCGTCTAGTGTAATCCTAGGGATCCGTGGAACGCTCCTCTTTGCCCATGGAGTTTTTGGTTATGGGTCATGGGTTATGGGTTGGTCCATGGGTTTTCTTTAGATTCAATGTATCTAAGTATACATTGTATCTAGTCTACTTGGGTATGGGTTACGATCCATGGGTTATGGTCCATGGGTTATGGTTTTTACCCATCCTAATAAACTATTACAACAAATGCTTAATTATTACATTTTTGTATTTAAATGGCTATATGTAAATGCTTTACAAAAATAACATGTATCCTTATAATTATACTTAAGATAACATTATATTTGTTATCAACAAAACACAAAGAGATCGCAAAATATTAATAAACGTTTTTACGGTTTATTTGTATTAACAGAAACCACTCAAGACTGATCAGCAGAACCAAACGGTGTCTCATCTAAAGGGCGACGCCGTCCCTCTATGAAGACTTGATCAGAACATGCACGCCGTTACAAAGCCTGACGGCGTCATGGCTTAATTTTGGAGGGCATCACTCAAAGTTTTCCTCTTCAGACGTCCTAGATCCAACTCAGACGATGTCTCAACTAAAGACTGACGGTGTCACAATTCATACCTGACGTCGTCCCATCGATATCTTGGCCAAGACGAAACCCTAATGATTGCGACCTGACGGTGTTACATGCAAAAGGCGACACCATCGTGATTGTAAATCTATATATAGAATTCGATTTTTCTGCATTTTAAGAGGTAGAATTTTGGAGAGCAAACCCTAACTAAGTTGCAGTCTGACTTGGACAGTATCTTAGGGTCCCATACCCTATTTTACACATCAAGATAAGTTTGTTAATCCAATTTATCATTATGTCTACCCCATGTTCAATTGATTGTGTGTATGCTTGCTTGTCTATCTTGTCTAGCTAAATTACTTGTGTGTTTACTTAGATCTATGGAACCTAGTTATTGATTGTTGATAGCTTGTTTCTTGTCTTAATTGATATAGGCTTAAATAGTTCGTTTAGACTTTCGTTGTATTTAATGCTTGAGTATGCTTAATGATGATATGGTGATCAGATGGAATAGCTTAGGTTTGTCGATTCTGTGATTCATATACGAGGGATAACCTCATAGAACTAGGGGATCCGCACACCCTATGACTTTTAGGAATACAATGCGTTAAGATAAAGGACGTGACAACTCAACCAACCAATAAAAGATAACTAGGGAGTAATAGTATCTAAGTGAACACATATTTAATCATCATACGAGTACACCTCAATTAAACATAGTTATCCGTAGTAATTAGATAATTAGATAATTAGTAGAAGTAGAGTAATCGGTAGAAGTACCACCCCCCAACCAATTGCCCCAAGATTTTACCCTTGCTTTCTAAGAAACATATAAAAGAAAAAATAAAAAAAGAATCATCCTCAACCCCAACTTCTCGTCATATATTTCTTACTAGCATTATTATTCTCCTAGAGAACGATATCAAACCCCGAGGCTTACTCCATACTACACTACAACGATTAGGTTCACTGCCTAGGTGGTTGAAAAACTTGCTTGTAGACATGCTGTTTCTCCATTTTCTAATCTCCTGTATGTTTTATTGCTTCCTGACTTGTACACATGTTGTTTCTCTATGGTGCACACTTGGTTAGGTTATCTCTTTTATATTGCAATTGCTGTTTAGCATGACAATTTATGTCATTTCAATATCATTTTATATTTATTGTTTCTTATGTTTCTTCTTTTTATGTAGTTGATCAAAGTATAACAATTTATGATCTGCGAACATCGTAGACATCAATTAAAATTTTCATGCAGGTATGCATCCGATATGTCACCTAAACTCAGTTTTAAAACCACTAATACACAGTATTATCTTATTGTGTGCTTGAGGTGGATAATAATATATTTTTGATATCTAAGTGTGTCCTCTTTACTCAAGATTTACGAACAAATTTATGGCTTTAAGTCTATAACAGCAAATCCTTTACCCACCCAGTCAGTGTTGTCGGCCCTAGTTAACTATCACTTATGTACTTGGTAGGACGAAAGATGAAAAAAGGGTTGCAGAATCACAATTAGACATGCAGCTCCCTCACGAGGTTGATCATGCCAAAATGGCCCGAGAATAGAGTGTCAAAGTAAGTTGATGTACTTCACATGATCAACTTTGTTTTCTATTTGTTAATAGTATAGCCATAATTTTACTTTATTTTGGCTTGTGCAATGCTTATGTCTCATTGTGGTAGTTTTTATTTTTAATTTCCATTCGTTTAAATTGCGATATGCTGCTTTAGGCATCACTATTTATCTAAGCCTTTTTCTTAAACACTCTTATCACAAGTGACCATTTACTACAATAATATTCGAGGAATGTCATTTGAAATGCTAATCCCTTCCTTGCATCAGGACCATTGGGTGTTGAGCACGCTGCTGTCAAGTTACAAGAAACAATGAAGTTATTTCAGTACTAACCGAAAGTACGTCAGAAGCGTCTATAAATTTTAACAATTTCTATAGACAAGTCCTTTTTTTGCATGCATAAATACTTTTAACTTAGCATTTTTAACATCTTAGATGAAAAGGTCATTGTTACCCTTAAAATGGTTACACACATGTCATTTTTTATGAGCATAACATTGATATAGAATCCGGATGCCTTTAGAAAGTAAAGGTTATGTCATAGCACAAAACCACTTTAGTGTATTTTGATTGGATAAATAAGTGCATATGTAAATTTTTCTTATTATCTTTTGGTAAATTAATGTACATATATGTTTATAGCCAATAATGTTGTTTTAGTTAAACGATGGTCGTCTCAATTTAAATTTTGGTCAAACAAACGGTATGTACGATGAAGATTTATTTCGTCTATGCATAAGCACCATGTAATTTACATGTTCTCATAATTTTCATTGTTCTTTTTACATATAATATAATGAACACTTTCTTTTTGTTTCCAATTTTTTCGTATAAGATGTTTGCAGTTATTTACTATTTTTTTATGTCCAATTAAACTTCGTCAAGTTATAAAATGAAGCTGGGCTATGATAGATATATATATATATATATATATATATATATATATATATATATATATATATAGTGGGGTTAAAATAAAAAGAATAAGAAGGCATAATGTGTCACCTTGCCACATCATCATGCCACCTCATATGACATGTGTCACCAACCCCCAACTCTCAAAAAAAATCCCGCCAAAATTTAAAACTGCATCACATTTATAAAGTTATTGCATTATATTTATAAAGTTACTGCATCAAGGTTATAAAGTTACTGCATCACAATTATGATTTTAGTGCATTAAGGTTATAAGTTACTGCATCATAGTTTATGCACTTAATTATTAATTATGATATAATAATTTATAATACAGATGCACCAATGATATCAAAAAGTTTATTACTTGTATAAAAATAAGAATCGTGTTTAATTATGATGCAGTTACATATATATATATATATGATGCAGAAACTTAGGATGATGAAGTTTCTTACAACTGTAATGCAATAAACTTATAACTATTATGCACCTTTTTATTTTGTTGCATCGAAGTTATAAAAATTAGTTATAACTATGATGCACCAATTTTATAACCGTGATGCGCCTATAGTTATAAGAAACTGCATCATACTAAGTTTTCTACATCATATATGTATTAATTGTAGCATATATAAATATGATTATTTTTTTATACAAGCAATACACTTTTTTATCTCATTAGTGTATAACACTAATAAGTTTTGGTGCATCTTTATCATAAGTTAATAAATCATAGTTAATAATTAAGTGCATCAACTATGATGCAATAACTTATAACCTTAATGCATTAAAATCATAATTGTGATGCAGTAACTTTATAACTGTGATGCAGTTATAATTTTTGGCAGGAAATCTTTTTTTACATAAAAAAATCTGGCAGGAAAAAAGAAATTCGGGTGGGGGGGCTTGGTGATGTGGAAGTCGGCACATGTTACCTCCACATATCTTCCTATTTTTATATACATAGGGTGCGGTTATTCTAAAAAGTGTCTTATAATAAAAAGTGTAAAAAGTGTTAGGAATTAGAAATTCCAGGTATTAAAGAGTCGGTCACCTCTAGTATATATATTCGTTAGAAAGCTCGTAGTCGTAGTTATTTTATGTTAAGTAGTATTTAGTTAAGTAACACCGTGGAGGACGGACGGGTCTTTACCCACTGTATGCCTGATCCACAGCCCGTTGTGTGGCGTTTATTTTAAGACTATAAATACTCTCTACCTCCCAAGGTAGAGAGTTGGAGCTCATAATAAGATTTTTTCTTTCTCTCACTAAGTTCCCTAAACCTATAACTTTCTCTCTCTAAAAACCTTCTTGTACGCCTCTTGTGATTATGGTTTAGTGTGTATGTGAAATCCAATATGTTACAATTGGTATCAAGAGCCATGGTTAGATCATCTCTTACATATCTTTGGATTTCTAGTGGTTTTTAGGAGGTTTTTTAGTTTGAAAAAGTTTAGTGATTTTTGCATCATTTGGTTGATTTCTAGTGTTAAAGTTTGGATTTTGATTGTATTTTTGTGTTTAGAATCATCACAAGTGTTTAGGTTTTGATTTAGAAGGCTTGAATCATCGTGGTTGAATTGTTTTTGGATTGAAAAGTGGTGTTTATGTGTTTTTTCATGCTAGCGACTTGAGCCACGGAAAAGTTTTCTTGGTAGCGACTTGCTTTGCAATTTGGTAGCGAGTTATTGTTAAAGGAATTAGCGAGTTGGGTTAGCGACTTGTCTATTGAGACAAGCCGACAAAAGTACACATAGTGGATTCTCCACTACACGTAGCTTAGCGATTTTGGTGTAAGTTAGCGACTTGTACTTTATATTGTTAGCGACTTGGTGTTAGCGACTTGGTACCTAGCAAGTTGCTATTTAGCGACTTGACAAATCGCAACTTGGTGCTGCTTAATTGCTGTCAAAATTTTGCTAGCGACTTGGATTGTAGCGAGTTGTTATATAGCTTACTTGGGACTATCGCGACTTGGCACTTAGCTACTTGGTTCAAAGTTTCCTAGCGACTTGGGATTATAGCGACTTGGCACTTAGCGACTTGGTTCAAAGTTTCCTAGCACTTGGGTGATATATCCTTTGAATACGGTTTTCTCTTGATTTAGTAAAATCCCGTGAAAGAATCTATTTTTTGGTTTAATCATAGAGTTATAAAATCCCGCTTAATCAGCTTATCATGTCTACCAACGCTCCTACAATCATCTCCACTGCTGTTAGGATGTTCAAGCAGCTGGTTCGATACTCGTCCACCCATGCTTGACGTAATCCTGACTACGACTCTTGGGCTCAAAGAATCGATTGTACTGCTCTTGGAAAGGAAAATGGGGTCAACATTCTCAAATCAATTGATGAAGGACCGTATCGAGTTGAGACTACTAGGGACATAATTGATACAGCCGAAGATGGAACGATGATCTATGGAATAGACACCAAAGACGATGATGAGCTCAATGATAAGGAGAAAAAGAGATTCGATGCGGATATCGTGGCTTCTAACATCATATTGCAAGGTCTTCCAAAAGAAATCTACAAGCTTATCAATCACAACACCAAGCAAAGGTCTGTATGGGATAATGTCAAGATGCTTCTTTCTTGTTCTGAATTAACCATGGAAGACAGAGAATCACAACTCTATGATGAATTTGAGCACTTCAAGATGAAACCAGATGAGAGTGTCTATGAGTATTACGTGAGATTCCACAAACTCGTCAATGACATGAGGAACATCAGAATGACCATGCCTAACATTTAGCTGAACTCAAAGTTTGTAAACAACATGAATCCCGAATGGCACAAGTTTGTCACTTCTGTGAAGCTCACTAAAGGATTGAAGAATACAAATTATGAGCAACTCAGATGCCTTCCTTCTTCAGAATGAGAGACATGCCATGTTTGAAAAGAGGATTCTTGAACAATTCAAAACAAATCCAGGAGAGACAAGCTCATCAAATGATTCAACTGCCTTCTACTCAAACATTGGGATTACCACTAAAGCTTCACAAGTTATACCCATGGGTGATGGAACTCACAAACTCATTCCTGATACAAGATTCAAACAAGCTGATGCTGATGCAGCCGTGGGCCACTTCATTACTCAACTAGCACTTATGGTTAAACAAAACTTGACTCTCAGTCCACATACCAACCGCTTTCACACCAAAATGAGATCGAACTCGCATCCATCTTCACAACCATGCTCTAGTCGGAGATGGGAAAGTTATGGTGGCCAGTTCAAGAAAGACAGCGAACAAGGAATAGGTGGAGTCATAGACAATATGTGGCAAATCTAATAGGGGAAGAAATGGAAATCAAGGACAAGTTAAGACAATCAAGTGTTACAACTGTGGTGGTGAAGGACACATTGCAAGGAATTGCACATCTCCAAAACGTCCTCAGAATGCTGAATACTTCAGGGATAAGATGTTGCTAGTGCAAGCTCAGAACAATGGAGCAACCTTGGATGAAGAGGAGTCTGTTTCTTGGAGGGAATGCTAAGACATATGATTCAGATGTGGATGAGCAGCCTATTCAGGAGATTGGTCACAATCATCATAATGCCTTTCAAGTCGCTGACTGTGATGCATACGACTCTGATGTTGATGATGGACCTACTGCATAAACAATTTTCATGGCTAGCATTTCTCCAATGGTCTCTCCTAAAGTCTCTACTTCATCACAAGCTGGACCATCCAAAGACAAAATCATCTCCGAGGTATTAAAATTATATGATGAAGTTGATGTGCAAAAGATACATAATGAAATACAGTCAACTGAAATCATTGAGTCCGATATTGAAAATATGGGTAATATCAATGTTGTCCCATATGATCAATATGTGAAACAAAGTTATAGTGTGATTGCATCAAGTGATGTATCTCCCCAGTCAATAATGATTATGTCTGTGATGAATACACTGCATGTGCCCCTGATGATTCTGTTATCTCTGAACTTAATGCCTATAAAGAACGACTTGCCATTTATGAACAACGTGCTAAGTTTGAGCTAAATACTCGTGAGCAGGAGTAGGATAACCAAATGCGCATAAATTATTGAAAAGTAATTTTAGAGAAGAAGTGTTAAAACAAGAGTTAAATTCCTTACAAGAAAACTTTCAAAAACTGCTAAGCAAAAACAAGAACTTCAAGAAAATGTTAAAGTGCTTAAGCAAGAATTTCATGCCAAGGAATCAAAACTTTTGAATGATTTTTCTAATCTAAAAACCTTGAAGAACAAGCTTGAAAATAAGTTGTACGTACAAGGGAACACCATTCAGACTGCCCACATGATCACAAAGCATAGAGTCTTAAGCGATAAGCATAGCATTTCCCTGGTTGAGGAACCAAATCCAGAGGTCATTAAAAAGGCTAGAAATGCTCATAAGGTATGATGGCAATGAAATCCTTAAACCTAGACGTAAAACCTAGTTGCGCTGAGTTCATCTGAGGAAGATAATAAATCGATGAAGTCACTAGGAAAGGATGAACAAAAAGTTAGATGATCCAATATGTAAAGAGAAGAAAATAATTATCACACCCCATGATTACAAGAAGGAAAACTGGATCTCCTTAAACAAATTTAAGCCTCAAATGTTATTAACACCGAACAAGTTTTTGGAAAAGGATTTAGATAAGCTAAAAGCCGAAAATCTTGTTGATACAAACCCTTCCCTTAGGAAAATGCCTACTGCGACTGTGTATCCTCCAAATACACCGATGCATTTAGTTCCTAGAACTATTGCCACTAAGAGTAAGACCTTAATCACCAATATGTTATTCTTCAACTATTTGTCGATTTTGAGAAAACTTGTAAGAAAAGGATCACACCCACCGGGATAACTGAAGGGGAAAGGGGTTTTGAGCAAACTAAAGAATGCTATCTAACTCCAGGTAATGCCTTTCTTCAAACTACTAAAAGATCATTTTGAGAGTCTTAAAAAGGGGATAACTTCAGATATTAAAGGAATGGAAAAAGAATTTGATGCAATGGTAGTTGAGGTTAGTGACTATGAGCGAGCATTAAAATATAATGAGATTGAGTGGAAGAACTTGCATACCTTGAATGAGAATTTGATTTCTGAATGTATTGCTCAAGATGTGTTTTACATCGCTACTTAATTGCTCCATTAATGCTTCTCAATTTCATGAATTATCTGTTGCACTGAAAGTCTCCCATGATCATGTCATTGAGCTTCAAAAGATTAATTCGAAACTTAATGAGAAAATTGATCAGGATGATCATGATAATTTGGTAAAGCATCTTTCTAAACTAGAAGTTGAACATTTTGATTTACAACTAAAATATCAACATCTAAAAGAAAATGTTAAAACCTCAAATACCAAGACTTCTTTGATGCTCCAATTTGATGCGCTTTTGAAATTAGCAAACGCGGATGAACAGATTGAGCTCATTGTAACACGATCAAAAAGTTGAAAGTCCAAATCTCTCAATTAAAGGGTGACAAGAACAATGTGACTCGATCTCAAATGCCTCCTCCTTTAGATTCTCAAGACTTCAAACTTTTCATCTTCAAAACTTGGTAAATGCCTTACAAAAGGAAAACGAGAGTTTTCTAGAAGAAAATGAAAAAGTTAAACGACACTTTAAAGAGTTATATGATTCAATGAAAGTCACTCGTGACCAAAACAACGAAAAAATAACGTCTTTACAAAAGGAAATTGAGAATCTAAGAAGTCTGGAAAATGGGAAACTTCCACTTGTGTTTAATAAGAATGTTGTTTCAAAGTCACCCTTAGATTGCAAATACACTGTGACGGTTAAATATATTCCTCCTCATCTTAGGAATAA
>OU343216.1:104776917-104813407 GCA_910596185.1 Chrysanthemum makinoi | reverse complement strand
ATTTACATATAGATATTACGATTAAGCACATTCCGACATGAGGACGGTTTGTTGAACTTTCATGTCGATCAATAACTCCAACATTTTTCAAACGACATGTTAGGATCACGGAGTGGGAAACACAACACAGCGTGAAGTGACCATACGGATAGAATACATCGTCCCTGATTTTTCACAAGTCCCCAAACTAAGCGTAAAATCAAAATCATTGTTAAATATGATTCTAGATGCTAACACTACCCATGGAAGTTACTTGTGTAATTACCTTTTGCTCCCATTTTCCTATTTGCCTCTAGATTTTTTTATTTTTTTGTGAGAAATGAATTTCTTCAAGTTTCGTTTCGATAACTTTTATTTCGATAAAGATACAAAGCTAAGTCGCTAATTAGTTATTCACCTTCCTCGAAACCATTGCACACAAGAATGAGGTCCACGTCAAGGTCCTATTTCAGCACGATTTAGAAGATATCTCCCGGATTCAAAGTTTGGCTTAACACTTATTTCAGGACATTTGCATTTTTGCAATTTAGGCCCTTGGTCTTTTCAACCACTAACTCAACGGGATTACCGTTTTATCAGGAGTCTTATTATGACTTTGGATTTTCCTCAACCTTTTTAGAAGTCTATGACAACTTTTATGGCTTTGGATTTTTCAACTTTAATACATTTGGGCTTTATTTCATGTTAATTTTTGGCAAACTCCGAATCCTACGGCTTTTATAACAATAGAAACAATAGCAGCAAACTATCAGGAATCAGTTGTCTATTACACCGCAACACTGACAGTACCTTGATGTGTACCCAACTCTCATGGGCAAAGATTCTCTAAAGAAGAATAAAGAACTAACTATCGCCAAAAACTCAACATCTCTAATTATTATTTGACAAATATGGAGTGAAACAATTTTGTGGTGGGCTCTAAAGAGAACCAACTACTCCACGCTTAGCATCTAAACTCATAAGTAACTCTATCATTTCTCGATCTCCGCAAATTTAAAATCCCAAATAATGAGATCCGCGGATGCTTAGCCGATAATTTTTAGATTATCTATGCTTAAGGGAACAAGCTAGGGCTCAACACGCCCAGTCAAGTCAGAATTCTATTCTTACTCTCACCAGTGGAAAGTCAATAAGGTGTCAAAACATATATTAACTTAGCAAATGCTTTGTAAAATAATCTCAAGTCTCGCATTTTTAAAGTCACTTATTAGAAACTAGCAACTTCTTGTTTAAGCTTCCGTATTTAAAAATCACTTAGGGAGACTTGCAAAATTTTGGCCTTGTGAGCTAGAATCGCATTTTATAGCCTCTTGTCTAAGCAATTAGCAAAGGCTTTTTCAAGAAAACGCATATTTAAAGTAACTTCTACGAAACTCGCAAGAACTTTTCAATCATAAAACTAGCAAAAGCTTACAAAAATTTTAAAATTTTCACATTTTTGCACAATTTTTTCATTTTCTAAGGAAAAACGGGTTGCGAGAACATGACAAAATAAGTGCGGGTCAAATCAAATCGAAGATTACCCTACCCCAGACGAGAACGAAACATTGTCCTCAATGTTTAAAAGCAAGGGTATCAACGAAAATCAAAAAGCCGTTTATTAAGTATGCTAAAAGATAAACGTTAGTCGATAAGATTTCGGATATAGGATTTCCATAAGCAACGAACATGAAACTCGAGTGGAGAAAAGACAAACTTCGAGCACGAGAGTCTTCATATCGGGAAAATCCTACACAACATCTTAAATAGGTCCTTCTTAAAGGCGAGATCACAATACACTACAAGTCATATATTATCTCACTCTTCTAACCTCTGATCACTTGATCAATCTAGTAGTTCTTTTTTCTTTTTTTGTGATTCTTAAATAGGTCCTTCTTAAAGGCGAGATCACAATACACTACAAGTCATCTAAGCAAAGGATCCTTGATTGATTTGTTCATCCACAAGATTTCTGTAGCAAGATCTTGTATTTCATATTTCACATAGTTGTTGTGTAATAGTTGTGTTGGTTTGGTCCGCCGTGCTAAGGACTCGGTATTTAGCTTTGTACCGGCAAAAGTGTAAGCGACGTTGTGAGGGTTCTCCGTCGTGTTGAAGGAGCTTGTTGACATAGTGCTTGAACTCTCGAGTGGGGAACTTGGAGAGTGGAGTAGGGCAAGGAAGGTGTGCTTGTAGCCGAACCACTATAAATCACTTGTGTCGCTACTCTCTATCCTTTACTTTACTTGCTTTCATTATTTACTTTACTTATTGGTTTATACTATCTATCCATCCATACGAATTCATATAAGATCAAATCTAAATCTTTGAAACTTATGTTAAAATCGGCAAAACTATTCAACCCCCCTTCTAGTTTTCCACAATTGGTATCAGAGCAAGGTTTACAAAAGTTTTAAAATAAATTGTATTTTAATTTTTTTTTATCCCAATGAGTTTAAAAATTATAGAGAAGGGCAATCTATGCAACGACCTCCACTACTTGAAAGAAATGGTTTTATTTATTGGAAAAATAGATTTGAAACTTATGTGAAATCAAAAGATATTGATCTTTGGTACATCATTGTTGAAGGTGATTTTCAAGCCACTACAAAAGACGATAACCAGGCAACGAAACAAACATCCCTCATGATCGGCTCTCCGAAGATCAAAAGAAAAGGCTTTCCAAAAATAGTGAGGCAAAAATGGTTTTATATAATGCCTTACCTAAAAAGTAATTTGAAAGAATTTCTATACTTAAAACCTCTAAAGAAATTTGTAATTCCTTAGTTGTAACTCACCAAGGAAATCAAAAAGTAAAAAACAACAAAATAGATTTATTTGTTCAACAATATCAACAATTTTCAATATCGGATGAGGATAGTATAGATAATTCTTTTGCTAACTTTAATACTATTATTACTTTATTACAAGCACTTGATGAGTCTTTTTCTAGTTGTAATCATGTCAGGAGATTTCTAAGGGCGCTTCCGTCAAAGTGGAGACCAAAGGTAACGGCCATCAAAGAATCCAAAGACTTGTCAATCCTCACTCTAGACGAACTCATAGGAAACCTAAAGCTCTATGAGCTCGTCCTCGCTAAAGACTCCGAAGCCTCAAAAGAAAAGAAAGAGAAGCACAAATCTCTCGCCTTAAATGCCAAGAAGGTCTCAAGCGATGAAGAAGCCTCATCTTCAGAAAGTGATGACAAAGAGTATGCAATGCGTGTGCGGATTTCAAGAAGTTCTTTTTCTGGAAAGGAAGATATGTCAAGCAACCATATGATGACAAGAAGGGGTTCCAGAAAGGCAAAGAAGACAAGAAAGTAAAGGACGAACGCACATGTTTTAAATGTGGGGATCCTAATCACATCATTAGTGAGTGTCCCAAACATGACTAACAAAAGGCGTTCATAAATGGTTCATGGGGAATGAGTGAGGAGGAGAATGAAGAAATTTGTCTCATGGCAAAAGACTCAAACGAGGTATGTCCCGAATCTCTTTATTATAGTAGCTCATCATTAGATGATGAATCCTTACATCTTGAATATGTTAAACTTTGTAAAATTAGCTTAAAAGTAACTAACAAAAATAAGATTTTGAAAAACAAAAATGAACGTTTAGAAAAGGAAGTTCTTAAGCTAAAAGATAAATTAAAACGTTTAGAAAAGGGAAAGGAAGTAGATAGTGAATGTGAACTTTGTGTTCAACTTCAAACGTTAGTTTACCATCTTGATTCCAAGATTTCTAGAATAAGTACTAATACTCTTGATAAAATACTTGATAGTGTTAAAACGGGAAATTATCAAAAGGGTTTAGGTATTCGTGAAACACATTAAGGCCAACTAGCGAGATTAAATAAACACAATTCGTTAAAGCAATTGAAAACAAGGCATCGTAGTCATGGATCCCATAGATCCCTTTAAAAAAGGAAACTGCCTAGTGTAAATCCGTGGATTCTCGTTGGTCTGCACAAGAAATAGTAGAAATAATGCAACTACATCATCTAGAACTGACTTTGTTATTGTTAACAAGAAGAAACCAACCCATGTCACTGTTAGAAATGTCAAACAACCACCTCCACCAAAACAAAATCAAAGTTTTATGAAAAAAAAATGCTGGGAATTATATTTTGTAAAACAGCTTAAGTATGATTAAGTTTGTTAGAGTTAATTATGGTAGAGTTAGTATTAAATGGGTAGACCTGACTTAAGTTCCATAGTAGTTAAGTCCGCCACACTAAAGATGTTATCTAGGCAACAAAGTGTCGTTGGTTAAGTCCGCTTTGTGTCTAAAACGTAATAGTTGTTAGAGTTATATTATGAATATATATGAACGCAGAGATATCTGGAGAAGATATCTTAACCCTTCTACAAGTTTGTTAGACAATTAGGGTTTCCTTAGTGTATAATAGGATTCCTAAAGTGTTAGGTTAATGTACGAGTTGTATGCATTAGCCTTTGAGCAAGTTAATAGAAAATACGAAGTTAGTAATTCTTGTGTTCTTCATACTTGTGTGTTAAGATTCCACATTAACACATTAAGCAAAGAGTTCTTCATATAGTAAATTGAATCTATTCAAGTTTACTATTAGTCGTTCAAGGCTACTTAGATCCGTAAACTTTGGACCTATTATGGTATCGAGCTGTTGAAGGACTCAATTGAAGAAACCAAAAACACCAAGAACACTCATCTCATCTCTCTTAAAAACCCTTAAGAATGTCTCTTCATGATAACTTCTCAAATCATCATAGTGATGAAGAAGGTTCTGAGCGGGAAACTGAAGCATCAGAAGCATGATCTCAGAAACAACAAAAGAAACAGCAACAACAACATCTTCCTGCAACAAAAACTATCTCTAACCTCAAACTTCCTATTCTAAAAAAGGAAGAATACGACATTTGGGCAATGGAGATGGAACAGTAACTGGAATATGTAGATTATAAGGTCTAGAAAATGATCTAGAATGGGAATTCAAAGAAGAGAATTTCCAAAGGCAAAGATGCCAATGCCGATTCTTCCACCGCCATAAACTACAGATACTTACGAGGAGAAAGAAAGAAAGGCAAGAACTCTCCTAAAGATGGCCATACCAAAGGAACATCTGAGAAGGTTCCAGAATTTAGATGATGCTAAGGAAATATGGAAGGCTATTAGGACAAGATTTGGAGGAAACACCAACTCAAAAAAAATATGCAAAAAGCTGTTTATAAACAACAGTTTGAGGCATTTACCATCACAGCTCTCTGAAGGCCTGGAGAAAGGCTATGAAAGGTTCCAACTACTCCTATCACATTTGGATGCACATGAATCTGAAGTTTCTAATGAATATGCAAATATGAAGTTTCTCAGATCATTGCCCAATGAATGGCCAAATCTAGCAATGATCATGAGAAATAAAGAAGATATTGACACCTTGTCAATAGATGACTTGTATAATAATCCCAGAGTTTATGAACAAGACATCAAGGGAAATTCAAAAGCTTCTTCAAGTGACAACAATGTTGCCTTTATCTCTCATGGCAGAAACACTAAAACCAGAGTTAAGTCTGGTAGTGGTTTTAGTTCTGGTAGCTATATAGTTAGTACTGGTGTAAAGGAAAAGGATGAGGTCAGCCGTTTTACGATAAGATCGTCTAATCTTTGTTTTCAAATCAATCTGAAAACATTCTAAATGAAGAATTGGATCAGAGTGAAGATGAGGATATGGAGGAAATGGATATCAACTGGAAGTGTGCTATGATTGCATTAAGGATGAGGAAATTCTTCAAGAAGACTCGAAGTAGCGCTTGATGGAAAAGAGACCAGTAGGATTTGACAAGTCAAAGCTGAAGTGTTATAGGTGTCAAGAGAGGGGTTACTTTGCTAGGGAGTGTATTGTAAAGGAGGCTAATGAAAAGAAGAAAATGGATTCCTTATATCCTAGGCATGTTGAGAAGGAAGACAAGAATCCATTGTGGTCGCTAACTTTGAAGTCGGTGTGGTTATCGGGGAGAGCATCCTCCAGAGGGGACAAAAGTCAAGCATGCTCTCATGGCCATAAGCTCCAGCAGTGAGGTAACTTTATGCTAAACAATATGTACTGATTCATACAATAAATTGCAGTCCCATTATGATGAACATATGGGTCAAATGAGTGATCAAGAAGTTAAACTACTTTATGAAAGTACCTAAAACATTAGAAAACAAGTAAATAATCTTCAAAAACAAAATGCATCTCTTAATGAAAAGATTACCTTTCAAGGTAATGACATATTTGAAAAGGATGAGAAGCTTAGAAGATATAGGAGAATAGGAATGAAGGCGCTAAAGATAAAGAAGAGTCAAAAGATAGTTGAAAATGGCAAACAAGAACAAAAATCTGTGGAGGCTAGTAAATTCAAGAATGAGTTCTACAAGTAAAATTGGTTTAGGGTATGGGATAAAATCTGATATAGAGGTTCTAGGATATGAGGAAGAGGTGATAGAAAATGTTTTTGTAAATTCAAAAAGTGATTTTGAAGGTAAACCTAAATATCACGTGATTTGTCGAAACCGAAATTACAAGGGAGTTCCACCACCAATTAATGATGATTATACTCCTAAACCTGAGAAAGAATATGATGAGTCCTTATTTGACTATAGCAAATGGAAGAACCCTGAAACTGTTGCTTCTTAGAACTACTCCATTGAATTTACTAACTTTCAATCCATTGACAATAAAGGATTATGTGGAAAAAGTTCTGAAAGCAGTGGTTCAGAAGATAAGACCAGTGAGTACTCTTCCAGTCAATCTAATGACAGTGAAGGACCCACTAGAAGTATCTCTGAATGTTCTCTAGAACTTAAGATTAAGCCTATAAGGATCTCTAAACCAGTTTTAAAAAGTGAACCTTTTGTATGTAAACCTGAACCAGTTAAACCTAGTGTGTCTCAATCTAAGCTAAAATCAGATTCACCTAGCTTTGTTCCTAGGTAGAAAAGAGAAATACATAGCACTGACAAGGTTAATTGGAATGCTAGAATGGAAAAGGAGTTAGGTGTAGGTTACTCCTTTGATGTTAAAAGATGTTTTGTCTGCAATAGCTTAAGCCATCTGATTAGAGATTGTGACTTTCATGAAAAGAAAATGGATAGAGAAGCTGAGGAAAGAAGGAAAAAGGGTGTAAACACTGGGAATGGGGTAAATAAACCAGTGTGGAATAATGTGAACATGATTAACCATGCTAATAAGTTTGCTATTAGACCAGACTGCTAATACTGGTAGTAATTATGTTAATTCTGTGAGACCAAAGGTGGGTACTGGTGGTCAATTTAGTTTTGGTAGGCAAAATTTTAATAGTAGTAATATATTTAGAGTTAATACTAGTCATGTTAAACCTGGCCTAGCTAAAATTAATTCTAGGTATAGATCACAACCTACCAGTCCATCACCCAAATAGAAAACCAAGTGAACCGTTTAATCAAAGACTTCATTATGGTTCTCATTCACCTGTGAGAGACCCCATGTCTTAAAATGCAGCTCAAATGTTTCAAACCTATGCTGCAAGAGGGAACTGGGGGAATACTGTTAAGCCCTTGGCAGGTTATACTTGGAGACAGACCAGACCAAACTTCAAGTATAATAGTGGACCAGTTTATATTAATGTCACAATCTAAAGGTCCATTAGCAGCACCCAAGCCTCTACAGGCATGGGTCCCCAAGAGAAACTAATTTCTATTCTCTATGTAGGAACATCCTTATTTGAATATGATAAATACAGGAATCTTTAACAGTGGATGTTCTGAGCAGATAACTGGTAACAAGGATCACTTGGAGGAGCTTGAGGAAGTCCAAGGAGTTTTTGTTACCTTTGGAGAAGGCATAGGCTAACCTATGCATAGTTAGATTTTTATGGAAGTGTTATGAACAATTGTGTATTGGTGTGTTTTGGTGATTTTGTGGACATCTTTTGATTTCTATGTTTGCTACAATATCTTTGGTGTGCTTGAACAATTATATTTGGTTTCTCTATGGATTAATTCTGGTGGTTTTGAGTTAATTCTATTTGTTAGACCTGCATATTGTATTTCTCTTGGTTTTAGACTAATTTTTCACGGAAATGCACTATCTATCAAAGATAGGGGAGGTATGGAAGCTATACTGATGGAAGTGCTACTATTCAGAGTTAAAACTGGTGATGTCACACTTAAGTCTGGTTGACTATTTTAATTCTGATAGTGCAAAAATATTATTTTTTAGTCCATATTTTAAGTCTGGTTGACTGCTCTGTTTGAGGGGAGGAGTAAGCCTAAGAGGAGGCTTATTGTTTAAAGGAGGCTTAGTGTTGTACATCTGTGTAAAATTTTGTATATTGTGCACTTTTTTCCACTGATATTTTTGCAGATGTTGGAGAAACAATCTGTGATGAAAAGAAGAAGTGAAAGTCTATTTATTAAAGGTTGTATCCTAAGATGCAGCAGTACAAAAGAAGACTTCATTACATCTGATCAACAAAACACATCAAACAAACTCCTACACCAACTAGCCCATAGCCCTCTTCCCCTTCCCACTAATGACATGCATGATCTGCTTTCCTCTCTTCCCAATCACCTCCCAAGCACGGCGACTGGGAAGGCCAAGCACCTGTTCCCTCTTCCATGGTGTTGGGTTGGAGGG
Source organism: Chrysanthemum makinoi (assembly GCA_910596185.1). NCBI lineage: Eukaryota > Viridiplantae > Streptophyta > Magnoliopsida > Asterales > Asteraceae > Chrysanthemum > Chrysanthemum makinoi. The sequence continues at coordinate 104,804,794 of OU343216.1, read as the reverse complement.
AGTTGGCCTTTGTGCAGAGGTAGCTACCACCAAAGCTTTAGATGTCCCTACTGCTTCCTCATCATCAGTGTCATCATAGCAGGAGACATAGCTGGCGTGGACTTCAACTCATAATCTAAGCTTGAGTCATCCACATATGGTGGAGGTAGGGGTGTTAGTAGGGTCGGGTTGACCCGACCTGAACCCGAACCCGAACCCGATAAGACTAATCGGGTCGAGTCTAATCGGGTCACAAAATCTTGTCGGGTTGTTTTGACTTGAACCCGATAATCCGATAGTGTTATCGGGTCGGGTTAGGGTTAAATAAATAATGCTATCGGGTTATCGGGTCAACCCGATAAGACCCGCCAATCACTTATCGATTTTTTAATTCTTACTTTTTATAACCCCATGTCTCATGTCTGTATGTTTAGTATCAAATCGGATTAGAGATGGAAGATTATACGTTACTGAGATGTTATAGTTTGATGCACGTTCTTTTATTACAGATAGGACTTATTGAATGATAGATTGGCTGGAAAATTAATAGGCTACTTCAGTTACGGTATATTATTATGTTGTGGAACTAGACTTTGTATTAAGGTCAGGGTTCAATAAATTGACATTTCGGTGTACAGTTGCTGCAATAGGCTACTTCGGTGTACATTTCGGTGTACAGTTGGCTGGAAAATTAATAGGCTACTTCAGTTACCGTGGTCATGATATGTAGTTTATTTATGGTTCAATATATTGACAATTCGGTGTACAGATTGGCTAGCAAAAAATTAAGCTACTTCAGTTACTGAGAATTTACCCAAACCAATTCATTCAAGTGACTTCAATAGTAAACAATTTGTAAGTAAGTAATACACTTTTATTTAGTTGCAACTTGCAACTGACAATATATTAATAAACAATATTGAGATGAAAACAATTTTTAATACTAACATTGTTTAATTTAATACTAGTAGAATATTACTGTAGTTAATTTTGGATTTGTAACTTTGACAATTAATACGCTTTATTTAGTGAACAGTGTGCATAACTTAGTCCGACAACCCGACTTAACCCGACCCGATAACACCCGAACCCGATAAAGTATTGTGATGAGGAGGAAAGTACTTCCTCCATGCATCATTGGATGATGAACTGAATGATGAATCAGATGAAATTTCAATAATGTCAGGGTTACTCATAGTGTTTGGAGGATTTGTAGTAAAATGAGAAATTTAAAGGTGTGTGATGGAGTTGGTTTGTGATTCGAAGGCCACTTTATAGGCAAAGTCCACTCAAATATCTTCACCAGAAAAATTAGTGCAAGTAACTTTTAGTTGGTGGAGGAGTAAATATTAAAGATATTTTTACTAAGGAGGGTTGACCATCAGAAGATATTTTACAGGGATTTTTGAATCCATTTTTAGTTCTGGTCGTTAATACTGGTGGATTCATGGTTAAGTCTGGCTATTAATACGGGTGGCTAAATCTGTTACCATATTTTATGGGGTAACGATTATCTTTCTACACTTTGAACTTATTCTCTTTCCAAAGATAATTGAAACCCTACCAGTATATATACTCCTTATAACTCTGTTTTCTCATACGGGTTTTAAAACAGAGTTAGTCATGATCATCTATATTCTTTGTATCATCATGGTTTCTGCAGCATGGTGTACTAATAATGGTGTGCAGATTAATAATGTCTTGGAGTTGTGTGCTACTTTGTCTTCTAGAATTTCAGCCTTTGGAACAAGATCTTGCTTCGACAAACAGGTTTGGGAGCTGAGGTGAATCAATTAAAAGAAGACATCCATAACTTACAGGCCAGACAAGGTATTCTTGATGAATCGACTCAATCTCAAGAGTCTGTGAATAATCTTCATGATCTTGAAAATTCTTCCAAACAGAGGAGGAAATCAAAGTTAAATCTAAAGAAAATGATGGTTAAGAATCCTGATCCAATAGTCGATTGGGATATTTATTGGGATCAATTTGGAAAATCTTGGAAGGTAATCAGATACAGTGGAGAGTTTGCTATCCACAATCATCTTAAAGATTTGCTAAAATCTTTTAATCGACAAGAGTTGGACACTTTGTGGAGTCTGGTTCAACAAAAGCTCAAGATTGCTAAAAATTCAGATGTTAAAGAGCAAGAACTTTATACAGAACTTCAAAGACTATATGAACCAGATCCTACAGATGTATATTGGAATTTTCCATGTCAAGATTCCTGTGTGTCATGGAAATTTTATGATAAGTGTGATGTTCATCATTTCTCCACAAGAAGTGGAGTTGATCTGTTCATGTTGGCAGAAGTAGAGTATCCATTGTGTGTTGAAGTGCTTCAAGTAATGTTACTCTCAAAGATTCAGTATGAAAAAGAATCTATGGCTGCTGAAAAGCTCATCAAAAGGATATGTGATCAATTGTTGGCCAGAATAGTTGATCAGATTGAAGAAGAAACAGCAGTCAAAAGGAGACGAATGAGCTAAAATTGTTTGAAAGAACTTTGGTAAAAAAAGAAAATAAAAAAATTATATGGTGTTCAACTCAATATATCTGTGTTGATGAAGATTTGGCTAGCCCACAAGATCATGGTTTGTGTAAAGGCTGTGGAAAACCATGACTAGTCCAAAAGGGTATAGCTTTTGGTAATGTCTTAACAAATCTGTTGATAGCTGCTGGTTTGCTAAAATCAGATGGCAATCAATGTACCATGGTCTTATACACCAAAACATTGGCTACTCCAGTAGTGATGGCTAATAGGTAAAGAGACATCAAACCCATTAAATTTTCTATGATTCACCTTCAATGGTGTCATGACATCTGGAAGTGATGAAAATAGTATGAAACTTTCATGTTTTGATGTACAAATAGTCATAGTTGCTGAAAAGACCAAGGAGTGCTAAAAGTTTGCTGATATAATGCTGCACAAACCATATAATGAAGACAATCTCAAGGATGCAGCTTAAAGATAATTCCAAGATCCTCAGGAGTTTAAAAGAACTTGAAGTTCACAAGTGAAGATCAAGTTAGGGGAGGATTGTTGGGATTTATATTTTATAAAACAACTTAAGTATTATTAAGTTTGTTAGACTTAATTCTGGTAGAGTTAGTAGTTAAGTCTGGTAGACCAGACTTAAGTCTGTTAGTAGTTATGTCTGCCAGTACTAAAGATGTTAAGTCCTGGAGAACAAAGTGTCGTTGGTTAAGTCCTGTTTATGTCTAAAACGAATAGTTGTTAGAGTTATATCAGAATAGATATGAACGTGTAGAGATATCTAGGAGAAGATATTTACCCTTCTACAAGTTTGTTAGACAATTAGGGTTTCCTGGTGTATAAAAGGATTCTAAGGTGTTAGGTTAATGTACGAGTTGTATGCATTAGCCTTTGAGCAAGTTAATAGAAAATACGAAGTTAGTAATTCTTGTGTTCTTCATACTTGTGTGTTAAGATTCCGCATTAACACATTAAGCAATTGCAAAGAGTTCTTCATATAGTAAATTGAATTTATTCAAGTTTATTATTGGTCATTCAAGGCTACTTAGATCCAGAAACTTTTGGACCTACAACAAAGGTCCATAGTTTTCTAAACCAAACACAATTATAAGAAGACCAAGTAATCTTTATCTGAGAAGTAACCACCATCAAATGGGATGGAATCCTAATGCACAAAATAGTTTTCCATTTCAAAACTATACACCTTGGAATGCTTTCTCACCTTTTTCATATATGCCTCATATGAATGAAATGTATAACACCAAATGGGGACCAAACTTTTGAGTTAATTGTTTTCTTAGGTGTGCCTAAAGGTTGACTTAGATCCGGATGAATGGATCAAGGATAGCGGTGCACGAGGCATATGACCGGTAACAAAGATTTGTTTTTCATGTACGAATCCTTCAATGGAGGAAATCATCGGTAAAGGTACAATTTCTCACAAATCCTTAACTATTAACGATGTATGTCACGTAGAAAACCTAAAGTTCAATCTACTAAGTATAGGACAAATATGTGATAAAAAGTGCAACGTACTTTTTAGCGTAGTAAAATATTGAAAAATGGTATTACTATAGGAATAGGCATTAGAAAACATGGAGTCTATGTCATTAAAATCGGTAATGAACCAAAAGACAAACTTTGTCTTACCTCTATGGATGATACATCGACCTTATGGCATCGAAGATTGGGTCACGCCAATATGCGACTTCTTCAATCGCTATCATCCAAAGAATTAGTAAGAAATCTACCCAAAATAAAATACGAACATCATTTTTGTGATGCTTGTAACATAGGAAAACAAGTCCATGCTAGTCATAAAGCTAAAATTATGGTTTCAACAACTAAGTGTCTAGAATTACTACATATGGATTTATTTGGTCCATCCGCTATTCAAAGTTGGTAATTTATACTTTGGTTATAGTGGATGATTACTCTAGGTACACATGGACTAAATTTCTATAAATAAAACTGAAACGTTCGATTACTTTGAAATATTAAGTAAGAAAATCCAAAGACAACTAGGAAGTTCTATTGTGTCAGTTAGAACGAATCATGGTAGGAAATTTGATAATGAAGTGCAATTTGGAGCTTTTTATGATGCTAATAATGGTACATCACAATTTCTCCTCGTGACTCAACAATCATGGGCTAGTTAAAAGGAAAAATAGAACCCTACAAGAAATGAGTCGCACCATGATTAATGAGCAATCTATTTCTCAAAAATTTTGGTGCAATGCCATCGACACATAAACCTATATACTAAAACGAGTCCTAATTAGACCATTCTTAGGAAAAACTCTATACGAGTTACTACGAGGCAAAAAGCCTACGTTAGAACACTTTCGAGTCTTTGGTAGTAAATGTTTCATACATAATACTAAAGATTACTTAAATAAATTTGATCCTAAATTAACCGAAGGTATTCTTCTTAGGATATTCTCCTAATAGTAAAGCACACGTAATACTAAATAAAGAAACCATGAAAGTTAAAGAATCTTGAAACGTAAAATTTGATGAGAGTCCACCTAAAACTACCCTACCTCTTGTCGATGACGAGTTAATCGAAAGTGAAGTCTTAGAAATCAAAGAGAACATAAATAAAGAAGATGAACCATTAAAAAATGAAATCATCAATATTATAGAGTCTAAAGATCATCCCGTAGAAAAGATTATAAGGGAAATTAAATAAAACAACCTTAAGATCTCAAGTCCAAAACCAAAGTAGTGTATTTTGTTTTGTCTCAGCCATAGAACCTAAAAATACTCAAGAAGCCATAAAATATGAAAGTTGGGTAATGGCTATGCAAGAAGAGTTAAATCAATTCGTTTCTAACAATGTTTGGACACTTGTCCCTCAACCTAAAAACCAAACCATAATCAGAACAAAATGGGTATGTAAAAACAAGTTAGATGCAAACGGTGTCGTGTGTTAGGAATTAGAAAATTCAGTCATTAAAGTGTCGGTCACCTCAAGTATATGTAATCATTAGAAAGCTCGTAGTCGTAGTTATTTAATGTTAGTCAGTAGTTAGTTAAGTAACAACACTGCGGAGGACGGACGGTCTTTACCCATCTGTATGCCCTGATCCATAGCCCGAGGTGGCGTTTATTGTAAGACGCTATAAATACCCTCTACTCCCAAGGTAGAGGTTGGAGCTCATACCATTTTTCTTTGTTTTTTACATAGTTCCCAAACTCTTCCCTTTCTCTCTCTAGAACTTTCTCTCTCTAAAACATTGTGTACGCCCTATATGGATTTGATATGATGTGTTTGTGAAATCCTATATATTACAATTGGTATCAAGAGCCATGGTTTGATCACTCATCTTTCATGCTCTTTGTTTTGATGGATTTCATAAGGTTTTTGGGGTTATAAGTGTTTTGGAGAGTTTGAATCATTTGGTCAATTTCTAGTGTTAAAGTTTGAATTTTGATTGTACTTTTGTGTTTAGGATCATCACAAGTGTTTAGGTTTTGAATGGAAGGCTTGAATCATTGGGTTTAGTTGTTTTGATTGATAAAGTGGTGTTTCAAACATTGTATGTTTAGTTGAGCCACGGTGTTGAGTTTCTTGGAAGCGAGTTGCTTGTTATTGAAGCGAGTTGGTTTAATGACTTGGATATTGCGAGTTGTACATAAAGCGAGTTGGTATATGACTTGGCTATTGCGAGTTGATTCTTTAAGCGATTGAGTTTAAAGCGACTGGCTATTAAGCGAGTTGTATTGTCAGCGAGTTGTTTTAAGCGACTTGGTGGTCAAGCGAGTTGTCTGTGATGCGACTTGGCTATTTAGCGAGTTGATTCTTTGCTTAATTTGAGTTTTGCTTAACTTGTCTTTTAAGCGAGTTGTTTGTTTAGCGAAGTTGATACCAAAGCGAAGTTGGATCTTGTAGCACTTGTCTATTGAGACTTGTCACTTCTTCGTGCTACATTTATACGGTTGTTCTTTTGGTTTAGTAAAATCCCGCGGAAAGAATCAATTTCCTGTTTAATCAAAGAATAGTAAAATCCCGTAAAACTTGTAATCATGTCTAACAACGTACCTACTATCGCTTCATCAGAAATAGGACATTCATAAAGCAGGATCGATACTCGCCCACCTATGCTTGACAGAACTGATTATGACTCATGGGCACAACGAATTAGGTTGTATTGTTTGGGAAAGGAAAATGGAGTTAACATTCTAAAGTCAATTGATGAAGGACCTTATCAAATCAAGACTACTAGAGATGTTCTTGAAACTGCCACAGATGGTACAAGGACCCTAGGATTGACGACCAAAGACGTATGACGAGCTCAGTGATAAGGAGAAGAAGAGATATGATGCTGATATCATGGCTTCAAACATTATACTTCAGGGTCTTCCAAAAGACATCTACAAGTTGATCAATCACAACACTGAAGCCAAGGCAGTTTAGGATAATGTCAAGATGCTTCTCTCAAGTTCTGAATTGACTAAGGAAGACAGAGAATCACAACTGTATGATGAATTTGAGCACTTTAAGATGAAACCATACGAAAGTGTCTATGAATATTACGTGAGATTCCACAAGCTTGTGAATGACATGAGGAATATCAAAATGATTATGCCAAATATTCAACAACTCAAAGTTTATGAATAACATGAATCCCGAATGGCACAAATTTTCACCTCGTGAAGCTAACCAAAGGATTAAAGAACACCAACTATGAGCAATCTGATGCCTTCCTCGCCGTAATGAGAGAAATGCTATGTTTGAACGAATGATTCTTGAACAGTTCAAATCTAAACAAGGAGAAGCAAGTTCGTCAAATGATTCAACAACCTTTTACACCAATGTTGGAATTACCACCAAAGCTTCTCAAGTCATACCTACTGGTAATGGTAACTACAAGCTCATTCCTGATACAACATATAAGCTCCGCATCAAACACAATCATGGGAAAATTCATCAATCAACTGTCTCTCATGGTTAGTCAAAAATCAATACCATTTCACACCAACAATAACCTCGCAACATCCAACCCACACAATCAAGCTACTGTTAGAGATGAAAAGGTTATGGTGCAACCAGTTCAAGGAAGGCAGTATGAACAGGGAAGAGGTGGAGTAGGTGGAGGGTATGTGTCTAATCAATCGAAGAAATGCCAATCAGGGACAAGTAAATCCAATCAAGTGCTACAACTGTGGTGGTGATGGACACACAAGGAACCCACATCTCCAAAACGCCCTCAAAATGCATAATACTTCAGAGACAAGATGTTGCTTGTGCAAGCTCAGACAATGGTGCTTTGGATGAAGAGGAATTGTTATTTCTGCGAGGGGAATGCTAAGACATATGATGCATGTGGATGAAAACATTCAGAAATAGGTCACAATCATCAAAATGCCTTCAAGTTGCCGATTGTGATGCATATGACTCGATGTCGATGATGAACCCATCGCCTGCATTAGACAATCTTCATGGCTAGCATTTCTCCAATGGTCTCTCCAAAGGTTTCATCATCAAAGCAAGCGGGTCCATCCAAAGAATCAATCATCTCAGAGGTATTAAAATTATATGATGAAGTTGATGTGCAAAAGATACATGAAAAGTGCAATCACATGAAACTTGTGAAACAGATATTGTTAATATGGGTAATAGTAATATTGTACCATATGATCAATATGTGATCCAAAGTGAAAGTGTGATTGAACCAAGTGATGCATCTTCGCAATAACAATGACCATGTTTTTATGAATACACTCCACTGCCCCGATGATTCTGTTGTCTCGAACTAATGCCTATAAAGAACAAGTTGCCATTTATGAACAACCGCTAAGTTTGTTAACCACTCGGAGCGAAATGGATGACCAAATGCATACAATTATTAGAAAAAGTAACTTTAGGGAAGAAATACTAAAACAAGAGCTAGACTCCTTGAAAGAAAAGCTTAATAAAACGGCTAAGCAAAAACAAGAACTTCAAGAAAATGTGAAAGTGCTTAAGAAGAAATTTAATGCTAAGGAATCAAAACTTTTAAATGAATTTTCCAACCTAAAAACTTTGAAAAACAAACTTGAAAACAAATTGTACATACAAGGAAACACCATTCAGACCGCCACATGATCACTAAGCATAGAGTTCTAAGTGACAAACATAGTGTTGCATTAGTTGATGAACCAAACCCTGAGGCTTGTAAGAAAGCTAGAGAAGCACATAAGGTAATTTATGATGGCAATGAAATCCTTAAGACTAGACAGAAACCTAGTTTACCGAGAATACCGAGGAAGATAAGCGCTAGAAGAAGTCACTAGAAAGAAATTGGATGAAAAACTTAAGAGCCCTTCATGCATAGAAAAGAAAATTAGTTATAAAACACCCAACTATGCTAAGGAAAATTGGATTGAATTTAACAAGTTTAGACCTCAAACACAAATAACCCCGAACAAGTGTTTCTGAAAAAGGATATAGACATGAAAAGTCAGATGAGTTTGTTGAAACGAATCCCCATGTAAGAGAATGCTTCCCGCCATCAGATATCCCCCCAATACACCAATGCATTTAGTTCCTAGATCTATTACTACTAAGAGCAAGACCTTAATCACCAAGATGTTATTTATCAATTATTTGTTGATTTTGAGAAGACATGTAAGAAAAGGATGACACCTACTAGGATAACTGAAAGGGGAGAGGGTTTTGAGCAAACTAAAGAATGCTATTTAACTGAGGTCATGCCTTTCTTTAAACAATTAAAAGGTCAATTTAAGAGTCTTAAAAGGGGATATTCAGATATTAAAGAAATGGAAAAGGAATTTGATGCAATGATAGTTGAGGTCAATGACTATGAGCGAGAATTAAAATTTAATGAGATTGAGAGGAAGAACTTGCATACCTTAAATGAGAGAATCATTTCTAATGTATCACTCAAGATGTGTTTTAATCGCCACGAATTGTTCAATTAATGCATCCCAATTTCATGAATTATCTGTTCTCTAAAAGTCTCCATGATCGTGTCATTGAGCTTGAGAAACTAACTCAAATTGCATGAGAAAGTTGAACGATGATCATGATAACCCGGTGAAACAGTTCTAAATTGAAGTTGAGCATCTTGCTTTGCGTTAAAATATTAACATCTAAAGAAAATGCTAAAACCTCAAATATCAAGACATCCTTGATGCTCCTCAATTTGATGCGCTTTTGAAATCAGCAAACGTGATGAACAGATTCGAGCTCATTGTAACACGATCAAAAAATTGAGAACCCAAATTTCACAATTAAAGGGTGAAAAGAACAAAATGACTGGCTCCCAAATGCCTCCTCCTTTAGATTCTCAGTGTTCTCAAACTTTTCATCTTCAAAAGTTGGTTAATGTTTTACAAAAGGAAAATGAGAGTTTTCTAGATGAAAATGAAAAGGTGAAACAACACTTTAAAGAGTTATATGATTCAATGAAAGTCACTCATGACAAGAATAACGAATAGTAACGCCTTTACAAAAGGAAATTAAGAATCCGAGGAGTCGTAAAAGGGAAAATGCCACTTGTCTTTAATGAGAATGTTGCATCAAAGTCATCTGTTGATTGTAAATATACTATGATCAAGTAAATACATTCCTCCTCATCTTAGAAATAACGAACTTGTGTTTCATAACTATTTCGCTTACCTTAAGGATAGTCTAGAATGTCTCCAAGAGATTGTAGATGAGGATTTCATAAATAAGCCACTTGATAGAGAAATTAGGTTTCTTGCATTCGTGCCAAACGATCTCGGAGCTGTTAGAATGTTTAAGAGCAACGTGTCCCAAATCTTTTTGTGAGAAAGGTAAGTGTGATGCCTTGTTCTGCCTAGCATTAAGAAAGTGAATTTTAATATGCCTTCGAAGTAGCTCGATCCCAACACTTCTATGCCCAAGATAAGAAAGTGAACTCTAGAGTGCCTTAATTAGTTCAGCATCCCCGCACATCTAGTTCTGAATGAAAAGGTAGCTCAACCAACTAATGTTCCCATAATTCCCTACGAGTAATCGTGACACAAATGCAAGCGGGTCAAAGCCTTTCGGCAATACAAAGCAAGATAGGACCTCGCAAGCTAAGAATGTGCAATGGAAGAAAGTAGAAGACCACCCTAGGAACATTAATTTTGAGTTGAATAAAACGAACCGTGTTGATTCTAGTATTAGCTATAAGCGTACTGTAATTAATTCACTGCTACTTTGGCAAAACATGCAATGATGATTGCTTGTTTCACAACTAATCATGAATGTGGTGTGAATGAGTTGATTAATACTGCTAAATGCCCTGTTAAGATTGTTAATGCCAAAAATCGACCTAAGAAGGCTAGAAAGCAATGGCGGAAGAAGGTTAGAAAACATTGGAAACCCACAGAAAGGAAATTTAGTAACATAGGTTATCGTGGATACCTACGGCCTCAAATTCAATTTAATGATGTGCCCTAAATTATCTAGATCAATGCCCATTAGGAAATGGATGTCAATGGTAGAACTATTCATTTAAGAAGTGAACATATTTTGAATAGGTCAAATATGGACACTAGCCCAAGCATCTATCCCTGATGATTCCATTGTTTCTACTGGATGTGGGTGTTCCAATCATTAGTATAACCAAATGGAACCCATTCTTAATGGGGATCCCAATTATCCAGTATCCATTCTTGTCTGGTTCAATTGCGATCGCTCAAATCGCTCTGCGGGTACTGGACTCGTGATTTTCCAAGCATATGACTGGAGACCGTCACGACTCATGAACTTTGTGAGTAAATTCATTGGACCGAGATTCGGGAATGATCATCATTTCTGCAATTATGGGTTATGGAGACTATGTTGTTGGTGATAGTGTTATCTCCGTGGTATATTACATGAAGGTCTTGTCATAACTTATTCTCTATCGGTCAATTCTGTAATTCTGATCAAGAAGTGGTCTTCAGAAAACATACTTGTTTCGTTAGAGAACTTGATGGTAGAGAACTTTTAAGAGGAACACGTGGTTCAAATCTATACACCATCTCTATCGAAGACATGATGAAGTCTTCTCCATCTGCTGTTGTCAAAGGCTTCGAAAACAAAGTCATGGTTATGGCATCGTCGTCTAAATCACCTAAACTTTGGCACCATAAATGATCTCTCCAGAAAGGACTTAGTAATAGGCTTACCTAGACTAAAGTATAAAATGGATCATCTTTGTTCAAACATGCCAATTGGGAAAAAGCAAAGAATATGCCCATAAAACCAAACCTACAAACTCGCCATGGAAGTTCTTCATACCATTCATATGGATTATGTGAACCCATGAGAGTGCATATTTACTGGAAGAAATATTTGTTAGTTGTGGTTGATGATTACTTCATTTACTGGGTTAAGTTCTAAGCAAAGGATGAAACCCTGATAATATCATCATCAAACTTATCAAATACCGCAGGTTCGACTTAATAAACTCACGTAATCATCCTTCCAAATGCACAATGGAACCGAGTTTGTTAACAAAACTTAGTGAGTTTTATGAAAGTGTTGGAATCAGTCATCAAAGAAGTGTTCCACGAACTCCTCAACAGAACGGTGTAGTTGAAAGATGTTAGGATTTAGTAAATCCAGGTATTAAAGTGTCGGTCACCTCAAGTATTTGTAATCGTTAGAAAGCTCAGAGTCATAGTTATTTAATGTTAAGTAGTATTTAGTTAAGTAATACCGTGGAGGACGAACGGGTCTTTACCCATCAGATGCCTGATCCACGTACCGTTGTGTGTATGCCATGTTAAGACTATAAATACTCTCTCTACCCAAGGTAGAGAGTTGGAGCTAATAATAAGATTTTTCTTTCTCTCACTAAGGTTCCCAAACCTCTAACTTTCTCTCTCTAAAACCAAAATATACGCCTACTTATGCTTGTGTTATGATGTGTATGTGAAATCCAATATGTTACAAATGGTATCAGAGCCAGGTTAGATAATCTCTTACATATCCTTGGATTTCTAGTGGTTTTTAGATGGTTTTTGAGGTTGAAAAAGTTTAGTGGTTTTTGCATCATTTGGATCATTTCTAGTGTTAAAGCTTGGATTTTGATTGTACTTTTGTGGTTAGGATCATCATAAGTGTTTAGGTTTTGATTTGGTAGGCTTGAATCATCGTGGTTGGCTTGTTTTGGATTGAAAAGTGGTGTTTTTTGAGATTTTCTGCTAGCTTAACTTGAGTCACGGATTTGAATTCTTGGTAAGCGACTTGCTTTGTATGTTTGTAGCGAAGTTGTAGTTGAAGTGGTAGCGATTTGAGCTAGTGACTTGTTTATTGAGACAAGCCGACAAACAAGACAATTAGTGGATTCTCCACGCTGTAGCTTACTGGTGAAGGTAGCGATTTGCTTTCAATTTTGTTAGCACTTGTACTTAAGTTTCTTAGCTTAATTTGGTGTTAGCGATTTGAACCTTAGCGAGTTGTTATTTAGCTTAATTGACAACTTAGCATTGGTGCTTAGCGACTTGATGTCAAAATTTGTAGTTACTTGGTGCTTAGCACTGTTGTCAGCAATTCTAATTTTGCAATTAGCGACTGGATCTTTGATAGTTGTTAATTTGCAACTTGACCGTGTCCTAATGACCAGCATTATAGCTTAATTTGATTTCGTATACTTAGCAACTTGTGCTTAGCTTACTGGTTCAAGGTTTCATTTACTTGGTTGAACTTTTGGTTGTATACGGTTTCTTTTGATTTAGTAAAACTCGCGGAAAGAATCTATTTCCGTTTAATCATAGAGTTTAAAACCTTGTAATCTGTTAACATGTCTACCAACGTATCTACAATCATTCCATCTGTTTGAGGATGTTCAAGCAAATGTTCAGATACTCTCCCACCTATGCTTGATGAACTCGACTACTGACTCTTGGGCCAACGAATCGATTGTACTGCCTTGGAAAGGAAAATGGAGTCAACATTCTCAAATCCATTGATGAAGGACCTATCGATTGAGACTACGACTTAATTGATAATGTACCGCAGATGGAACAATGATCTATGGAATAGATAGACCAAAGACGTATGATGAGCTCAATGATAAGGAGAAAAAGAGATTTGATTCGATATCAAGGCCTCAAACATCATACTTACTGTGGTCTCCAAAAGACATCTACAAGCTTATCAATCACAACAATGAAGCAAGGCGCTGGGATAATGTCAAGATGCTTTCTCGTTCTCAATTAACCAAGGAAGACGAGAATCACAACTCTATGATGAAGTTTGAGCACTTCAAGATGAAACCGATGAGAGTGTCTATGAGTACTACGGAGATTTTCATAAGCTTGTGAATGACATGAGGAACATCAAAATGACCATGCCAACATTCACCAACTCAAAGTTTGTTAACAACATGAATCCCGAATGGCACAAATTTGTCACTCTCGTGAAGCTAACCAAAGGATTGAAGAATACAAACTATGAGCAATTGTATGCCTTCCTTCTTCAGAATGAGATGCATGCTATGTTTGAAAAGGATTCAATCAGCTTTAAAACCAATCAGGAAACAAGCTCACCAAATGATTCTACAGCTTTCTACACCAATGTTGGTATTACCACCAAAGCTTCTCAAGTTATACCCATGGGTAATGGTAATCACAAACTCATCCCGATCCAAAGATATAAGCCACCGTGACCAAACACATTCATGGAAAATTTCATCAATCAACTGCTCTCATGGTCACAAAACATGAACTTCTTCCACACACCAACAATAACCTCGTAACGCATCCAATCCACACAATCAAGCAATCGCCGAGATGGGAAGGTTATGGTGCAACCGGTTCAAGAAAGGCGATGAACAGGAAGAGGTGGAGCTGGTAGTTATGTCAAATCAAAATCGGGAAGGATGGGAATCAAGGTCAAGCAAAGCCAATCAAATGCTACAACTGTGGTGGTGAGGGACATATTTCTAAGGAACCCACATCTCCAAAACGCCCACGAATGCAATATTTCGAGACAAGATGTTGCTTGTGCAAGCTCAGATAATGGAGCAACTTGGATGAAGAGGAGTTGTTGTTTCTGGAGGAATGCTAAGACATATGATCGATGTAGATGAGCAACAAAGGTGGTATAGGTCAGAACAATCCAAATGCATTTCAAGTATTGGATCGTGATGCATATGATTCTGGATGTGATGATGAACCAACGCACATACCAATCTTCATGGCTAGCATCTCCTATGGTCTCTCCAGGTCCTTCATCACCACCAAGCGGTCCATCCAAAGAAACAATCATCTCGAGGTATTAAAACTATATGATGATGTTGATGAGCAAAAGATGCATAATAAAGTATACTTTGAAACTTATGAATCGATATTGATAATGGTAATAGTAATATTGTCCCATATGATCAATATGTGGCTCAAAGTGAAAGTGAGATTGTACCAAGTGATGTATCTTCTACAATAATGATGACTATGATTTTGATGAATACACCGATGTGCCCCCGATGATTCTCATACTCGAACTAATGCCTATAAAGAACAAGTTGCTATCTTATGAACAACGCTAAGTTTGAGTTAACCACCCGGAGCGTGAAATGGATGACCAAAATGCATAAATTATTAGAAAAGTAATTTAGAGAAGAAGTGTTAAAACAAGAGTTAAATTCCTTACAAGAAAAGCTTTCAAAACCTGCTAAGCAAAAACAAGAACTTCAAGAAAATGTTAAAATGCTTAAGCAAGAATTCAATACTAAGGAATCAAAACTTTTGAATGATTTTTCCAATCTAAAACTTTGAAAAACAAGCTTGAAAATAAGTTGTACGCATAAGGAAAGACCATTCAGATCAGCTCACTTGATCACTAAGCATAGAGTTTTAAGTGATAAGCATAGTATTCCCTGTTGAGGAACCAAATCCAGGTCATTAAAAGGCTAGAACTGCTCATAAGGTAATTCTATGATGGCAATGAAATCCTAAACCTAGGTAAACCTAGTTATACTGAGTGCATCGAGGAAGATAAGAAATAGATGAGGTCACTAGGGAGAAAATGGATAAGAAACTCAACAATCCTACATGTAAAGAGAAAAACATAATTATCAAACCCCATGACTACAAAAAGGAAAATTGGATTTCCTTGAACAAGTTTAAGCCTCAAACGTTGTTAACACCCTCAACAAGTGTTCGAAAAAGGATTTAGATAAGCAAAAGCAGAGAATCTTGTTGTAACAAACCTCCTTAGGAAAATGCTTCAAGAATCTGGTATCCTCCTACACCAATGCATTTAGTTCCTAGAACTATTGCCACTAAAAGCAAGACCTTAATCAGCCAATATGTTATCTTTCAACTATTTGTTGATTTTGAGAAAACTTGCAAGAAAAGGATCACACCTAATCGGATAACTCGAAGGGGAAAGGGGTTTTGAGCAAACTAAAGAATGCTATTTAACCGAGGTCATGCCTTTCTTTAAACAACTAAAAGATCAATTTGAGAGTTTAAAAGGGATGAATTCGATATTAAAGAAATGGAAAAGGAATTTGATGCAATGATAGTTGAGGTTAGTGACTATGAGCCAGAATTAAAATATAATGAGATTGAGAGGAAGAACTTGCATACATTGAATGAGAATCTTATTTCTGAATGTATTACACAAGATGTGTTTTACCCGCTACTAATTGTTCCATTAATGCTTCTCAATTTCATGAATTATCTGTTCCTCTGAAAGTCTCCCATGATCGTGTCATTGAGCTTGAAAAGACTAATTCTTAATGAGAAAATTGATCACGATGATCACGATAATTTGGTAAAACATCTTTCTAAACTAGAAGTTGAACATTTTAATTTACAACTAAAATATCAACATCTTAAAGAAAATGTCAAAACCACAAATATCAAGACATCTTCGATGTTCAGAGTTTGATGCGCTTTTCGATAAACAAACGTGATAATAGATTCAAGCTCATTGTAACACGATCAAAATTGAAAGCCCAAATTTCAATTAAAGGGTGAAAAGAACAATGTGACTGGCTCCCAAATGCCTCCTCCTTTAGATTCTCAATATTCTCAAACTTTTCATCTTCAAAACTTAGTTAATGCTTTACAAAAGGAAAACGAGAGTTTTCTAGAAGAAAATGAAAAGGTTAAACGACACTTCAAAGAGTTATATGATTCAATGAAAGTCACTTGTGACAAAAACAACGAAAAAATAACCTCTTTACAAAAAGAAATTGAGAATCAGGAGTCAGAAAGGGAAAATGCCACTTGTTTTAATGAGAATGTTGCTTCAAAGTCATCCTCCGACCGCAAATATATTGTGACTGTTAAATACATTCCTCCTCATCTTAGGAATAATGAACTTATGTTTCATAAAATTTTGTGCTCACCTTAAGGATAGTCTAGAATGTCTCCTCAGAGATTGTGAAGAGGATTTCATAATAAGCCTCTTGATAGAGAAATTAGGTTTGCTTGCATTCAGCCAAACGATCTCGAAGTCGCTAGAATGTCTAATTGCAACATGTCCTAAATCCTTAGGTGCAAAAGGTAAAGTCTGGATGCCTTGTTCTATGCCTAGTGCCAAGCATACAAACCATTCCATGCCCAGTTTTAAGAAAGTAAACACTAATGTGCCTTCTAGTAGTTCAGATCCTTGCACATCTAGTTCAGGAATGCAAAAGTAGATCAACCAACTAATGTTCCCATAATTCCCTAGAGTAATCGTGACATTAAAGCAAGCTGGTCAAAGCCTGTGCAATACCAAGCAAGATAGGACCTCGCAAGCTAAGAATGTGCATTGGAAGAGAGTAGAAGACCAACCTAGGAACTTTAAGTTTGTGTTGAATAAAACTAATCGTGTTGATTCTAGTATTAGCTTAATATGCATCGTAATTAATTCAATTCGATACTATTTGCAAACCATGTAATGATGTCTGCTGAATTCTCATATAATCATGAATGGTGTGAATGTTTTGTCTAATGTCGTCAAATGCCCAGCTAAAATTGTTAATGCTAAAAATCATGCTAAGAAGAAGGCAAAAGTCGAAAGAAAGTTAGAAAACAAGGGAAACCCACCGTGAAGAACATTTAGTAAGATAGGTTATCAATGGATACCTTTTGGCCATAAGGATAATCGCCTGCCCTCAATCTGCTAAGACAATGCCCACTAGAAAATGGATGCCTACTGGTAGAACTATTCCTTTAAGAAGTGAACAAACTTTGAATAGGTCATTATAATAAAGATCTGATCTAATCCTAATGATTCTATTGCTTCTATTTCGATATGGGTGTTTCTATTTCGATGGGTGTTCCAATCATTGTTACTAACCAAGTGGAACCCATTCTTGCATGGGGATCCCAATTATCCAGCTATCCATTCTTGTCAGGTTCAACTGCAGATCGCTCAAATCGTTCTCGTGGTACCGGACTCGTGTCGCTCCAAGCATATGACCGAGACCTCACGCTCATGAACTTCGTGAGTAAATTCATCGGAACGTTAGATTCGAATGATCATTTGGGGCTATTATGGGTTATGGAGATTATGTGGTTGGAGATAGTGTGATCTCCGTGGTATATTATGTTGAAGGTCTTGGTCATAATCTATTTCACGCTTTGTGACTCGACTTAGAAGTGGCCTTCAAAACATACTTGCTTTGTTAGAGAACTTGATGGTGTGGAACTTTAAAGAAACTCGGTTCAAACCTATACACCATCTCTATCGAAGACATGATGAAGTCTTCACCCATTCTGCTTGTTTGCTTCTTAAAACAAAGTCATGGTTATGGCATCGCCGCCTCAATCACTTGAACTTTGTACCATAAACAATCTTCCCTAAAGGACTTAGTGAGGACTACCTAGACTTAAGTATGAAAAAGATCATCTTTGTTCATCATGTCAATTGGGAAAAAGCAAGAAGTATGCCCATAAACCCAAACCTACAAACTCAGGTATGGAAGTTCTTCATACCATTCACATGGATTTATGTGGACCCATGAGAGTGCAAACGATTAATGGGAAGAAATATGTGTTAGTTGTGGTTGATGACTACTCTCGATTCACTTGTTAAGTTTCTGAGGACAAAGGATGAAACTCCGATCATCATCAAACTTATTAAACAAATCGCAGGTTCGACTTAACAAAACGTTAGAATCATCCGATCGACAATGGAACTGAAGTTTGTTAATAAAGAACTTAATGAATTTTATGAAAGTATTGGAATCACCTCAAAGAAGTGTTCCACGAACTCCTCAACAGAACGGTGTAGTTGAAAGACGAAATCAACTCTTGTGGAAGCCGCAAGAACAATGCTGATTTACTCAAAGGTTCCAATGTTTCTATGGAATGAAGCTATTGCCACAAAGATGCTACACTCAAAATCGATCCCTAATACACACATCTCATGGAAAGACTCCATATGAACTTGTCCACAATCGAAAAACTGATCTATCATACCATGTTTGGTGCTTTATGTTATCCAACTAATGACGGTCAAGATTTAGGTAAACTAAAGCTAAAGCGACATTGGAGTATTTGTGATATGCACCAAAACGAAAAGGTTACCGAATCTACAACAAGAGAACCCGAAATATCATGGAAACAATTACGCTCGATGAGCTGACCGGTCAAATGGCTCCCCAACAATCCAGCTTGGACCCGCACTTCAAAACAGTCCCATTGGTTCATCCTCTGTATTCCAATTCCTCTCCAAAGAACTCCATATGTACTCCATCTCAAGATGATTTGAAGAAATTGTTTGATCCAATGTTTGATGAACATTATGAGCCAAATGCCAATGATCTATCAATCCCAACAACAGAGGTTGCTTTATCCCCAATGAAGTTAACCCTTCTTTCGATGTCATTAAGTCAAGAAGCGCTTGTCGTGACACTCCATCTCATCAACAAATCATCAATCATCAAAGTACATCATGGAATTGTGTTCGCACTCGATGAAGTTAATCCCTTTGCTACTCCTCAAGATGCTCCATTGAAAACATATTTGCTCAATCATCATCAAACCATCTTCATCGAGATATCGACTCGCTACTTCGCCTTCACAACAACAACCACATGAACACCTTAAAATGGACATGATCATCCATTAGACAACATCATTGGAAAACCCTCGCCCAAGATCCACACGGAAACAACTTGCAACCGATGCCTTATGGTGCTTCTTCAACTCCGACTCTCTAAGATCGAACCAAAAGATGTTAAAACCGCCATGAATGAAGATAGCTGGTTCAATGCCATGCAAGAAGAAATTCATGAGTTTGATCGACTAGAATTATGGGAATTAGTACCGCCCAGATTGTGCTATGATCATTGCTCTAAAATGGATCTTCAAAGTGAAACTTGATGAGCATGGTGATGTTTTAAAGAACAAGGCTCGATTGGTTGCAAAAGGATACCGCCAAGAGGAGGGTATTGACTTTGAAGAATCATTTGCTCTTGCTGCTCTGACGAGGCAATCGAATCTTCTTGGCTAATGCCGCTAGTAAGAATATGGTTGTATATCGATGGATGTGAAAACCGCCTTCTGAATGGAGATTTGAAAGAGGTGGTTTACGCCAGCCAACCGAGGTTTGTGAATCCGAGCATCCTACTATGTCTATCGCTTGAAAAAGGCCCCTTACGGTTTGAAGCAAGCTCCTAGAGCATGGTATGATACGCTATCAAAGTTTCTTCTATCTTCTGGATTCAGCAAAGGAGCAGTTGATCCGACATTGTTCACCTGAAAGTCAGGCAAACATTTAATTCACGTTCAAATATATGTTGATGATATTATCTTTGCCTCGACTAACCCCAATGAATGTGACCGTTTTTCAAATGAAATGGGTTCCAAATTTCAAATGTCAATGATGGGACAAATGTCATTTTTCTTGGGATTACAAATTTCACAAAGTCCCGGAGGCATTTTTATAAATCAATCTAAATATGCAAATGAAATTTTAAAGAAATTTGGATTTGACACTTGTGACACAATTGACACTCCCATGGGGAACGTACTCAAACTGATGAGGACCACTCAGGATCATGGTAGATCAAACGAAATATCGTAGTATGATTGGATCCCTGATGTACCTCACACCAGAGACTGATATCTTGTTCGCTGTATGCATGTGTGCTAGATACCGTGCTAAGCCTACAAAAAGCACCTTGAAGCGTTAAACGGGTCTTTCGGTATCTCCAAGGAACCATCAATATGGGACTTTGTACCGACACCGTATGTCACTAAAATTCTATGTAGATGCGATCATGCAGATGTCAAGATACACGTCGGAAGTACGTCCGAGGTGCTTCGTTTTTGGGTGATAAGCTTGTGAGCTGGTCTTCAAAGAAGCAAATGAGTACTTCTATTTCCTTACAGAGGCTGAATACATAGCCATGTCATCTTGTTGTGCTCAAATCCTATGGATGAGATCCCATTATCTGACTATGGCTTTGAATTCAACAAAATCCTCTGCATCTGACAATAAAAGTGCTATTGCTCTCTCATGCAACAACGCTCAACACTCAAGAGCAAAGCACATCGACATTCGACATCATTTCATCGTGGAGCAAGTGAAAACGGTGTGGTGGAACTATATTTTGTGAGGACTGAATACCGCTTAGCGTATATCTTCACCAAAGCTCTTCCTAGAGAACGCTTTGAGTTTATCCTTCCACGACTTGGTCTTAAGAGCCTACAACCGAAAACACTCAAACGTCCTTCAAGAGGAAGAAGAGGAGTAAAAGGTTTTCCTTCATCTATCTCTTGTAAATATCTATTTCAAAACAAAATACAAAATTACAAAACCTTCAAAAGAAATAGAAAAATAGAAAACTTCAAAAATCCAAAATATTGTCCTTTTGTCATGTTTTCCTCAATTCGATAATATCTACGGTATTTGTGATGTCATTCAAAGAATGTCACGGGACTTTAGATGTTATTCAAATGTTCAAAAAAAAAAAAAAAAAAAAAAAAAAATTGAGAGTAAGAAATTTTTTTAAGAAAGTAAAACAATGGTTTATTGTCATTTCAGGCAGTAACCCGTTTTTTTCAAAGAAAGAACAGAGCCATGCTTTATCTTAGTTTTCAAATCTCATGCTCTGATTCTATAAACAATTACTTACTATCTTATGAAAACTAATTGCTTTTAAAAATAACTCGAACTCTATTTTGAAAATCATCCTGGACTTAACGTTGTCAAAATATCTATCTCTCAATCAACAACTTATGTCATTGATTGAAGGGGAGAATGATTTCAATTAAATCAAAAGGTTTGTCTTACAATTGTTTTCAAAAGATAATCATGCATGTTTAATCAATGGAGTTTAAAGTCTTATAATCCGATCCTTATCATAAAACGTTTTCCATAATCAAGTCACAATTCTCCTTAAAAGCTTTCAAAATCAATTTAAATCTATTAGAGATCACAAATCTCAAATGATTTGATAATTGTGATCGGGGGAGAATTTGCAATTTAAATTGGATTTAAATGATAATTCAAATGGTTTTATAAGGATGTACAAGCTCTCCTTCCCACATGTGCCAAACGATTTCAAATTTTCCATGCACATGTTGAGGGGAGCATCTATCTTAAACCACAATAATTTGAAACGTGATCGATTTATTTCAATAAAAAGTGCCTTTTCCTAATATGTGCATAAACTTTTCAAATATCTATGCACATATTGAGGGGGAGCAACTATTTTGAAAACCACATTTTTATATAACTACCCTTAGATGTAAGCCAATCCCTTAAAGATGAAAAATAATTTCTATTACAAAATGATGGTTGATGCAAATGTTGAGGGGGAGCTCTATTTCTAAAAATATCAAAACAATTCAGATACAAAATGCTTTGATAATATATCACAAGTATCTGGATTGATTTTCAAATGGTTTTCAATTGGTTCCAATGGTCGATGAACAATACCAAATAGACCGACCAAATTTACTTTATGTATGGTGATATAAGGATGATAAGGTTAGGTATTTGTTCCCATGATCCGCCTAATCGGAGGGATCTACCCATGGACAATCCACTAGATAGTGTAGAAGTCCTTAGGTATGATGAAAAAAGGAGAAAAGTGAGAAACTGGAAGAGTGCGGACTAGACAGCTAGTAATCGATTAAACCCAACAAGGTTCTAGTTATGAAGTCTCTCGGTAAGCATCAAGGGGTTGAAGAATGAAAAAGAATTAAATGAGAAAAGGGTGAAAAGAAATAACCCTCCAATAATTCAACCTTAGGGCAGAAACCGGGTTCAATTCACATGCTACTGGTGGTTACTAAGGTAACACCGGTATTGAAGACAAGACGTCATGGACCTAGTGACGACCAAGACTAAACTTCCCAAGCTACTCAAGTTCCTCTTAAAAGGGCTTGTTTCATTCTCACGGGGAACCGACATTATCTATCGAATTTCTATTAGAGATTGTTGATATTGAAGAAGGAGACCCTCTCCCTAGTCTCCGACATAGGAACCAAATATGCATAATTGAGTCTAGAGCCACGAGATCATAAATAAATCTCATTAGGACACTTTCAATGAAGACTCTCTGTTTCACACAATGTGGAAAGAGAGATTATATCTTATGTGTCCTACGCATTATCCTTGTGGTATTGCCAGAACATTTGAGTGATATGCATACATATTCACAATGAAGATGGATAGCCTTTTGGAGCCAGCATCAAACAAGCTCCTGGCAGGTGGCATGTGAGATCTATTCAATAGATCAACCATGTGATAACCTGACGAAAACAATGGGGCGATTCAATCTTTGAATCAATCCGGTTCAGTTATGGATTGACGGATACCTTTGAAAAACCGGTCGTTGTGCTTAAAAACTCTTTTCTTTAGCACATCGACTGGGTACTAATATTTCAAAATAAAAGGTGTTTATGATTGATAATTGATTTTCATTAAAACCTTCGTTGTATTGCAAAAACAATTTCTATTGAGCAATACACGATTGTTTTTCAAATATCTTTTTATCAATCAGTGAATATCAATTCGCTGGTTCACTCA
This sequence comes from Chrysanthemum makinoi, assembly GCA_910596185.1. Taxonomy (NCBI): domain Eukaryota; kingdom Viridiplantae; phylum Streptophyta; class Magnoliopsida; order Asterales; family Asteraceae; genus Chrysanthemum; species Chrysanthemum makinoi. The sequence goes on along the minus strand of OU343216.1, from coordinate 104,781,383 downwards.
CTCCATGTTGTCTTTGAGACGCTCCGCTTGAGAACAACTAGAGCAGCAAAACCCTTTCAAGGAAATTCTTCGAATTTTACTCGATCAGTCTTGTATGATCAACGGGGAACCGTGGGCCGTGTACCTCAATTCAATGAAAGTGATCAAAGACACTTTCGCACCTTTATTGCTAATGCTTTATGCAGGTACACCCCGACGCTTGCAGCCGATCGTAATGAAGTCAATCCATAGCCGATGCTCACACAACACATTCATATCTAAAGAAATCATGATTAGTGCATCAATGACTCTGATATTTTCACTCCATGCTTCTGCTACGCTGCTGCCAATATCACGAATCATCAAAAGCTTCCGCTATTCTGATGAAAATACATCGTGATCCAGAATGTGAGCATGTCGGTCCAAAAGTCACAAAATCACATAATATCAATACCACAAAGGATGAGTCAGACATTTAATGTGGCGGATGATCTCAAAGCTGGCTCAAAAGTCAGTATCACGTGGATCAGTTAAAGACCTCCACTCAGATTATCCAAACATGCAAAAAAATGAAGAATCAAAGACTACGAGCTACAGAACAAAGAACATGAACAAGAATCCAAGAACAATCTCAATGTAATATCTATTTGTATTCTATGTAATTTGAGGTGACCTCCCTTAGGGGGAGATTGTTAGGATTTAGTAAATCCAGGTGTTAAAGTGTCGGTCACCTCAAGTATTTGTAATCGTTAGACATCTCGTAGTCATAGTTATTTAATGTTAAGTAGTATTTAGTTAAGTAATACCGTGGAGGACGGACGGTTCTTTACCCACTGTATGCCCTGCCCCATCACCGTTAGGGTGGCTTGTGTTAAGACTATAAATACTCTCTACCTCCCAAGGTAGAGAGTTGGAGCTAATAATAAGATTTTTCTTTCTCTCACTAAAGTTCCCAAACCTCTAACTTTTTCTCTCTAAAACCAAAATATACGCCTACTTATGCTTGTGTTATGATGTGTATGTGAAATCCAATATGTTACAAAAGACGAAATCGAACTCTTGTGGAAGCCGCTAGAACAATGATGATTTACTCAAAGGTTCCAATGTTTCTCTGGGCTGAAGCCATTGCCACTGCAAGCTACACTCAAAATCGATCCCTAATTCACACTCTCATGGAAAACGGATATGAACTTGTCCACCATCGAAAACCTAATCTTTCATTCCTTCGTGTGTTTGGTGCATTGTGTTATCCAACTAATGAAGGTCAAGACTTAGGCAAACTTAAAGCTAAAGCGGACATTGGAGTATTTGTAAGATATGCATCAAGCAAAAAGGATACCGAATCTACAACAAAAGAACCCGAAATATCATGGAAACAATTCACGCTACGTCGATGAGTCGACCGTGAAATGGCTCCGGACAACCCAACTCCGACCCGCATCACAACCTTCATCAAGTAGTCCCATCAGTTCTAATCTTGTACACGATTCTTCGCCAGCAACTCCTTATGCACCTCCTTCAGAAGATGATTTGAAGAAACTGTTTGATCCAATGTTTGATGAACACTATGAGCCAATTGCTAATGACTTGTCAAATCCATCAACGAGGGCTGCTCCTATCCCTGTCAATGAAGTTAACCCTTCGCCAGTTCTATGTCATTAAGTCAAGAAGCGCCTGGCCGATCACTCTTCTCCTCAACAAATCATCAATCATCAAGGTACATCATGGAATTATTTCGGCACCGATGATGAAGATAATCCCTTTGCAACTCCCGAAGATGCCCCCTTTGAGAACATATTTGCTCCGAACCATCATCGAACCATCTTCATCAAGTGAAACGACTGCTACTTCAGTTCCTCAACAACAACCACCCGAACACCTTAGAAAATGGACACATGATCATCCATTGGACAACATCATTGGAAACCTCTCCTCCAAGTATCCACACGTAAACAACTTGCAACTGATGCCTTATGGTGCTTCTTCAACTCTATACTATCCAAGGTCGAACCAAAAGATGTTAAAACCTGCATGAATGAAGACAAATGTGGGTTCAATGCCATGCAAGAAGAAATTCATGAGTTTGATCGACTAGATGTATGGGAATTAGTACCCGTTCTCGATTCGTGCTATGATCATTGCTCTAAAGTGGATCTTCAAAGTAAAACTTGATGAGCATGGTGATGTATAAAAGAACAAGGCTCGATTGGTTGCAAAAGGATACCATCAAGAGGAGGGTATTGACATTGAAGAATCATTTGTCTGGGCAGTTCATATCGAGGCAATCAGAATTTTCTTAGCTAATGCTGCAAGTAAGAACATGGTAGTCTATCAGATGGATATAAAGACGGCTTTTCTTAACGGAGATCTTAAAGAAGTCGTGATACGCCGCCACCAACCCTGAAGGTTTTGTGAATCCATAGAATCCTACTCATGTCTATCGCTTGAAGAAGGATCTTTACGGTTTGAAGCAAGCTCCAAGGGAATGGTATGATACGCTATCAAAGTTTCTTCTATCTACCTGGATTCAAAGAAAGGAGCAGTTGATCCGAACATTGTTCACCGTAAAGTCGGCAAACATTTAATTCACGTTCAAATCTATGTTGATGATATATTTTTGCCTCGACTGACCCCAATGAATGTGACCGCTTTTATTAAGAGATGGGCTCCAAATTTCAAATGTCAATGATGGGACAAATGTCATTTTTCTTGGGATTACAAATTTTACAAAGTCCCGGAGGCATTTTTATTAATCAATCTAAATATGGAAATGAAATTTTAAAGAAATTTGGATTTGACACTTGTGACACCGTCGACACTCCCATGGTGGAACGTACCAAACTGGATGAGGACCACTAAGGGATCATGGTAGATCAAACGAAATATCGTAGTATGATTAGATCGCCGATGTACCTCACGTAGCCAAGAGACCGATATTTGTTCGCTGATGCATGTGTGCTAGATACCACGCTAAGCCTACCAAAAAGCACCTTGAAGCGGTTAAACGGGTCTTTCGGTATCTCCAAGGAACCATAAATATGGGACTTTGTACCGAGGACACCGTTATGTCACTAATGTAGCCTATGCGATATCGACCATGCAGGATGTCAAGATGTTACATCGAAGTACGCCCGAGGTGCTCTTTTGGGTGATAAGCTTGTGAGCTGGTCTTCAAAGAAACAAATGAGTACTTCTATATCCTCTACAGAGGTGAATATAGCCATGTCATCTTGTTGTGCTCAAATCCTATGGATGAGATCCTAATTATCTGACTATGGCTTTGAGTTCAACAAAATCCCTCTCGTTTGTGATAACAAAGTGCCATTGCTCTCTCTTGCAACAACGCTCAACATCAAGAGCAAAGAACATCGACATTCGACATCATTTCATTCGGGAACAAGTAGAAAAAGGTGTGGTAGAACTCTATTTTGTGAGGACTGATACCGCTAGCGATATATCTTCACCAAAGCTCTTCCTAGAGAACGTTTTGAGTTTATCCTTCCACGACTTGTTCTAAAGAGCCTACAACCGGAAACACTCAAACGTCTTCAAGAGGAAGACGAGGAGAAAATGGTTTTTTTTCTTCATCTATCTCTTGTATATATTTATTCAAAAAGCAAAATACAAAATTTCAAAACCCACAAAAGAAAATAGAAAAATATAAAAATTTCAAAAATCCATAAAAATTAGAAAATCTTGAAAAACACCAAAAAAATATTGTTATTTTGTCATGTTTTTCTTTATTCGATATCATCTACGGACTTTGTGCTGACATTCAAAGAATGTCACGGGTTTTTAGATGTTCTTCGAATGTACATAAATTGCTTAAAAAAATGAGGCGGAGAAAAATGGTGGTTTATTGTTATTTAAGGCAGTAACCTGTTTTAAAAGGAAAAGAACAGAGCAATGCTTAATCTTATTTTTCAAATCTCATGCTCTGATTCTTAAAACAAATGTTTGTCATCAAAAAGACAAATGTTTTTTTTCCAAATAATTTTCCGTCTAATGATTCTTCTGAAAAATATTTTTCATCTAATGAAAACAAAATTGCTTTGAAAATACCTCGTACTCTATTTTTGAAAATCATCTGGGCTTATCTTTGTCAAAAACTCTAACACTCAATCAACAACTCATGTCATTGATTGAGGGGGAGAATGATTTCAATTCATTCAAAAAGGGTATTTTTCAAACAATTGGCACGTAAAAGAGCAAGGTCTACTTTTGGAAAATCAAAGAGAACAATGTTTTATACAATTGATTCAAGACCTTGACTAATGTTATGTTTTCAAAAGATTTTTATGCATAATTTAATCTGTGGAGTTTAAAGTCTCAGATTTGATCCTTATCGGTTAAATGTTTTCATAAGCAAGTCACAATTCTTCTCAAAAGCTTTCAAAAACAATTTAAATATATAAAGATCATAAATCTCAAATGATTTGAAAATTGTGATCAGGGGAGAATTTGTGATTTAAATTGGATTTAAACTG
>OU343216.1:104723005-104776817 GCA_910596185.1 Chrysanthemum makinoi | reverse complement strand
ACTAATTGGGGCACACGTGATATTCTCCTCTTATCTTAGTGGATCGAAGATTTGGACTGCGGTCATGCTTTGTCTGTTAACGGAGGCTATACTCCGTTAGTAATGAAGGCACGCCAATCATACCAAAGATTTAGTAACCGTGATTAGTTTCCATAATTGTTAAACAACGAGTAAATATGCCCGCGTGTTGCGATGATGTATTGTTTGATAAAACTTTTATGATATAATCACTTAAATTTGTTTAATTACTTTACCTTTTTGCAAATAAAATATTACGTTGCGATGCTATAAAAACATACGTTAATAACATTGCAATATTGTTGCTCATTATTTAAAATTAAGAGCTTTTTTATTGGTGTATTTTTATAACAAAATTACTAAATTTTGACTCATCACTAGAATAAGAAGAAGTTGATTTCAAAATTTTAATAATTTTTTTTATAAAGTTGTACATAATCAAAAATAATTGCAATATTGAACCCATTTTATTCGGATTTTGAAGTCTTTTAATTGGTATTGTTTATAAGAAAATTGTTGAATATTTATTAGATAATTGATAAATAAAGTTTGTTATATAAAAAAATTATAAAAAGTAAAAGTTTAAGGTAGTTTTTGTAGCTTATTACATAATTTAGGGGTGTGTATTAAATTTTGTTTATTAAAATTATTTTTAAACCAATTTAGGGTAATTTTAAAAGTTATTAGATTATGTCAAGGGTGTGTTTTAAAACTTTTTTTTTATTGGCAAAATACATATATTAAAGTTTAACCTTTTTTGTAAATGCGTAAATCATTGCAATATTTAGCTCATCTTGTTCACAATTTGAAAACTTTTCCAAGAGTTTTTTTTATAAGAAAATTGTCAGATATTTGATAAATAAAGCTTTTTATATAAAAAATTGTAAATATCTAAAAGTACATGATAATTATCGTTACTCGCCACATAGTTCAGATGGATGTTTTGTACTCTTAAAAAAAAATTGTAAATATCTAAAAGTACAATATTGAACCTGATGCTTTCAGCATATTCATCAAAGGTGACATGAAAGGTTTCCTCAACTTGTTGTCTCCTTGTGTTAAAACCTCGAAGGCTTGGAGATCGCAGTGAGTAGCCTAGAAGTATCCATCATCAACTTTTGCATCAAACTTGCCTAGATGATCCTTGTGGTTATGAATGAACACATGACATCCAAATACATGAAAATAGTGATCTCGTGAAGTCCTTTGAAGATCCTCATATGGGTTTTGTTATATGTTTTGACAATGATTGACCTCTTTGAGTGTAACAGCGCTTTGATCGCTTAGTCCGTAAATGTTTTGAGAGGGCCGGAGCCATTTAACATGGTTCTAAGTACTCAATGAGAGTTCTTTTTCCTTTCTAAGAACCCCATTTTGTTCGTGGGTATAAGGAGATGAGAAATTTTGAGAAATTCCTTTTCATCACAAACTCTCAAGCTCTTGATTTTCAACTCAGACCATTGTCTGTTTCGATTAGCTTGACAAGTAATGTCATTTCGATTTTCAATCTTTCCGATGAATGACATTATTGTATCACCGACTCTTTTTGGAGAGAAAGTATACCCAAGTGTATCTTGAGAATTCATCAACAATAACAATTGTATACTTCTCATGCCGATTGATCGGGACCTGACGGTCCAAAGAGATCCATATGCATGAGGTGAAGGCAGCTTTTGATGGAGAAATTTTGTTTGGTTTTGAAAGATGCTCTGTGGTATTTACCTTTTTCACAAAGGTGAGCATGATTTGTCTTTGCAAAACCAAATGATGGTAAGCCGGACCTTGTTTGTTTTGCCAAGTTGTTGAGGTTTTTGAAGTTTAGTGCAGAGTCTCTTATGCCACGCCCAATTGATAGTTTCAATGGCTTTAGCAAAGAGACACGTTCCATCTTGGGAGAGTGTTGACATGTCAAGTACATAAACATCATCTCTCCTAAGAGCTATCAACACAACTTCCTTGTTGGCATTGAAAATGGTACCTTGTTTATCATTGAATTGTACAATGTATTTATCATCACATAGTTGACTCGATTAATCGATGAGATTGTATTTGAGACCATTGACATAAGCTATTCTAGAGAAAACTATTCCATTACAGTTTCATCAACCATAACCTTCAAGTGGGACATGATGAATTATCACCAAATACTACCTGGGCCCCGGGTTCCTTTACATACTTGTGCGTATATTCCTTCACACCGTTATGCTTCTTGAGCATCCACTGCCTAGATGCCAAATAGGCTCCCGGCATGTCTCTCGCACAAGTAGTAAATCAATTAGTTTCTCTTAGTGACCCACTTCGGTGGGCTTCGGGTCTCAAGGTCTCTCCAAATTTGCAATCGAAGTCATGGTCTGGTTGTGCAAGGCAGTAGCTGCCACATGTGTTTTGCATTTAGAGGCCGAGGATGACTCAGTGGACTCTAGGTTGTTTGGAATTTCTCCTTGCTTGAATGACATCATTATGTGGGATGTCTCATGAGCCGGATTACGTGATATATCACAAAGATGTATTCATGAGACAATCATCGATGATGATCGTTAAACCCACAAAGCAGTAAGGTTGAGAGGAAAAGGTTTTGCTCCATTCTTTGGAGCAGCTTTGGAGGATGAAGCATACTTATGACCAACTTTGGTATAGTTTGCTTGATCCGACATCTTAAGATGATCTCATCTCCGTGATCATCCTTTTGCGCGATCATGCAGCGATTCGTAGAGCGCTTGTCGCTGGTATGGCTAGTGTAATGACACAGCCTCACATTTTTGTTTGTTTTGGAGGTTGGCTTAGACTTTGAGGAACCGGAGGAAGCGACTTTGTCTCCTTGATTGGTTCAGGTTCTTTTCAATGGATTCCATTTTTCAGTAGCTTCCCCTACAAGTTCAAATTTCGCCTTTAATTCGTCACCTGGGGATAGAGGATGTTGAAGTCCTTAGGAGTGTAACTCTGTTGAGTTTGTTTTGCTTGTCTTTGTAGGATGGTTCTACCAAGTCCGCACCTTTCTTTGGTGAATGAGGATTGAATTGTAGTGGAGTAAGCTCAGAGCTGGAAGACCAAGAGGTTTCAAGCAGCGGGTGGTGCTTGAGATTCGCTTGCACTCATGATGTGTTCAAGACTATCGGGCACATCTGGGAGTCCAAGCATGCTCTTTAGAGCTTGACTTTTCGTGCTCTACTCGTGATTAACCCGCTCAATCCAATCACCGAATTGGGATCAGCCTAACATATTTGTGATCATGCCACCGCACACAAAAGGCTTAGGAGATCGGTCTTTGTTGAGAGGGTCGGTGAGATGATCTCACCTATGACTCTCTTCATCGGGGCACCCACGTATCAAAGACCCCGATTCTTAGCTACCCAACTATTAAGAATATCATTTGCCTTTTTAAGTTCATCTTGAAGATCCTGATTTCTTTTAACTAGTTCATTGTTTTGAATTTGCAAAGGATGCCTCAAGCTTTGCTTGCTTTGTTTTAAAATAAGCAGCTCATCTCTACACTTATTCAATTCAAAACTTAACTTGTTGTACTTAGAAAAAGATTCAATTTTGTTCTTCTATAAACTTAAGGTCTACATTTAGGTAATTCATGTAAGATCCAATCGAGTCATCATCCATAGAAAGTAAAATGTTTACCTTCTTCATTGTGATGTTAACCCATTCTCCATTCCCCGCATGACTCTTTCCAAATGCCTAGCTTGTCCTCTTCCGAGAGGGCCATCAAGTAATCGACATGCACCATTTCATCATCCGATGACACCGGCTCTTCATCCCAAGGTCCAAAGAACAAGGCCTTTGTTTTACCCCGCATGATTGAACACTTTTGTTGTTTTGAGGGATTCGCCTCGGCAATGCAAGCTTAGCTTTAGCTTTCTTATACTTGGCTTCATAATCAATGGTTTTGTTATTATCAGATTTATTTTTAAAAGTTTGATGAGATCGATACATTTTGGTTGAAATTTGCTGGGCTCAGGACCGATTTGAACTCGATGGTTTATAAGAGGGTTCTGAAATTGTTTTGAAAAATGTTTTGCAAATGACCCTTTTGTGACACTTATAGCATTCTGTCTTCATTGCTTTAGCATTTGAAAACCTTTGTTTCTTTTTATAAACCTTCGAGTTAGCAAGGAGTGCCTCTTCCTCAAATTCAAAGATTCAGTCATATGTACTCTCACTTGATCTCTCATCGCTCATCATCCAGTTTTCTTGGAAATCTTGAACCACATTGTAAGAAAAGAAAGCAGTTGAAATTGGTGATGAGGTGGTGGTCGTGGACTTCTTGACTTCCGAGACTTCTTTAAGTCGTATCGCCTCGTTGATGAGGTTTTCCTCATAGACAAATTTCCCATAAATTGAAGCTCAAGATTTTGGATATGATTAGCATTCCGAGTCCCCTGAGAGAAATTTAACCACTTCTCAGGGAGACTGTTGACAAAACCAACATTGATTTCATGTTTGGACAACTTAACACCATCATTTGATAGTTCATTGAAAAGAGTTTTGTACCGTTGTAAGTTTGAGAGAGAGTTTCTGAGTCCTTAGCCCTGAAGGTGTTATACTTAAGTTTCAGGTCCATTATCATGTTTTCCTTGGTATCAGATGGTCCTTCATGGCTATGAACTAGGTCATCCTGTTTGCTTAGCTGTACTACTACCTTATAATGACCTCCAGAATATCGTCAGAAGACAAGATATTATGATACTTTTGAGTCTTTGGCCCTGGTTGACCACTCTCCTTTCATCCTGGGTCCACTGAGCTTCAGGTTTGGGCAACCCTTCAGCAGCCTTTGGGATAAATGGACCTTCATTTATACACTTGATATAATAAGGTTCCATCCCAATCAAATAGCAAAGCATTCGCTTTTCCATTTGTTGAATTTGCCAACTTCAAGTCTAGGGGCAACATTGAATAAGCTCCACCTCTTTTATCGACTAGTTAGGGTACATCAATTTCAACCATTTAGGATCCTAATTTAAAACTTTTGAGCGGCCTAAAAACGAGTTTTATAATTAGCCTTGCTCTGATACCACTTGTTGTTCCCCGTTCACTATCGTTAAAACAGTTTAAGTTTATAAAACAAGTTAATAGTGAACTATGATCTAAATTAACATAAGGAAAACACACTAAGTAATTTTCAACATCATATTCTTATTAGAAATAAATCAACAAAGAATACGTTACCCAAGTACTTGCGGAATAGTACTTGGGATTGAAATGACAAAGTTGGGTGAATCCTCTCTAAGCTCAGCTAAGTCCGAAAGCACAACTCTTAGAGCTCACCGAGCTATCTCAGGAACTAAGTTGTATTTGGAGGAGTGAAAAGATGGCTTTCGTGTATGTGTGTTTTTACAATTCACAAGCTTAATCTTTTCACTCCATCTCTTATGCTATTTATACATGTATGAGTTTTAACTTTTTTCTAAGTGACAACTGATATCATACATAAGACAAAATATGATGTATTTTGTCTCTGCTTAAAGACTATTCTAAGTAAAGGACAAGGCTGCTTTCCATATTTCAGTGATGACACTGAGCTTGTAAGTTAGCCATTTAGGGAAAGTTGACTTATGTTGATAAGGACTTCTTTATCTGATTCAAACTTCTCCCGCCTTGTCCTTCTTTCTTCAGTTGCTTATCCTTCGTCTTCTTCTTCAGTTTGTCTTCGTAAGAAGTTGGAGAGGACTTAGGGATTCAGTGAGTTATTGTCATCACTCACTGAATCCATCATCTTCTTCTTGACTCTGTCTTCACTCTTTAAGTTCCGCCTACGAAACTGAGAGAGACTTCTTCATTGCCTCGTACAAGAGTATCCTAAAGATGACTCACTGAAATGGCTATGCACTCAGCGACCGACATGATGTTTAACGGATGAGTACTTGGGCTATTTTCTATTCAAATCCTAGATTAAGGGGTTTGGGTATTTTCTGAACCCAACATATTTATATAATAATAATAATAATAATACCTATTATAATATAATACGTAGTAAATTTTTATTATAATAATAATAATAAAATAATATAATAATAATATTTATTATTATTATTATTATTATTATTTATTAATTTATTTTTATTAATATTATATTATTATTATTTACTATTATTATTATTATATTATTATTATTATTATTATTATTATTATTATTATTATTATTATTATTATTATATTATTATTATATTAGTATTATTATTATTATATAATTATATTATTATTATTATTATTATTATTATTATTATTATTATTATTATTATTATTATTATTATTATTATTATTTTCTGAATTACATTACGTTGCAAGTCAACCAAACACTATGAAAGATTTCATCAATTACAATTCCAACACATTACAATTCCAACACATTCCAATTCTTTGAATTACAATTCATTCAAATTACAATTCCTTCCAAAGATTACAATTCTTTCAAAAACATTCTGCGAACCAAACGCACCCTAAGTGTTTAGTTTGACTTTTCAGAGTTAAACCGGTTCAACTTTGACCTTAACTATTACTACCTCCGTCCCATAATAATTGTCCACTTTTACTATTTATGAGTCTTTCTTGTTTAACTTTGACCATTTATATTTTTATTTGTGTTATATAATACTTGATGAAAATTATACCAAATAAAAATACATTTAAAACCCAATATATTCATATATTTTTCATCAAGTATTATATTATACAAATAAAAATATTTATGGTCAAAATTGAATAAAAAAGACTTGAAAAAGTCAAAGTGGACAATTATTATGGGACGAAGGTAGTATTATTTTTTGTTATATAATATTTGATGAAAGTTATATTAATAAAAAATACACTTAAAGGGATGTTATCAATTGCATTATCTTTTTGGAAGTGTCACTAGACAAATGTGTGAGCTTTAACAACTAATAAAACTTTACACATTGGATTGATTGGGTTCGTGAGTCGTGACTCGTGACCACTACTTTCCACCACTTGAAATCATTACAGACAATACCAACCAAGGTTGTCAGGATCGGGATCCTACATAGGATCGTTTTTGGCTTTGCAAGATCGTAATCGTAGGATTGGATCGGGATCGTAAGATCCTATGAAAATGTATATATTTTTGTATAGGGGTTGTAGTTTTATATTTCTATATAATATTTATATGATAAACGAATCTAAATGGATGATAAAAGAAGATATTAGATATATTGCAATGCATACTTGCACAAAGTTACTACATGCATGCACGGTGCACCTACTTCTTGTTTTAATTTTTTTTATTATAGGTTTTTCGTAATAACATTTATGCAAAAAAATAATGTTAATTATTAGACGCGATTCTCGTGAATTTTTTGTTACAATATACAGATTAATGCAAAAAGATAAAAGGATTGTATCTGAAAATGAAATGACATAATTTATAATAGAAGGCAACACAATTTTTTTTCTTGATGACCAAATAAATTAAATTAGAATATTCATGCTTTTATATGTAACATAAAATAAAAATATGAACAAAATTGGGTCAAGTATGATAGTTTACTTCAAAACAAGTTCCTTTCACTACAAAGCACGAAATCGTTTTTCATAATAAACCCAAAAAGACACTTCTAAACTATTTCTAAATAGTCCATAAAAACATAATGATTTTACACTCATTAATCTTATAAAAGACAATTAATTAACAACACAAAAATAATAATTTTTTTGAAAAATTCTTTGTCATTGGGCTTTAAGACATGAACTTATATTTAATAAGTTAACATACAAAAAAAAAAAAAAAAAAAAAAAAAAAAAAAAAAAAAAAAAAAAAACTAGTAATAGGCGATCCTATACGATCCGATCGGATCCTACGATCCTACGCATGATCCTACGATACTGCTGCGATCCTACCTGGATTACGATCTTGTTTAGATCCTGATCGTTTTTTATGTGTAGGATCGTACGATCCTACGAGCAGGATCGCGATTTTGACAACCTTGATTACCAACCACTTAATCTTAATTTATTTAGTAATAATGTTATTAAAAAAATCTCTACAAAATGCTATGGAAAAGTGACATAATACAAGAAATAGCTTTACCAGAGTTCGTAAATGATTCAAGTCAACTAACGAAGCTTTCCTACATCTATTCGAAACTTAAGTAAACGTGAGGAGATGTCGTTAATATTTAGTTCCTTGATGCCTTTAAGTCTTGAGTATAAGTGTATAACCTCGTTTTGGAATCACTAAAAGATCCGTAACGTAGATTGCACTATGAGTTCGAAGAGAAAAAAGTGAGTGTAGAAAATTTTGAATGGTTAACAAGGTTAAAGACATCAATGAGATAGTGGACTACTGGACTTGGATGTTGTTGGATATTCCATCATTTGAGAACCTCCAACCATGCAGTTTTAGCAACAATGCACTTTACAAGCAAATGCTTTTCTATTTTTAGATCATCATAAAAACCGGGCATTAAGTTCAATACTTGTATGATCTAGGTTGACGCGAAATCAAATCCTCTTGTTTTCAATTTTCTAAGAAGCAAAATTTCTAAGAAGCAGAACCGGGCATTATGGCCCAAATTCGGTTGTGGGTTTGAGTGAATAAGCCAACTAACCCTAAACCTAATGAACTCAAACTCACAATCAGGTTTTAGCCATAATCTAATCGTCTAATAATTCCATCTTGCGCATTTCAAAATAAAAATTTTAAATTCTTAATCTATACTACATATAATGCACGAAGGCACATCAATCTTAATTTTAAGACGTACAAGATAAGAAGCATAATGTACACCACTTTAATGCACATTCTCACTCTTAATTTTCAGACTTACAAAACATGAAACATAATGTATACCATTTTAATGCACATATTAAAAAGACAAAACACCACTTTAATGCTATTAATTTAGTCAAGATATTTAATGTAGTCAATTAATTAATTGTTTAATAAATACAATTAATGCAATTATTAAAATACCCATTATATAAAAAATACAAATTATCAAGCATATTGTACAACCAACTTAAACACAATTCTTGCATTAAATGCCACTAATACAAATAATAAAGCACATTATACCAATATCGAAACCCGAAAGGGCAACGGGCCAAATGGGCTCGAGCCCGAACGGGCACAGGCCAAACGGGTTGAATAGTTTTACCGATTAAAACTTCGTTTTAAAATATTTAGATCAACTTATGTCAATCTATTTAATGTTTGTGTTGGATGATGATAGATAAAGCATATAAACAAGTAATGCAAAGATAAAGAGTTAGGAACACAAAACCACGACACGAGTGTTTATAGTGGTTCGGCTACAAAGACACATTCCTTGCCCTACTCCACTTCCCGAGTTCCCCTCTGGAGAGTTTGTAAGCACTACACAACACAAGCTCCTTAATGTAGCGGAGAAGCCTTCACAACATCGCCTACTCTTTATCCGGTACAAGGCTAGACACCAGGTTCTTCCACGAGGTAGAACCAAACCTATCACAACGTCGCCTACACTTTATCCGGTACAAGGCTAGATACCGAGTTCCATTACAAAGGAGGAACTACTACCCAACATTACACCAATACACGACTACCCCAAAGGAGACACACTCCTTATTACAATATTATAAGGATATCAATATCCTTTAACCCAAACTATCTATCTTGTACATCGATGCACCATATCGAATGTACTCCCTTGGCACCTTTCACTAATGCCTTCGACACGACCCTTTGGCACCTTTCACTAATGCCTTCGACTTGACCCTTTTGGCACCTTTCAGTAATGCCTTCGACTTGGCCCTTTGGCACCTTTCACTAATGCCTTCAACTTAACCATTTGGCATCTTTCACTAATACCTTCAACACAACACTTCTAAGGAGGGAGGAAAGAACTATCAACAAGATAACTTCAGTAGTCTTGATGATGACGAAGCTTGGCAACTCATGGACTTGAGCTTGCTTGACTTCAAGAGGTGGTGATCTCGCCTTTAAGAGGAACCTAGAGAATCACACAAACACAAAACTACATAGAAAGATCCGTTTGATCTGAGGTTAGAGATATTACAATACTAAGAGAGAGTATGTGTAAAAGGGGTGAGTAACAAGAGAGAAATGGCTCACTATTTATAGGCAAATTTCTCTACTGTTCCACGGTTCCCACGGATCTCTCCCCAGAGGGATCCGGCTAATGCAATCCAAGGGATCCAGCAGCTGGGTCAGCTTGAGTCCTGATTTTGGGTTGCAAACCGGGTTATGGGTTATGAGCCATGGGTTATTGGTAATGAATTATGGATACCCAACAAGATTCAATGTATCTAGACATTGGGGCATGGGTCTTGGGTCATGGATAATGGATAATACCCAACATGACTTCATGCATGATGTCATGCAATGGGTCATGAGTTATGGATCAAGCTCCATGGGTATGGGTCATGGACTTTGGGTTTTACCCAACAATATTCAATGTATCTAGTCAATGGGTTAAGGACTTAGATTTTTACCCATTACAATATAAATATGTATATTTCCATATTATGTAAACACTAGTTGTTATACATATGCATTTCTATAAGATGTAAACAATATTACTTGTTTAGTGTTTTATATAAAAATGTAAGTGTGTTAGTAAACTATTAGCTCAAACCATTTACGTATTTTATTTGTTTCGTTAAAATGATTTTACGTTTGTTATCGACAAAACATTAGAAGATCGTAAAATATAAATAAACGTTTTTACGGCTTATTTGTATTAACATTATTTATTCAAACCCTTTGTGTGTGGACGAGTTCTAAAACTAGTTAGCTAATAAGATGACTCCAATTGTCATTTCAGCCGCTCCAAAATTCTTTTTCAACTTTCTGAAATCTCTATTGTATAAGAGATGGTCACTTTATTATGCATACTCAAAAATCCTTACATAACAAGAGACAAATCTGGGCCACACAAATCATTAGATAAAAAAAAACAAGATTTAAAGGGAAAAAAAATGAAAAGACCTAAAGTGTAAATCTAGACCACCCCCATTTTTTTAATTAAAACCCATTTTCATCTCTCATTTTCAAATATTACATATCTCAAAAACCGTAAACCGTTAACTAAAAAAATTATACCATCGTGACGAGTATTTAATTATCTTTCAATAGAGGGGCATTTTCATATACTTTCGACAACGTTGTTGTGTATTTTTTTTTTATTTTAATTCTCGGTGCAGTATCACTTATGATATAACACTAATTTGTAAAGTTATAACACTCAACATGATTTCGTAAAACAAGTATAAATATTTTTGTAGAATTCCAAATTACTCATCATTTTTTGCAATAAAAAAATACGCATTATTAGCATTCAATCATATATCACATATAGTTTTTGAACTTCCAAATCAACACAGTTTATTCATAGAAGTTGAATGTTTGAACTTACATATTAGTGTTATATCACATGTGTATACTTAGATGTTTTGAAGAGGTATCAGGGCTACTGTGAATTATATCAAAAGCAAACTATACGGTTTAGGTGTTAGTGATGAGGAATTGGGAAGTATGGCGAATTGGATGGGATGTAATATCGGGGAATTTCCCTTCACATACTTGGGATTACCAATAGGTGAAAACATGAATCGGGTGAACGCATGGAATCCAGTGGTGGATAAATTAAAGAATCGGTTGTCCGATTGGAAAGCAAAAATGATGTCGTTCGTGGGTCACTTAACATTGGTAAAATCGGTTCTCGGTAGCTTGCCATTGTATTACTTTTCGATGTTCCGGGTGCCTATGATTGTTATAAAAATTCTTGAGCGTATTAGAAAAAACTTCTTTTGGGGTGGCAATGGGGAGGGTAAAAAACTTTCATGGGTAAAATGAGATTCGATCCATACTTCTCTTGGGGATGGGGCGTTAAACGTAGGTTCTCTTAGGACAAAAAATTTGGCATTGTTGGGTAAATGGTGGTGGAGGTTTAAGTCGGAGGGCGGGGAATTATGGGCTAAGGTTATAAAAAGTATTCACGGGGTTTGTGGGGGTCTAGGGAGTGTTCACGAGGGGTATGGGGGGTGGCGAAAGGGGGAGGGGGTTTGGGCCGATATCATGAAGATGATGGCATGGAGATTGACGGGATCGGGGTTGATTTCACATCTTCATTTATGGGGGTTCTAGGTGATGGGAGAGATATTAGTTTTTGGGAGGATAGATGGGTGGATAATAGGAGGCTTCGTGATAGATTTCCTAGATTGTACCATTTGGAGTGTAGGAAAGAGGGTAGTGTAATGGATAAGGGATATTGGGAAAATAATGGGTGGAATTGGGCGTGGGAATGGAATAGGAATATTAGTGGGAGGGTGTGTAGAAAATTTGACAATTTAATCGTGGTATTACGGAATGTTGTTATTTCTAACTCTTGTAGGGATAAATGGAGGTGGACGTTAGATGATGATGGCGACTTCAAAGTCAAGACGCTTACGAGTTTGATTGAGGAGAAGATTCTTCAAGGAGATAGTGGTGGCTATGGAACGCTTTGGAACAAATTAGTGCCTAAGAAGGTCAACATTTTTTGTGTGAAGAGCGTGCAAAGGAAGACTACCGGTTCGTGTGGAACTTGATAGAAGAAGCATTGATTTGGATTCGGTTCTTTGCTCTTTGTGTAACGATAGTGTGGAATCATGTGCTCATTGTTTAGTCACTTGTGATTTTACAATGAGTGTGTGGGTCAAATTATTTAATTGGTGGAAGGTGGGGAATGCCAACATTTTTATTATTGATGATATTTTATCTCATAGTGGAAATGTTAGTATTCCTACCTCCCTATTGTACGTTTGGCAAGCGGTAATTTGGACTTTCGGTTATTTTATTTGGAATGAGAGAAATGCTCGTGTATTTTGGCAACAAAGTTTCAAATGCTAATAACACTTTTCAAGATATTAAACTCAAAAGCTTCAAATGGATAGTTAGAAGATCAAAAAAATATAAAGCATTAGATTGGCAACAATGGCTTCGAGACCCTCAGAACATTCGTCTACATTAACTTTGGTTTTTTTGGTTCAAACAGTTTCAACAATTCGGGTCTGCAATTTGGTATCATGATATTTCGCAGCAAGACCTTAGTAAATGTATGCTACAGGCAAATCACAATGGTACAATTAGAATTAGTCTGACAAAAATGGTTCACAGTAGCAAGTATTTGGTGCTTGTCAGTGACTACTTGTTATGGTGGATCCTTGTGGTTGCTGCTGTGATTGGGCATTGAGTGCAGTAAAGGATTTAAAGAGCTCAGTTTGGTGACAATTGGCTGTGTCTGCGGCTTCGGGATCGCCTGAAATGATAAACATCACTTGTCATTGCTGGCTCCGTCTGCGGCTTCGGCATCGCCTAAACTTAAACACTTTTCTTTGCCTTTACAGTAATATCACATGTGATAAAGCAATAAAATGTAACACTAATTTTGGTATTTTACATATGAGTAATATCACAAGTGATAAAGCTATAAAATGAGCAAAAGTATACATCATTCATGTCTGGCTATATCACCTGAAATATTACTCTGAAGTGACTAATTCAACTTCTATTACTTTATCACCTGAGATATTAATTTAAAATGACTAAGACGGACCATTTAAATATTTTTCAAATTTGATACGATGTTATATCATAAGTGATAAACAAGTGTCACTTACAAATACCGAAATGAATAAAAAGGAAGCAAACTACGAAAATAAAACTTGAGTATTCACAAAACCAAACAAGTGTTGCATTAATTTGTATGAAATGTCTAATATCACTTGTGATATTTCATAAACATCGATGACATGTTACAAATTTCAGAAGAACACAAAAGATTTGAGAAAAGTTTTCATTCTTAAGCAACCCTTAACCATCAGCAAAAACATTTATTGTGCTTGTCTATTGCGGTGAAAGGCATAAAACCCATCTTGTACCTAAAAAGTATAAAAGTATTAGAAAACACATAGGTGATAATATATATAAAAATATACAAAGTTATGAAATATCACAAATGATATTAAAGGTTAAAAAGCATACTTGCTTGTTTCTGAAATATCACAAGTGATATTAGACATTAACTATGTTTATGAAATATCACAAGTGATATTAGACAATATCACAAGTGACGCAGATGTACATATTAGTATACTTTACATTTGTTGGGATTTCTTAGGAACAATGTTTAAATGCGTGGATTTTTTTACCCGGCCTTTTGGGTAACCGACCCGAGCTACTCTTATTTTAGGTCAAACGACCCGTTTTATTCATTGTCACTCACATCCTTTATTCTTTAGATCTAGATCTCCGATGAAAAATCCGGCGATGCCTGGTTTGTTGTTAGTGCATCTGTTTGTGACTGGCTACAGTGATTCTTATTAGTTTCCGGGTAAAAAACCCAACATGCTTTGATGCAGAGAAACACTTTTTGGTGTTGGTACACCGGTTTGTGAGAGGGGTACAGTGATTTTTCCAATGAGAATAGTGTTTTTTGCGTTTTGGTGGATTTACGTTAGCCACATGGTTCTGCCTACAGTGGCAACTCTTTTTTGGTCCATATATTTTGTTTGTTTGGTAAATATCACGTTAAGGTTACCAATTTCAATTATTGATTATCAAAAAACCTAACGGCAGATTTGCTATTTTGAAGAAACGATTAAAGGTTTGATGTTTTTTTACTTCGTTTAGGGCTTATTTTCCTTGATCTTTATGGTGGTTATGCTATGCTGTGTTTATGTTCGGTTGTGGGTTATTTTAGGTTTATTTATTGTGTTTTTCTTATATTTAGGTGTTAGAGTAGTTAGATGTTTCTGCTTGCCATGTCTTAGATTAGGGTTACGTATGTCGATTATCAATCATCAAGAATACGATGTGCTTATGTTTCATTGTTTTTTGAAGATTGGATACTGGGTGGGACGTTTTACCTTCACTTTGTGCCTAGGTTTGTTGTGGTCAGGGTTTAGGTTTTTTTTTGTGTTAAACAGTTTATACTAATGAGGGTTTATGTTTCATTTACTTCTTTTTATTTTGTTAAACTATCCTGGCCGTTTTCTAATTTAAAGTTTGTATATCAGTTTAGTCATGATAGAATTACGTCCTCCTTTAATAATTCATGTTGATTTAGTCAGTGTAAAAAAAAACCGTCTCTTCATGTTGGTCGAACGGGATGTCATATCTTATGCTTAAACACTTTATGCGGATTAGATTTTGCTTAAATTGTATAACTTCTAAAAAGATTTTGTGGGCTTGCAATGCTTTCAGGTCTTGCTGTCGTGGACTAGGTTTGCCGAGGTTGCATTGATTTTAAACACTGTTCCTAAGAAATCACACATTTTTGCCATACTTAACTTGGTCGGAAAAGATGTTTTCAGTGGTAACTTAACTTGGCCTAAAAACATGTCTTGGCACGGTAACCATATGGTTGCAGCTATACTGTTGTTTTAGTGCGACCACCATTTGGATAAACAAAAACGAGGCGCTATGAGTAGGGATGAATAGAATGGGTCGGTTAACCTAATGGCCTTCCACAGAAACAGGCCGGGTAAAAAAATATCTTTGCTTTGTATTGATAACTTAAGTTGGTCGGGAAACATGTCTTGGCAGGGTAACCAGATGGTTGCAACCATGCTGTTGTCTTAGTGCCACTATGCTTTCGGTGGCATCAATTTTTCTGCACATTAAGTCTTCCATGACTTTTGTTTGCATGCCTTTGCTTTGGTGAAAGTGCGATACATGTCTTGGCAGGGTAACCATACGGTTGCAGCCATGCTGTTGTTCGAGTGCCGATCCAATTTGGCGGCCATGAGCTTTTCAGGCTGTCAGTGCACCTATGTTTGGATCATTATATTGTCGAATAATTTTCCGGAGATATACCTGGTTGGATCTAAAAGGTAAATGACCCGTGTGAGCCATGCCTCAGGCACCCAAAACAAATTCGGCATGCTGGTGCTTTTATGACAGTGATGTTGCGCCGATGAGGTATGAGCATAATAGAAATTATGTTCCGTGTTTTTGTTTCTGTCAGTTTGCCTTTTTCGTTAGAGTTGGTTAAATGTGATTGTCTGAAACTTTCATTTCATTATTGCAGATTACAGATAGAGGCAAGGTTCTCATGAATGTTGGTTTCTGTAATTCCACTTTTTGCCATTCATGCAATGCTAAATGGTCGACCTTTGTATTCCTTTTTCGAGGCTGTGATGAATTGGGGTTTATTCAGTAAACGTGAGATGGCGCGTATCTTGGCAGGGTGACAGGCAACTGTTGCAGCCATGGCGGGTGTATCCTCTTTGGTTAAATATTCGCCCATCTGAGCCATATGTCCGGCAAAATTCTCACACCTGGCTGAAAAAGCGAACCCAACAAATATAAAAGTATATAATATACAAGTAACATATACCATGTCATAAGGTTAATGATGCAATGATGATGGGTCTCTCCATTGATCTGCTTTGTTAGCATGCTTTAGCACCTCCTGTCTGTTGGCATGGCACCCACATCCACATTGCTGTTGCAAGCCACGCACGGCTTCGTGCCGCTGCGATGTTCGCAGTCCTGAGCGTCTCTATACCTTATGAATAGTGTTTTCCTGGGGAATTTTTTTCCCAAGCCTGTTTGGGTGAAGGCCCATTAGATTAACCGTCCTGTTCTATTCATCCCTATTCACATCGCCTTTTTTTTAAAGATACACCTGGGTATATCTCCGGGGTAAAGACCTAGCACGCTTTGATTAAAAAAAAAGCCCTTTGTTGTGCTTATACCGGTTTGTGGGTTTGGTCAATCTCAGATTATGGTTACGTATTTCAATCATTGATTATAAAAAAAAACAAGCAAATTTGCTATTTTTAAGAATAGATTAAAAGTTTCAGCCTAAAACATTGGTATTCTTTTGTTTCAAACTTAGACAGAAGGTGTACCATGTTTGCATACCAAGATACTCCTATTTTGTGCTGCGCCTGCAGCCTGGCTACAAAAGTATGCAATAGCATACAAAACTGCTATTCTTATATGCGAAACGTTCAGTATAGCTGTAAAACTAGCCAAACGGTGGATGCAACATATTTTGCACACTGTTCCAGCAGTTACTACATATGAAGCTAATGCATGTTTTAGAAGGTTTGGCCAGTTTTTTATGCTGCACACTCTTGCATCAGCTATCTTTGCAATCTTATGACTGTCGCGATCGCTACCTTAAACAAACTGGTGCATCCATATTTTAGGTGTTAGAATAATTAGATGTTGCTTATGGTTGTTGAAATGTTACTTATGGTTAGATGTTGGGTCCAATAAATGAGCTTCATACTTTGTTTTGGGGTTTAATGTTAAAGTCAGATGCGATTCAATGTTCTTCATCTTGTGACGCTTATGCGTGTATTGTAAGGTGAGAATGCCGATGATGATAGTTTCCTGCATTTATGTATTTGGTAAGCGTGCTTCATCGACTACTATGTTTTGGCAAAGCACCCTAATCCAAATTGTGGTTGCGTACCATACTGAGTCTCTGGCACCGCTCCCATATTCGCAGGTCTGAGGCTATATAGATATTAAAGGGCATAATAAACGTTGTCGTTTTCAGGTCATGGTATGTCAGTAGAGAGTTTTTAAAAGACACGATAAATCAATTCATGTTTTCTTCTTTAAAAGCCACTTCCCCACAGATGAAGTTGGCTTTGCTAGCATGTGGTCCTGTGAATGTATGCACTTTGCTTATACAATATTTCATCTTAGCATTCAAAACTAAACATTCATTTTTTTCCAATTCAGGTATGTCCTTGCACTTCACTACAACCATTACAATGTCTTTCAATGTATTATTGTACATGTTAATTTTTGGGTTTCTTTTTGCTGTTGCACCTACTCAAGCACCCATACGTGTGTCATTTCAGTTTTTTCGAACTTTGTTCCATAGATCCGGTGGAAAAGGCATCATTGGTCGACCGATACGTGCTGATACAATGGAAAGTCACTTTTGCTCTTCTCTTTTCAAATTCAGTTTATAAAATTTGATTAGTCTGTTTGTTTTTTCGTAACACTTTTGGATCGCTGAAGCACATTCTCATGGTATTTTTTTTATTGGAACAGGAGAGCCTATATATGATACCACATCTTCATGCCATCTTAGAAAAAGAGGCAGGCCGCAAAAACAGATGGCCAGGAACTCAGTTAGCCTGTGCCGCATATCTGGTTATTGGCAAAGGTTGGTTCTCTTTTTTTTTTGCTCATTCTTGATGTGCTTATACTTATTGTGATGTTTACCGTACAAACATCCAAATGCTAATGTAGCACGTTTTTTTGTGGGTGTTGTTGACAAGCGACACGTGCAGATTACAGGAAGCCACATAGAGTCAGACAAAAGTGTTCATATCAGTGGACTCTGTGTGGCAATAGGTAATTCTTTCGACCTGAATTTGCAATGATTTTAAAACAAAAGGTGTTTTTTTTTTTTTTTTCCGTTTTATTTTTTTCCAAGTGTTTGGATGCAAAGTTGAGTACACGTTTTTCTGATGCTTTGTTTTTTTTCCTTCAATGTAGGCATCCTTGCTTATGAACATGGTAAGCCAAATGTGAAACACCATCTTCAATGTTTCGTAGAAGCTTCAGGGAGAAAGGACACCTCTGCCACAATTACCGACGGAAGTGTCCACCATCGGTCTGCAACACCTAGTGTCCACCGAAAGAAGTTTCGTTGATGTGGTTTGTTTTTGCACAGTACTTTAGTGTCGATCAATGAGATTCTCATGCTATTTTTTAAACTAGGCCATGCTCAACTATACATGATAGCAGATGGTCATAGCAAAGTCGGAAAAGAGCCAGTATGGCTAGCTAGTGAGTTTATCCCAGTAATGTGGCGACGATGAGGTATGACTATAGTATATATTATGTTTGCTATTTTGATTTGCATTCCTCTACCCTTTATATTTAAACTGCAGGTTCAACTGCCATAATTTTCAAACCTTTAATATTTAGCTTTGCTACTCATACACTAACAATAAACTTATTATAACAGGCTGCGAATTGCACTTCAAGTGGAGCAAACGACTTATGGAGCAAGCCCACTGGAGCCAGCCACTTATAGAATAAGGCCAAGTGTCACAAGATCAGTTTAAAAGTACATGTCTACGCCGCCATCATAGCAAGGCAGCCAGCTACGGGATATGGCAAACACAAGTATGTTCAAGCAAGATTAATATAGCAACATAAAAGTTTAGTGCATTGACTTCTGAAACATAAAAAAAAAGAAAAATTGTTCAAAGACAAAAAAACATGAACATCAGCGATTCTTGGTAAACACATACTAGCGATCCTACCCATTCACACCATCACTTAAACCCAAAAAAATACTTCAAAAACACCAAAATAAAGGATGTCAGTACACCATCCCCTTCAACTTCTCGATAAATGACAAAAGCTCATGTGCTCGCTTTTGCTTCTTCATCACATTGACCATGATCGCTGCAGCTTCGCTTAAATCTTCGTTGCATGCAACTTATTCAAACTCTGAGATACTTTGCACGTAAGAATAAAACGGATACAAGAGTTCCAACTCTCCGATCACATAGTCCCGCTCAGCTACGCGAGCCATAATGTCTTGAGCCTTTTTCATCAGTTCTGCTTCATCCACCATAGTCATGGTCACCTCTCATCCGAATCGAACAACCATCATATCCCTCACAAAGCTAGACCTAGCGGCTGCAGCAAGCTCTTTGCAAAAAGGCATTGGTGTCTTCATTTTTATTTTTTTTCCTGTTTTTTTATCGGAGGTTTAGGCCAGATTTTCTTTCGTGTGTGTTTTTTGGTTGGTATGTATGTTTTTTAAAGGGCAAATTAGGGGTGGGTTATTATTGCTATGATGTTATAGTACATGTGTTAGGTTGCCATATTCATAACACAAGCATCAATATAAGAAATAGATAAGAAGTGATCGGATGAACAATAACACACACACACGTATGAATTATAAGAAAGGTTATGCGTAAAGAGTGAATGTGAATTGAACAACCAACCCTCAAGTGAGGGTTTACAAGGATTATTTATAGGAAGGAACTAGGGCAACATGCAAGTTCCCTTCCTTTCCTTTATGGGCTTGGGCCAAGGCTCATGGGCTTTCTACATAAGCCTTGGCATGATTACTAACTTAAAAGCCATATTAAGCTAACTATTACATATTAATTACTAACACTTGAATTCAAGTTTAGGAGTGATTCCAACAATATCCCCCTAAGTGTTAGTGATTGATAATATAAACGTTGAAGGTGCTGATGTAATAGTAGCTTTGACGTCTTCTGACATTCTTCTTTCTTGTGAGAAGAAGTGCCTTGATACCAACAATCTCCCCAAGTGTAGAGAAATTGTTTCCTTTGAAAGGTTCTCGCTTTGACGCGTCATCATTTTATTTGTTCTTTGATCTTTGTTCTTTGTGATAGTAGTGATAGTATGTTGTTGTTGTTGCATCCGTGTCCGTTCGTTGCTCCGTGTGTCCACGTCTTTCTCCAACATGCTCACACGCTCTTTGACGTTGGATTTCAGTCCTCATGTAGTTCTCTTAGTCTTTAAACTTTGTAGATACTTTGACATGATGAAGAATCATTCTGACTTAGTGTTGCCTTTTGAGAGAACTTCCATTAGAGATGTTGTTGGTATGAGCATGTGAAGAATCTGCATGATCAATCCGCTCCGGAGCTTCCATAAGAAGAAAACATAAGAAAGGTTAGTAATAAGCGGATTCCGGCACTTACAAGTTTGAATTTCGAGCGTGTTAACAGATATAGTGTGACAACACAACTCTAATTCTCACAAAGGTCGTTCTGAACTAGAGTCCCACAAGTGAGATAACACGATGTATCAAGTACACCTACAGTCAGATGAGTCACAGGTACAATCGAAGCATCACCTCACGAATGTAGACCGTTTGAGACACACTAAGCGTAATCCACGGGTAGTTACCGAAGTGACCGGCCGTCGGGTCGTTTGATGTTGACCCTGGCAGGAGTTTCCATTCTATCACTGAGGATCACTATTGTGAACCTCTCATAAATGTTATTGACAGATTTCTAAGATCTGTGAAGGACACGATAATGTATCACTTGCGTCCTTATTGTTGAACGACAAGTGATAAAATGTCAAGTGTACCTAAGAGATCTTTTGATGAATCTCGTGGCTCTAGACTCAATAGTGGGCTTTAGTTTTCCTGAGTGGAGACTAGGGAGAGGGTCTCCTTCTTCAATACCAGCAATCTCTAAGAAAAAGCCGATAGTTTACGTAGGGTTCCCTGTGAGAATGAAACAAGCTTCTGTTGAGAGAAACTTGAGTGGCTAAGAAGGTTTAGTGCATGTGTCACTGGGTCCATGACGACTTTGATCTTCAATACCGGTGTCATCAAGTGACAACCAGTAGCATATGAATTGAACCCGTGTCTGCCCTAAGTTGAATAATCTGGAGGGCTATTTCTTTTCACCCTTTTCTTTGCATTTCTTTTAATTCTTCAACTCCTTCTTTCTCCGATTCTCAATTTCTCCTTTTTATAATCATACCTAAGGACTTCTAATTCTAACTATTGGTGGTGTCCTTGGGTAGATCCTTCCGACTCTGGCGGATCATAGGATGGTTATTCCTAACCTTAGTCACCTTATAACTCCATGACTAACCTATGTTGCCATAAAACCAATTTCATGAAAATCTCTCAAAGTGGTTATGAGTAAAGACATTTGTACCACCGTGAGAGTTTAATATTTTGCAGAAATACTCCCCCTCCACACGTGCTTAAGTATTTTGACAGAAATTCACACTCGGAGAGAGAAGAGCGCACTTTTGAATTGATCAACTCATGATAGACAATCCCCATGAGACACGGTTACGTTCCATAGTTAAAGAGTTACATTGTCAGCTTTTAGGTGAGAACTAGTTCTAATAACTACCTTGAAGGTGTGGAAAATCCTCGAAAGGTTGTCAAACCCATCAAAGTTCATGTCTACCAAGAGTTTCTTGAATGGTACATTCTACTCGGATAAGTCCTTTGCGAGACACGTTTACATCACTAGCGAGCTAGCTTGAAATTATTACCCGCCCCGGACAAGTCTTTTCGAGTTACTAACATTTAAGATATCGTTAATTCATTGGTTAAGTCTGTAGCACAAAGATTCATTTGCAATTTCACACCATATTTCTTATCACATAATTTTCCTCCCCCTCAAAAATGGCATATAAATGTTATTTTTGATGAAATTTTGATATGGAATATGACCATTTTGAGTTTTGTGGGAAGATTTATATGAAGAACAATTTTGTGAACAAAGATTTTGGTTGACAAATACTCCCCCTCAACAAGTGATATAAACTTTTGAGGTTTTGAAAATCATAAGGGGGAAGTACTTGTTCTTTTGAGCAAAACTTTGAAAAATGAAAGTTTTGATAAGTTTAACTCAAAAGTAAGAAGCTTTCGCTCCTTTTATAGGATTGTGTCACTGAAGCGTACCACAGGATCCTTTCATTACAAGAACGGGTTGTACACTACTATGTGTGCACAAGCCATAGTCATTAAATAATTACACATCCAAATCAATATAGAAAATGAAACAGTTTAAGAGGTACCAGGTAGTCCAGCAATATTTCCAGGAATACGAACAGGGCATTGATAGCCTGCGGATACAGTAATCCGGGATGACCACCTACGAAGCTTTTTAGAGTTCAACGGTCCCTTCGTACAACCTTTCATCGATTCGAGTGATGATCCTCTTAACATCCCGCCTCTCCTGAGAATTCCATCGCTTTGGTGACCCAATGCCTTCATGTATTGCCTTCAACCTATAAGCCAAGCCGTCCCTGACTTTCTTCAGAGTGTGATCCCCAAACTTATGAAGATCTCTACACGCCATCAAGTAGTTGCGTTGTAGTTCACTGCGGTAAACTACTCCAAACGGTTTGGTGATGAGAGTGTATTGGGGAAGCGGTTGATGTCGTGAAGTTCTAGCTGAGGTCCGGTGAGGTTGACACGGTTCCGATACGATTTTCAACCGAAATTTGTAAATCTTTACACGCCTGGATCACTATGCTTCCGATGAAGATGAGCAGGACTTGATGTATTCACGCTTGGATTTCGCCGAGAAATATCTCATTCTTCCCTATACCTTGGCAAGATACAGATCTTCAATGTCGTTGAGAGACAAATTCTGGAAGTCCGCTTCACATAAATCATAGTCCCTTTCGTCTTGTCTTTTGACCATGATTTTCTTGAGGAAACTGTAGTCCCATTTAGATGAAAGGGCTACATGCTTAACAGCAACGATCCCTTTATCACCGCGGCACTTCATGTTTATACTTTTAAACCTCGGCTCTTGTAGTAGATCGCTTTGCTCCGGCCAATGGTGAATCCCATACATTGCATCAATGTCATACTGTTCCACACTGTTAGAAAACATGTGAGTAGCCTTTTCCTCGATGGCTATGCAGTTGGAGTATATGGCCGCCGGGAACGGAAGTGTAAGTGATGTAGCGTATTTCTTTGAACCATCGCTACCGTGTAGAAGAAATTCTAAGTCATTGTTGAAGAAGTAGTGGAATAGAATCTTAGGTTGATCTGGTTGGCCAATCGTTGGTAGAGGTCTAGACCACCGGTGTAGTATGGAGCCTTGTCTCTTACGGTGAAGTCAATGTTTGCTTCAGGGTTGAGCCAATCAATGTTGTTAGACATGGCTCATGCTATGTTTTCAAGGTGATATTCAACTTCAATAGCACTTTCCGAGATGTCTTTGAGTAGTTGAAAGGCTTCATTCTTGATTCGTCTCAACTCTGATTTCGTCATCTTCTTCAGTCGGAACTTTTCTTGCAGTAACTTAGCATTCTCCAACGTACGACCTTCTACCATATCTTGATCATCATTTAGGGCGTGAGTAGCATCAACTAGTGTAGAGAACAATTCATACTCTATGTCATATTCGTCTAGCCATGAGACGACATCAGCCTTAGTGGTCTTCTTCTTGTTCTTTGGCCTAGATGATGATGCTAGTTTCTTTGCTGTGTCGGGAGAGGTGGGTTGTTGTCGAGGCTCAGGTATCTCTTCATCGTCACCACCAGTGTACTCGAAGTGATCACCGGTTTTCTCTGTCTGAGTTGGTAACTCAGAGTCCTGAGGTTTATCAGCAGCAGCAGAACTTGGTGGAGAGCTTCTATCAGTTGGAGTCCTTTGAGGAGGTGGTGGCATGGAGGATGATTCACCAAATTTTTTGGATGTTTTGGTGCAGAGTCCATGTCTTTGTCATCGTCATCTCTTGGTCGTTTAGGTTGACCTGCTAACTCTTTGCATGAAGACCTAAGTTGATAATCAAGTAGACTCTCAAAAAATTTAGCTTCATCCGAAGTAAAAGTTGCAGATCGTTTTGACATTTGCATCACCAATTTTGCAAGTAACTCTGCTTCAGAGAGATCAGGTTCTTTGGCCATTGTATGTTTAACCAATGCGACGTTATTTGGAGTAAGTTGTCCGAAAATACCTCCCTTGTACACCAGGGAGCAGTTGTCGAAGAAACTTGTGAGTATATTCTCTTGCGCTTCTCCATTTCCTTTTGGAAATCTCCTTTGATAAACTTCTGGATATGCACCCTTTCTTTCAACAACTCATTTATCCCGTTTTGAAGAAAGTTGATTCTGTCGGCGAGTTGATTCAGCTTTTTGTTGGTCACGTCTTTCTTCCCGACTTGCTTGACAAAGCATTGACAATCTTTGTCTTAGCTCGGGATATCCAAGAGTTGGTTGGTTTCTTCACTGACTTGGATGTGGATCCGTTGTGCCTTTGGATGGTGGTGGAGAAGAATGAGAGGATGAGTCTGATGAAGATGAGATATGAGGAGACTCAGGATCCTTCGCTGGTTCAGAAGTTTCTTATTTTGAGCATGCTGGACTATCTAGAAGAAAATCATCATAGTTGACTTCGTCATCTTTTCCAGACTTAGCCATTTCTTCAGCCTGAAGCCTGGCTTCTTCATCAGCTTTAGCTTGAGCTTCCATTTCTGCTTTTGACTTAGCTGCAACTTCAGCATCGTCATCATCTTTTTCTTTCTCAGACTTCTCCTTTTCTGGTTCATCGAATTCATAGGTGATGGTGTCCTCCAGTTGCCGTTGTTGTTGTTCGTGGGTGGTGGTACCAGTTCCCTTATCGGGTTGGTTAACCGCATCAGGAACTGGTGTAGATAGTGAAGCACCACTTGACCCTCCAGGTCCACGAATTTGTTGCTGTTTGAATTGTTCAGCAACGTGTTGGAGTCTCAAATTTTTCACCTTTTTCCTGTAGTCTTTGTCTAGTTGCTCTTCATCCGAACTTTCTTCTTCTTCTTGCTCAAGCACCGGAGTCTTTCCCTTGTCACCTTTGGGACTTGAAGGTTTTGCTACTTTCACAGTTTCAACGATTGGGGTTTCAGAGTAGAAAACTTCTTCGTCCGCTTCTGTGTTTTCTCAGTCTTCATCGACTAGCTTTTTTCGGTTCGGCTTGGGAATAGGGATGGCTTCCTTAGAGGGAACTTTCCTTTTGAGAGTATGTGACCTCTTAGGAAACTTTCTCTGGCTCTCTGCTTGTAACACCCCTCTGACCGCCTCCGGTTTTCCTAGTAGGAGTACCAGATGACTTTTCGTCAAGAAAACCTACTTTGCCTTCATCAACCGCTACCAGATATATTTTGTATGAATAAAGTTGTTTGATGTCATTATTGAGAAGATATTCTCGTAACACTGCGCTACTTTCTTTGTTGTTGAGTCTTTAAATCTGACGGTGAGTGTGGGCTCATACAACGCGGAGTGTTGTTTGGGGTCATTGAGTCTCAAAGGAATATCATGATTATTCCCTAGAGCTCTTTGGATCAAAACAGTTTGGTATATCTGATATATGGGATCTTGGAGCCAAGCTTTTTGAGGAAATACATCATGTCGTCCCATATCAGAGCTTCAACTTCAATGTGTTTCATGTTGACCAAAGCCTAAAAGATCTGTAGTTCCATGAGCTTAGGATGCTCATAACCACCGCCACGTCCCGTAAACGGATTTGGTGATGATAATGTAGTGGGTTCTCCATGGTTTAGGAATATTCTTAAGATCCAATGTATGAATGCTTTGTGATTACTCCTGTAGCCGCCATAACCAATGTCGATCATGAATTGCGAACGGCCTCTTCGGGTTGGTGTGGCATTGTATTCAGTTGGCTCGATGACGGGAATGAGAATCATAGCCCTTAAGTCTTCTGGTGTGATGGTGACTTGTTTGTGGTTGAGCGTCACCGTCACAAAATTTTTGACCTTTGATCTTTTTCATTGTATGCCAAAATTGGTGAATGTAGATCTCCGGCACGTAGCGTAATTGGTGAGTATGTTCTCGATAAGGGTGATTTTTCGAATGTCCACGGCTATTAAACAAGAAGACTCGGAGCGATGAGACTATCAAAATCAACACGAAGGTTGTTCTTTCCTATCTTCATCGGATAGCCATTAGGGAAGATATCTTCAACGGTGAGAATATTTGGTGCTTCCACGCTCGCATTTGAGCGCGTCCATGTCGTGATCTGAAAGATATTTAGCCAAAAGAACCAACATATCGAGAGACATTACGTTAGTCAACAGTTGATTTTATTCACTAATTATTGAATGTGATATGTCGATGATTGTTACGAGTCCAATGTCACTTGTTAGTCCAATAGTCCAAAGACGTAGCAATAAGATTCGTGAGTTGATTAACTTCAAGTTTTAAAGTCTATGTTTTCACATATTTTTCATAACTTATTAAACATTTAAGCTCAAAAGTGACATTATTGGTTTCGTGGCGTTATGATTTATTTATTTACAAGTTTTCACGTAACAATTCACAATTAAGGTTAAAACTAGGCTTAGGCGTAGAAATGGCAAGCTTATGCGTAAACAGGGGTGCTTATACGCGTAAACGTAAGCTTATGCGTAGGATCTTGACTTACGCGTAATAAATATTACGCGTAGGAAAAGAGGGCCTTATGCATAAAGCTTACGCGTAAGGCGTATATGGAACTTACGCGTAAGGCTTACTCGTAAGAGTCAACCTTATGCGTAGAGGTTACTGTTTACACATATCCTTCACAGGATACACGTAGTCCCCATTGTAGAACCTTACGCCAGAACGTACGCGTAAGATTTCTTACGCATAACATGCTACGCGTAAGGTGATCCTTATGCGTAGATGGCAAGTAACCTTGATTCTGAGTTATACACGCGTTGAAACCTGAAATAAATTCACCATAACACAAATATTATCATCTACATACATTCCTTTTCATTTCTAATCATGGAAACACTTTCAAGCAGTTATGCGTAGAACATATGTTACGCGTAAACCTAAACCCTAAGGCCTAATTTCTACGTGTAAGTTATCTAGCCATAGGAATTGCACCAAACTTGTTCTGTAAGGTCTAAGAAGCATAGTGAGTAGTTCTATCTAAGTTAGAACATCAAAATCAAGGCCAATCAAAAATACCCAATTCTTAAGAACATAAACCCTAATTTCCAATTTAAGGGCAATTTGTGTTTCTGGGTTGATTCCAAGCATGATTATGGTCAATTAACCTTGTAAACAACATCATATGACAATCTTATTAACCAAAAACACTCAATATTGAAAATCCCCAAACTTACGCATAAACCCTAAATTCAAGAATCAATCAATTCGTGTTTCTGGGTGTGTTTTAATGATAAAAATGGAATCATTGATGTTAGAGAAACATTTTGACACTATCATTTTAACCACAAACACACAATCTTGATTAGGTGTTCATACGCTTATGCGTAGAACACAAAATCACTTCTAAGTTAAAATCTAACCGTTGGTTTTCAAAAAGATTCAAAACCTATGTTTAGATTATTGCAAAGAACGTTTAACCACTTACAAATTGATGATCAAGAACACAGATTTGCCGGATGATTTTTATGCGTAGGATTTGGTAGGTGATATAATAAATTTTTAGGAATTGGAAATTCCATAAGTAAAGTATCGGTCACCCCAATATTATCTAGCATAAGTTAGCTCGTAGACATATCGTTAGTTACGTTATTTATCAGTTTATTAGTTAGTTATTAGTTTAGTTTAGCGTAGTGTAACACCGTAGAGGAAGGACGGGTCTTTACCCACTGTATACCTGATCCACAGGCCGATAGTAGGTCGTGTATTCTGTGTTATCAATACCCCTTCCATCCATGGAAGGGGTGGAGCTTTTCTTTAATCTAACCTTGCATTTTGTGAAGCAAGTCTCTATCAAGAAACTCCATCTCTCTACTTTCTCTCTCTAAAATGTCTAACATGTATTTTGATCATCCAAGACCACCCGAATCATCAACACAATAATATTATCGATCCTACAAATGGTACCAGAGCCAAGGTTTTTTGTGTTGTGTTGATTTATGGTGGTTTGTTGTACTTTGTTAATACTGCTTTGCATTTTTTTTGGTCGAAAATATGTTAAACAATCTATACATGTTTTCTTATGGTTTTTGGTCAAAAAATGTTGTTAACTGTTTTTACAATTTTTACATGGTTGGAAATGTTGTTAACTGGTTTTTGGTTATTAAGTGTTATCTGGTTTTTGGTTATTAAGTGTTATCTGGTTGTGTTAAACGTGTCCAAACATTCCTTATACGATTTTTCTTGTTACCATATCGTGAAATATTGTGGTCAAAG
This sequence comes from Chrysanthemum makinoi, assembly GCA_910596185.1. Classification (NCBI taxonomy): domain Eukaryota; kingdom Viridiplantae; phylum Streptophyta; class Magnoliopsida; order Asterales; family Asteraceae; genus Chrysanthemum; species Chrysanthemum makinoi. The sequence goes on along the minus strand of OU343216.1, from coordinate 104,748,184 downwards.
TCACATTTTGATGGTCAAAATTGGTCATAACAGTCATAAGAAGTAGTTGTTATGATGTGTTTCTGGGTTTATTATGCATATGGTCGGAACTTAGTCGGAAAATACATCGGAAAATTTCAAAAATCTACCTAGCGACTTGGTACAATCACTGGTGGCGACTTGTCTTTACAAGTCGTCTAGATTCATTGTATATGAGTAGCAGTCGTGCTAGCGAGTTGTTTACATATTTCTATAGCGACTTGGAGATTTGTTGATTTTTTTAAAGTCAATGGCGACTTGACACTAGACCTAGCGACTTGTCACATACAGGTAGCGACTTATGCTAGCGATTTGACTCAAAAAAACTCTACTAGCGACTTGCTTTGAAAAAGAACAAGATCTAGCGACTTGGCTCATGACTCAGTAGCGACTTGGTGATATAAATGAAGAAGAAGAGTATAACGATTGACCTTACACTATATACCAACATTATCTTAACCTCAGTTTGTTGTTACAAACCTCATCAGTCCACCTCTCAACTCATAATAAAAATAACGAGCAGAAAAAGTCCATATCAAAACATCAAAACATTATTCCAGTACTAAGACTCGAAACATATCCAACTCTCATTCATATCCATGACTCGAATCAATGAAAAGTAAAAAGATCTCAGATTTCGTGGCTACTCATGATAACATCAAGACTTATCAAGGTCCAACACACGATTATCATCATCACAGATCTATTATCATGCCTCCCTTGTTTTATTTTTATATACGAAAGTCGAAAAACTGATTAAAACAACTTGGTTTCATCTTTATTTTCCTTTCGATCATCGACAATTAATATACGAACCATAAGATGATGTTAACAATTGATGTTAATTCATTTTTTTGGGTCGTTCTCACTATACAAATCAAATAAAAGGGGTCTAATTGTTAACCGAACCTACCTTATGTCCTTGGATTGATCTCTAACCCGTCTCCATCCTCCTGCCATCCCTGTGGCGAGGTCAATATGTGCAACTAACAAGAAGGTTTTCATGGGAGCGTCTTGATGAAGTAATACGCTATTGTTGTTGCGTTTTGATATGTGAAATGGTAGTGGGAGGAGGATTTGAGTGGAGAGATCTGATTTGGTTTGGTGAGAGAAATATTAGGAGGAGGGGGCGTGATATTGATAGAGTATTATTAGGGTTTGTGTATTATTTGGGGTAAGTGTGAATTGAGTGTTTTATATACCCGGATTATTAGGGTTTGGAGAACCTGGATTGGTGTATTCTCTCACATGGGCCTAACGTGACTTCATTTTATCAATGGGCCGTGGTGTAATATGAGATTTGATGCATATGGACTTGGAAAGTGGGCTTCAACGAGTGTATGGATACTTACAGTGTTAACATTTTGATAAAAGTATTTTTGAATGTGTATACACGTTTTTGTGATTGTGGGGACCTTGTACACGAGTTGATATGTTGGATAATTTTCTTTGTCACTTGGGCCACGCTTATGTTTGAGATGATGATTGTGGATCATTAGTATACGGGCTGGTGGTATTTATTGGATGAGACTTGGACTAATTGATTTCATGTTCAATGTTAGTTTAGGTCTCTTGGTTAATGGGATTGCTCGCTTTATGTATCAGATTTGGATATAAGCTCTTGTTGTTGATACAATCAGATATGGAGTCCTAAAATTTGATGTTATGATTTGACAATTATGAGACTTGAGTATGTGAGTTATTGATGTGAGTCGTTGCGTACTTTGGTCTATTCATTTTCATGGAAAATATTATGTCATGGCTTAAATTAATGATGAGTGATCAATGTTGGCTACGGGGATATTTGTTCGGTATTTCTTATTTGGATTTAAAGTGAGGTTTTCCGGGCGCGTTTACTTATTTCGTCTTCTTTCTTTCTACCCTTCCGCGAAGATGACTTGTTTGGGCATTTATAGAGGGTGATAAAGACTTGGCTATTTAGTTGCATTTGTAATTCTTTCTCGATTAACCCACAACGTAGCTATCACTTCGGTGTCTCACGCAGTTGAGGATATGTCAAGAGGTTTTGTACATTGGGTACACTGTTTCTTCTTCACAAGGATTAGTGCAAGCTTAAGTAACAAATCCGGGGAATGTTACGTCTTGTTCAAGTTTGACATATCGGGTTTACATCACCTTGTTATCACTGCAATAAGAATGTGTGATTGATGTGTTTACCAGAGTGTTTATTGGATGGTTGATGTTAATTTTGATGTTGGATAATGAACCGTTGATGAACCACTGCATGTTCCCCTAAAACAGATATTCACCGAAACCAAAGTTGTCATAACGCATTCAAGCTAACATTGTTTACGGTTTTGTCTTGATTTTGTAAAATCCCGCGAAAGAATCTATTTCTCGGTTTAAATCATAGACTTGTAAAATCCAGTGATAGTGGAAACATCCCGTAATTGTAAAATGCATTTCCGGATCTATCTTACGGTTTATTCTTGGTTTTGTAAAATCCCCGCGAAAGAAACTATTTCTCGGTTTAAACCATAGAGTTGTAAAATCCCGTAATGATGGAACCTTCCTGGAGAAAGGAAAGTATTTCGATCTTATCGATGTCGGTGCTACGGTTTCTACTTCAAGAAGGGATAAAAAGGGTGTACTTTATAATTTGATGTGTTGGATATTCGCCACGGCAGTTTGGTTATTGCTTGGTTTTATGGGGTTATGTGCTTTTAACCATGGTCGGGATGAAACCATTATCAAAGTTCACTTTTAAGATCAAAGAAGGCTAGATTTGAGCTTTTAACAAGATGTGACAACGGAGTTAATTCACTATTATTTATTTGAGGTTGAAGTGAAATATCACGGACAAGTGTACTTAGTATCTGAAGGTATCGGGTATGGTTGGATGATGATTCTTCAAGATCCTTGTTCGAGCTTATTATCAAAAACGAAGACTTGGGAATCTAGTTATTGTTGGGTGACTTTTTCCTTTTCTTTTTTCCACTTGGGGGAATTGGTATCTTACCACCACAAAATAACTATCACTTTATGGAGTTACGTTGTAGTGCTCAATGTCACATTCAATTGTGGATTTTCAAGAGGTGATGTACGTCTATTACTTGATGGTTGGTTGGATGAAGAGTATAGAGTACTTAGAGATGCTAATGGAAATCGACACCGCTCTTTGTTACATATGTGCAAGTATAAGTCACGAGTTCGGGTTAGTTTACTTCAGGGTCAAATTCATCATATTGGGTTATCTCCATCAGCTGTCACTACAAAGAGCCTAGTGAATGATAATGGTGATATTTACATGTTTTGCCAAGAGAGCTGAAAAGAGAGAGATTATGACGTATGAACACAACAGTTCATGCCTCGCTCCCTAAAGAAAAGAAAAGTGTACGCTTCGGCGCTTTATCTTCTCAAGAAGAGAAATCTTCTCACTTATGACCATTCTCATCAACATGCTTCATGCTTTTTCCATGCGCTTTCAAACATCAAGTGAACCAGACTACCGTTGATTGTTTTTCTTATTCCACTTGCTCAACTATAATGACAATGGCGACATCATGTGCTAATTTTGAGGGGGAGAAGTGTGAATAGAATGCATTTGGATGATTTTCACTTACTTAATCAAGAATGGCAACTCCGTATGCAATTCTTGAGGGGGAGAAGAAGTATGATCACCCTGCATGGTTGATTGATTTCTGAGAATTAATGGTCAAACGGCTCCAAACTCATGTAAGAACCGAGCTTCTTCTTATCGGGTCATCTTTACATGGAATTTCTTTTTAAGAGCCGTTGGTTGACATCTTCATACAGATTGATGAGTTTAATGACAAAGTGCTTCTAGTTGCTGGGCTGATTTCTTTTATGAACATCTCTCTGTTCTTGTTTGATTGGGAGGGATTTTAGTTAAGGGGATTTGCTATTTCAAAGTTAACGGGAATGCATTTGGTGAGTTGAAGATGTTGACTTTCTATTCCCCAACTGGACAATCTTGAAGAAGGTCGAGTCTACAGTCAGTTCTACATTTTCTGTTGCATGGTAGAAGACTAAAGACAAGCTGCACTCATTGATCCAAAGACTTCTTCTTAATCGGGCATTTATCAAACAGATTGTCGGTTTAGGGGAGAACACTAACTGGGGGAGGGTGAAATGTCTGATTTAATCCCCAATTAGACTTGCTCACACTTTTCTTTAGCAAGTTGATTCTCACAGATATATTTGTGCTAATGGTATTCTTCTCAAAAGATCTCGAGTATATGGGTTTACAAAGAGTTGATTTCAAGTATCAAAACCAGCAAGGGGGAAGGAGAATCACATCTAAACGCGAGTAAACTTGATGAGCTTAATACTTCTAAGTGATTGAAGAAATCCCGGGAAGACATATTTCATTACCGCAGAGACACTGAAGGTCTGACTCATGGCGTTTAGTGTTCTTATTCCAACTATGTGGGGGAAGAGATGTAAGAGACAGTTTCTGAAGATAAAAGAGGCACACAAGTGAGGAGGCATTTGAGTACTTCGGGTTCTTGAGCTTCATACACAATCATCAGGAAAGATAAATGTGCATTGGGTGGTTGTATCATTTATTCTTTGGAAATCTATTTGTGTATTCGGGCTCTTGAGCTCTATTCTAAGAGACGGGCTGCATCAATTCAACTACTCTGGGGAAGTGGTCTCTTGGCACCTTTTGGAATGGATTGCTCGTAATTCAAGTGGAATGAAATTTGAGAAGAGTTATTTATAATGTGGGATGATACGCTGTCGTTGTTCTTCTTGATGATATAACCCGAATGGAGATCCTCGATTATCGCTCCTAAAAGGAGCAAATGGATTTATGATAATGGTGTGCTTATCGGTGCACCTGGCTAAGGCAAGCTTGAAATAGAGCTTCGAATCTGCTCATCACAAGGATTTTCGGTTTGGGGGGAAGCTGCCAATGTCTCTCTTTGTCAAAGGCTCATGTTCTTCTTCTATTCTGAGCCTAAGCTTTGGTGGTGAATGTTTAAGAGATGATGACTTCTATCTTCTACAACGGGGATGCTCGATATCCTTATCTCGGTACTCGTATCATCATCCTCTTTAACTATATCATCTTCTCTATCTTTGTAAATATTTATTAAAAACCAAATACAAAAATCTAAAACCAACAAAAAGAAAATAGAAAAATATAAAACCTTCTAAAACCCATAAAAATCAGAAAATTTCAAAAATACCAAAAATATGTTTTTTAAAGACATGTCTTCTGGTATCGATAACATCTGCGGTCTTAGAAATGTCATTCAACAATGGCACGGGACCATAGATGAAGTTCGAGCAGAAGGTGTAAATATTCTTTTTTTTTTTTAAAAACATGTCCCAAAAAAAAAAAAAAAAAATGGGCTTGCGCTACTTCGATCAGAACCCGTACTAAAACTATGGTTTGCTATTATTTCAGATAGTAACCCGTTTTTCAAGGAAGGAAAGTGCTGCGCTAAACCAATTTTTCAAATATTTCGTGCACTTATCCTAAAACAAAATAAGGAAAGTAGGTCGAAGGACTGCTGTTCCTACGCAAATGTTTTTCCGTCTAAAATTCTACAGAAAAATATTTCTTGTTAAATAAATTGGTGGAAATTTGAGTTGCTTGAAAATCAATCAGTTTCAGAGCTTTTCGTAAAAATTGAAAACTCAATCAATGACTTATGCGCTTTTAAACTTTTCAGAAAATAAGTCATTGATTGAGGGGGAGAATGTTTTCAAATCTATATCATCTAACGGGCTTTCTTAATTATCCTATATGCTTAATTAAAAATGATGTTAACCTACGTTGAAGGACTAGGTGCCCAGGATATAATTGTTAGGATTAGATGATTAGAGTTTGATGAACACATTATTCCCATGCCTTTACATGATCTGATTGATATGATGAATTGTATTTTATTAGTCGATTGCTGTTTGAGTGTTGTCGACCACCATATATCTGTATGTGTGTTCACTAACGTATTCAGGTATATTGGTATACAAGAATGTTCCCGATCTGGATCCCACAATTGAAGATGATTGGATGCCGAAAAGAAAGGGTAACTATATCTTGGGTTGACAAATGAAGAAACGGAGCTTAATTGGACTTCTATGGAGAGTTGGCATGGAAAAGTGCAACGTAAGAGGTCTCACTGCATCAGCAGATGGTTTTCTTCAACAACAAATGAAGAAACGGAGCTTAATTTGACCTCAGTTGGCATTAAAATGCAACGTAAGAAGTCTCACTGCATCAGCAGACGGTTTTCTTCCAAACCCTACAAAGAACAACAACAAAAGCGGCTCAACCACCTAACGTATCTTTGTGCAGGGATAAAGTGATGATACCAATTTTCTAAAAACTTTGAAAAATATTGTTTTGAAAATGGAAAAATATTGTTTTGAAAATAAATCGGATTCAAAAGTCTTGAAATCAACCGGACTTTATTTTGTCAATTCTTAAGTGATTTCAAATTAAATATTTTCAAACGATATTTCATCAAAAAGTCCGTTTGTACGTTATAATGTGGTGATCTAAAGATTTAATGTTATGTCATGGTATGATTTTTCTTTTCAATCAAGGTCTTTCAAAATGAAATTTTTTCTGTTCTTGTTTGATTGTGAAATTGTTTTATTTTACTTAAAGATCTCTTAAAACTATCATACATGACACTAACAATCTTTAATGTCTAAATCTAGTCCTTATCTGTCATTTTTCAAAATTAAATTTTGCCACGTCTTTCCCCAAAATCTTTTAAATGATTTAAATCAACTGGGATTACAAATCTCAAAAGGTTTGAAATTTTTGATCGGGGGAGAGATCGTGATTTAAATCTCAAATCTGTTTTAATGGAATCGGTTTTAGTCCTTTATAAGCACTCTGCCTCCATGTGCCAAACGACTTCAAATACACAATGCACATGTTGAGGAGGAGGATTTATCCAAAAACAAGATGAGTATTTAAACCTGGCCACATTTTCTCCCATGTTTTCTAAACCGTATTAATTCACTTGGGATCCAAAATCTCAAAGGATTTGATATTTTTGATCGAGGGAGAATTTGTGATTATATATTAAATTTGATAAAAGGTGATCGTTTTGATTCAAGTGTGCATACTGCTCTCTCATATGTGCTAAACGCTTTCGAATCTCGAAGCACATATTGAGGGAGAGCATTTCAAAAGAAAATAAACTATCAAGGTACAAAGGTTTCAATGTTTTATCATAAGTACCTTGATTGAGTTTTAAAGGTTTTCTTAATGGCAGTGTGATCGTGGATGTACTTCAAATGAAATCTTTCCTCTATGTGATAAAATGATTTCAAATATCCTACGCACATATTGAGGGGGAGAATTTACCAAGAAAATCAAATGGCTTTTTCTATGAAAATTGTGATCAAAGAAAATATTTCAAAGTCCTCTTGCCTCCATATGCTAAACAATTTCTAAATCATATGCACATGTTGAGGGGGAGGTTTTCTAAATGATCAAAACTATTAAGGTACAAAATGCTTTGATCTCGTATCAAAAGTACCTCGATTGATTTTCCAAATGATTTTTCTATTGGTTTCAAGGAAGAATGAACTGTACCAAAAGACCGACCATTTTACTTTATGTATGGAGTTATAAGGATGGTGAGGTTAGGTATTAGTTCCCATGATCCGCCAGAACCGGAGGGATCTTCCCAGGGACAATCCACTGGATAGTGTAGAGTCCTTAGGGATATTGAAAAAAAGGAGAAAAAATGAGAAATGGGAAGAGTGCGGACTAAGACAGAGCTAGTACTGGAATAAACCCAACAAGGTTCTAGTTATGAAGTCTCGGTAAGCACTGAAGGGGTTGAAGAATGAAAAAGAAATAAATGTGAAAATGGTGAAAAGAAATAGCCCTCCAATAATTCAACCTTAGGGCAGAAACCGGGTTCAATATATATGCTACTGGTGGTTACTAAGGTAACACTGGTATTGAAGACAAGACGTCATGGACCCAGTGACGCACCGCACTACAACTTCCCAAGCTACTCAAGTTCCTCTTAAAAGGACTTGTTTCATTCTCACGGGAACCTACATAATCTATCGACTTCTCTTAGAGATTGTTGATATTGAAGAAGGAGACCCTCTCCCTAGTCTCCGGCATAGGAACCAAATGTGCACTATTGAGTCTAGAGCCAAGAGATCATCCACAATATCTCATTAGGACACTAAATTAATGAAGACTTGCTGTTTCACACAATGTGAAAAGTAAGAATATATTAAGAGTCCTACGCATTTTCCTTGTGGTATTGCCAGAACATCTGAGTGATATGTAAAGTATTCACAATGAAGATGGAAATCCTTCTAGAGCCAACATCAAACAAGCTCTTGGTGGGTGACATGTGAAATCTTGCAAAAGATCAAGCTTGTGACAATTGGATAGAAACGATGGGGAGATTCACTCTTGAATCAACCTTGGTCCAAGAATGGAATTGACGAATACTTTTGGAAAAACCATTCGATGTGCAAATCTTCTTTTCTCTAGCACGTCGAATGTGTATTCATGTTTTCAAACTCAAAAAGTATCTCTGATTGAAAAAATAAAAATAATACTTTTGGAAAAACCGTTCGACGTGCGAATCTCTTCTTTTCGCTAGCACGTCGAATGTGTACTCTTTCAAATATAAAAAGTATTTATGATTGAAAATTGATCTTTCTCATAAAACCTTCGTCGTATTGCAAAACTCTTTCTTCTAAGCAATACGCGATTGTTTTTCAAATCAATCTTTCATCAATCAGTGAATCTCAATTCGCTGGTTCACTCACTCCGTGTTGTCTTCTTTAAGACGTTCCGGTTTGAGAACAGCTAGAACAGCTGCGAAACTCTGTCAAGGAGATTCTTAGGAATCCTACCCGATCACAAGCAGTATTTTTACTCGATCAAAGGGGAACCATGGGCGTGTACCTCAATTCAACGAAAGTGATCAAAGACACTTTCGTGTGTTTTATTGCTAACTGTTGTTTGCAAGTACACTTGGACGGTTGCATGATCGTAATTGAGGAATCAATCCAAAGCCGCATGCTCACAGGATCCACACTTAATTGAAGAAATCATGACTTGTGCATATCTACGTAACCTGGCTCGATATTTTTATACTATGTTTCTCGCTGCAAATATCATGGGTCAGTAAAGCTTCCGCTACTCGATGGAAAGATGTCATGATCCCGAAAGTGTGATCATGTCAACCGAAAGTCACAACATCACATGATGGCAACACAACAAAGGGTGATCCAGAGATTTACTGTGGCTGATGATCTCAATGAAAGCTCAAAGATCATCAAAGATGTGGATCAGTTAAAGGCCTCCACTAAAAGTACAAATCAATGCGGACTTTGAAGAATCGCTACTAAAGCACAAAGAATGCAGAAATGAAGAAATGAAGTCTACGATCTCAGAACCGAAGACAAGAATAGAATGCTAGGATCCAAAATGTAAAACATGGGGTGACCTCCCTTAGGGGGAGATTGTTAGGAATTGGAAATTCCATAAGTAAAGTATCGGTCACTCCAATATTATCTAGCATAAGTTAGCTCGTAGACATATCGTTAGTTACGTTATTTATTAGTTTATTAGTTAGTTATTAGTTTATTTTAGCGTAGTGTAACACCGTAGAGGAAGGACGGGTCTTTACCCACTGTATACCTGATCCACAGGCCGATAGGAGGTCGTGTATTCTGTAACTATAAATACCCCTTCCATCCATGGAAGGGGTGGAGCTTTTCTTTAATCTAACCTTGGATTTTGTGAAGCAAGTCTCTACCAAGAAACTCCCTCTCTCTACTTTCTCTCTCTAAAATGTCTAACATGTATTTTGATCATCCAAGACCACCCGAATCATCAACACAATAATATTATCGATCCTACATAAATTTGTAATAAATGTGAAGTATTTGTTTGGTGGAGGTGTTTTGTTAAAAATACTTTAGAAATTTTGACACAATTAGTCCCTCCACCTTTACCATTTACATCTCATGCCCATAACTTCCAATTTGGTTACCAAACGACGGTTATTTGGAAAGAAATTTGACGACACTCCCCCTCGACTTAAGAAATAATGAAATTTTATAAATTTTAGTCCGAGGAGTGTCAGTAAACCATAAATGTAACCATCATTAATAAAGAAACAACCGGGATGAGACAACATGCAAGTACAAGGTTTTAAGAAACCAAAAAAATATTTAGTTTTCTCCCCTCAACACTTGATCAAAAAATATCAATTTTGAAAGATTTGAGTGTTGACGGAAGAGTTGTACTTGCCATGTTAAAAGAAATATAGATAGAAGAATATTTTTGTTGTTTTATCTGATTTTATATTTTTGTATTTTGTTTTTGAAAAAAATATTTACAAAAGAGGTTTTGGTGTTTGACTGGTTTTAAGAATGTTTTAAGAGTTCCTCCAGTTCCTCTTGAGTCAAACACCGGATACCAATCCGGTGGACCAACTCATTAAACCTAGCAGGAGCTAAGGCTTTGGTGAGGAGATCTCGCCAATGGTATTCTCAGTACCCACAAAGTATAATTCAACAAAGACTTTTCCACGGTTCCTTGATGAAATGATATCAAGATCGATGTGCTTTGATTTTGAGTGTTGAACGAGTTGCACGAGATCGCAATAGACTTCGATTGTCGCAGACATCGATTTTGTCAAATATGTAACCATAGCCTTTGAGTTGTGTTCTCGTCCAAATGACTTGAGCACAACACGCCGACATGGCTACATATTCTCGCTTCTGGAGGACAAACGACGCATAATCATGCTTCTTCGACAATTGCCATGACACCAGCTTTTATCACCAAGAAATTGTAATGCTCCGAGGTACTTTTTCATGAATCTAAGCATCCCGCGTGATCGGCGTCTAAAAAAGCTATTAGTTCAAAACCCGAATCCTTCGGATACCAGATCCCCAAATTAATGGTTCCCTTGATGTATCGGAGGATTATTTTAGCCTCAGAGAGGTGGGTTTCAGTTTGTCTCGACCGAGCAACGAGAGCAGAGATATACGGCAAAAACAATATCTGCCCTAGCTGTTAGATACATGAGAGGCCCAATAATACTACGGTATTTGGTAGGGTCCACCAATTTCCCATGTAAATCAGCGTCTAGCTTCTTGGTATGAGCCATTGGTGTGGCATATGTGTCATAGTTTTGCATTCCAAATTTGTTTAAAAGTTCAAGGGCATATTTGGACTGACTTAGAAAAATACCACGGGGTGATTGATGAACTTGCATTCCTAGAAAGAATGTGAGTTCACCCATCATTGACATTTCAAAATGTTTTGTCATAAGTTTTGCAAAAGCATTTGAATATTTTAAATGTGTTGACCCAAAAATGATGTCATCAACATAGATTTGAATGATTAAAATGTGAGCCCCGTGATATTGTATGAAAAGTGTAGGGTCGACCGAGCCTTTGGTGAACTTATTGGCAATTAGGAAGGATGATAACTTATCGTACCATGCCCGAGGAGCTTGTTTGAGTCCGTACAGAGCTTTGTTCAGTTTGTAGACATGGTTCGGGAACTCGGGATCAATGAATCCTTCTGGCTGGCTGACATAAATCTGTTGGATATTGGATTTCACAAACACATCAAACCATTAACACAAGTGGGCGTATAAGTGGAATTCTAGAGAGAGAAAGTTAGAGGTTTAGGGAACTTAGTGAGAGAAAGTGAAAGATATTATTATGAGCTCCAACTCTCTACCTTGGGAGGTAGAGAGTATTTATAGTCTTACAATTTAACGCCACACAACGGGTGGATCGGCATACAAAGTGGGTAAAGACCCGTCCGTCCTCCACGGTGTTACTAAACTAAATACTACTTAACTAAATATAACTATGACTACGAGCATTCTAACGATTACATATACTTGAGGTGACCGACTCTTTAATACCTAGAATTTCTAATTCCTAACAATCTCCCCTAAGGGAGGTCACCTCAAACATATACTAAAATGACATTGAATACAATCTGATATTACATTAACAATTGATCTTGCATTCTTGATGTAGTACTTTGTCTCAAGCTCGTAGTCATTGATTCCACTCATTGCATGTTTGGTTAATCCAAGTGGAGGTCTTTTTCTCGATCCACGGATAATAATGTTGAGCCAGCTTTTGAGATCATCAACTAATAGAAAATCTCTGATACATCCATTGTGGTGTTGGTATTATGTGATGTTGTGACATTCGTACCGACATGCTCACATTCTGGATCATGATATCTTCTCATCGAGTAGCGAAGCATTAGTTGATTCATGATATTGGCAGCAGCAGAAAGCGTAAGCATGGAGTTAAAATATCAGAGTCATTGATGCACCAATCATGATTTCTTTTGAGATGAATGTGTTGTGTGAGCATGCGGTTATGGATTGACCGCTTCATTCGATCACCGCGAACGTCGGGTGTACCTGCATAAGACACTTAGCAATAAAGCGCACGAAAGTGTCTTTGATCACTTTCGATGAATTGAGGTACACAGCCCACGGTTCCTCGCTGATCAAGTACAAGTACGCTCGGATCGTATAATTCAAGAATTTCCTTGACAGGGTTTCGAATGCTTCTAGCCGTTCTCAAACCGAACGCCTCAAAGAAGACAACACGGAGTGAGTGAACCAAATAATTTACGCCCATCGATTGATGAAAAGAGATTTGAAAACAATCGTATTGCTCAATAGAAATTGTTTTTGCAATATAACGAAGGTTTTAATGAAAATCAATTATCAATCATAAAACACCTTTTGATTTGAAAATTAGTACACGGTCGACGTGCTAATGAAAAGAGTTTTAAAGCACAAAGACCGTTTTTCAAAGGTATCCGTCAATCCATAACCTGAACCATGATTGATTCAAAAGATTTAATCGCCCCATTGTTTCGCTCAGCTTGTCACATGGTTGATCTATATAATAGATCTCACATGCCACCTACCAGGAGCTTGTTAGATGTTGGCTCCTGAAGGCTTTCCATCTTCACAGTGAATATGTAAACACATCACTCGATGTTCCGCAATACCACAAGGATAATGCGTAGGACTCAAGATATAATCTCTCTTCCACATTGTGTGAAACAGAGAGTCTTCATTGAAAGTGTCCTAATGAGATTTATTGATGATCTCGTGGCTCTAGACTCAATTTGTGCATATTTGGATCCTATATCGGAGACTAGGGAGAGGGTCTCCTCCTTCAATATCAACAATCTCTAAGAGAAAGTCGATAGATAATGTCGGTTCCCCGTGAGAATGAAACAAGTCCTTTTAAGAGGAACTTGAGTGGTTTGGAAAGTTGAAGTGCAGTGCGTCACTGGGTCCATGACGCCTTGTCTTCAATACCGATGTTACCATCAAGAGCATATGAATTGAACCCGTTTCTGCCCTAAGGTTGAATAAATGGAGGGCTATTTGTTTTCACCCTTTTCTCATTCAATTCTTTTTAATTCTTCAACCCCTTCAGTGCTTACCGAGACTTCATAACTAGAACCTTGTTGGGTTTATTCCAAGACTAGCTCGTCTTAGTCCGCACTCTTCCCATATCTCATTTTTCTCCTTTTATCATCATACCTAAGAACTCTACACTAACTAGTGGATAGTCCTGGGTAGATCCCTCCGGTTCTGGCGGATCATGGGAACACATACCTAACCTTATCGTCCTTATATCACCATACATAATGTAAAGTTGGTCGGTCTATTTGGTATTGTTCATCCGCCATAGGAACCAATTGAAAACCATTTGAAAATCAATCCCGATACTTGTGATATATTATCAAAGCATTTTGTACCTGAATTGTTTTGATATTTTTAGAAGAAGAACTCCCCCTCAACATGTGCATCAAGTATTTGAAATAGTTTTGCACACGGAGGCAAGAGAAAGAATTAACTTCTTTGATTACCATTTTCTAAAAGATATCAACATCACTTCCCTAATCGAATCAAGTAGATAAAGCATTTTGGGGAAGGATGAGGTTTTCATGATTTTGCTCCCCTCAATATGTGCCTCGAGATTTGAAAAGAGTTTTGCACATACTAGAGGGAACCTGCACATTGAGATAAGTTGATCACGTTTCAAATCATTGGTTTAAGATAGATGCTCCCCTCAACATGTGCATGGAAAATTTGAAATCGTTTGTCACATGTGGGAAGGAGAGCATGTACATCCTTATAAAACCATTTACCAAATTATCAGTTTAAATCCAATTTAAATCACACATTCTCCCCGATCACAATTATCAAATCATTTGAGATTTGTGATCTCTTATAGATTTAAATTGATTTTGAAAGCTTTTAAGGAGAATTGTGACTTGATTATGAAAGCGTTTTAACTGATAAGGATCGGATTTTAAGACTTTAAACTCCATTGATAAAACATGCATGTACATCTTTTGAAAACAATTTAATGCCAAATAACTTTTAATTTAATTGAAATCATTCTCCCCTCAATCAATGACATAGGTTGTTGATTGAGAGATAGATATTTTGACAAATAAGTCCAGATGATTATCAAAAATAGAGACCAAGTTATTTTTCAAAGCATTTAGTTTTCAGCAGATAAATGTTTATAGAATCCGAGCATGGAATTTGAAAACATGGTAAAACATGGCTCTGTTCTTTCTTTTAAAACCGGGTTATTGCCTGAAATGACAATAAACCATTGTTTCTCTTTCTCTCAAAAAATTTTTATTTTTGATTTTTGATTTTTTTTTTTTTTTTATTTTTTATTTTTTAAGAATTCGAACAACATCTAAAGTCCCGTGTCATTCTTTGAATGACAAAACAAAGACCGTAGATATTATCGAACCGAGAAAACGCATGACAAAATGACAACATTTTTGAAGATTTTTCAATTTTTCAGATTTTTATGGATTTTGAAGGTTTTATAATTTTGTATTTTGATTTTCGAATAGATATATACAAGAGATAGATGAAGATAGACCTTTACTCCTCGTCTTCCTCCTCAAGACGCTTGAGTGTTTCGGTTGAAGACTTTTCAAGCCAAGTCGTGGAAGAATAAACTCAAAACGTTCTCTTGGAAGAGCTTTGGTGAAGATGTCTGCTAACCGATATTCAGATCTCACAAAATAGAGTTCCACCACACCTTTTTCCACTTGTTCCCCGATGAAATGATGTCGAATGTCGATATGCTTTGCTCTTGAGTGTTGAACGTTGTTGCATGAGAGAGCAATAGCACTTTTATTATCAAGTACAGAGGGATTTTGTTGAATTCAAAGCCATAGTCCGATAATTGAGATCTCATCCATAAGATTTGAGCACAACAAGATGACATGGCTATGTATTCAGCCTCTGTAGAGGAAATAGAAGTACTCATTTGCTTCTTTGAAGACCAGGTCACAATCTTATCACCCAAAAACCGAGCACCTCCGGATGTATTTCGACGAGTATCTTGACATCCCGCATGATCGATCGCATAGGTCGTTAGTGACATACCGGTGTCCTTCGGGTACCAAAGTCCCATATTGATGGTTCCTTGGAGATACCGAAAGACCCGCTTAACCGCTTCAAGGTGCTTTTTAGTAGGCTTAGCCTGGTATCTAGCACACATGCAAACAAATAACAAGATGTCCGGTCTACTAGCCGTGAGGTACATCAGGGATCCAATCATACTACGATATTTTGTTTGGTCAATCATGATCCCCGAGTGGTCCTCATCTAGTTTGGTTCGATCAATCATGGGAGTGTCAACAGGTCACTTGAATCAAATCCAAATTTCTTTAAGATCTCAGTTGCATATTTAGATTGATTTATGAAAATGCCTCCCGGACTTTGTGAAATTTGTAATCCCAAGAAAATGACATTTGTCCCATCATTGACATTTGAAATTTTGAACTCATTTCATTAGAAAACGATCACATTCCATTGGGTCAGTCGAGGCAAAAATAATATCATCAACATAAATTTGAACATGAGTTAAATGTTTGCCCGACTTCCCGTGAACAATGTAGGATCAATCGCTCCTTTGCTAAATCCGGTAGATAGAAGAAACTTTGACAGAGTATCATACCATGCCCTTGGAGCTTGCTTTAAACCATAAAGAGCCTTCTTCAGACGATAAACGTGAGTAGGATGCTCTTGATTCACAAATCCTTCAGTTGGCCGACGAGACGACTTCTTTAAGATCTCCGCTCAGAAATGCCGCTTTCACATCCATCCGATAGACTACCATGTTCTTACTAGCAGATTAGCCAAAAGATTCTGATTGCCTCGATTCGAGCAACAGGAGCAAAAGATTCTTCAAAGTCTATACCCTCCTCTTGACGGTATCCTTTAGCAACTAATCGAGCCTTGTTCTTCAACACATCACCATGCTCATCAAGTTTCACTTTGAAGATCCATTTTAGTGCAATAATCATAGCACGTACTGAGCAGGTACTAACTCCCATACATCAAGTCGATCAAACTCATGAATTTCTTCTTGCATGGCATTGAACCAGCTATCTTCATTCATGGCGGTTTTAACATCTTTTGGTTCGATCTTAGATAGTACGGAGTTGAAGAAGCACCATAAGGCATCGGTTGCAAGTTGTTTCCGTGTGGATACCGGACGAGAGGGATTTCCAATGATGTTGTCTAATGGATGATCGTGAGTCCATTTTCTCAGGTGTTCATGTGGTAGTTGTTGAGGGACCAAGTAGCAGAGTCGATGTCTCTCAAGAAGATGGTCTGATGAAGATTCAGGAGCAAATATGTTTTCAAATGGAGCATCTTCAGTAGTAGCAAAGGGATTAACTTCATCATTGATGCCGTAAACAGTTCCATGATGTACATTTGAAGAATGATGATTTGTTGATGAGACAAGGATCGCAGAAGGCACTTCTTGACTTAAAGATATTGAGACTGAGGGATTGACTTCATTCATCGAATATGAGCGCACCTCATTAGTACTGGATCATAAAGTTCATCAAACATAGGATCAAACAATTTC
This sequence comes from Chrysanthemum makinoi, assembly GCA_910596185.1. Taxonomy (NCBI): domain Eukaryota; kingdom Viridiplantae; phylum Streptophyta; class Magnoliopsida; order Asterales; family Asteraceae; genus Chrysanthemum; species Chrysanthemum makinoi. Next base: position 104,731,243 of record OU343216.1, on the reverse strand, counting down.
CTTAAATCATCTTCAGATGTAGGTACATATGGCGTTCTTTTGTTGTAGATTCGGTATCCCTTTTTGTTTGGTGCATACCCTACAAATACTCCAATGTCCGCTTTAGCTCTAAGTTTGCCTAAGTCTTGACCCTCATTAGTTGGATAGCACAATGCTCCAAACACACGAAGGAAAGAGAGATTAGGTTTTCTGTTGTGGACAAGTTCATATGGAGTCTTTCCATGAACAAGGTGAATCGTGGAACGATTTTGTGTGTAGCATGCAGTGGCAATAGCTTCAGCCCAGAGAAACATTGGAACTTTTGAGTGAATCAGGATTGTTCTAGCGGCTTCTACAAGAGTTCGATTTCGCCTTTCAACTACACCGCTCGTTGAGGAGTTCGTGGAACACTTCTTTGATGGCTGATTCCAATGCTTTCATAAAATTCACTAAGTTTTTTTGTTAACAAACTCGCCCATTGTCCGTCCGGATAATTCGACGGTTTTGTTAAGTCGAACCTGCACTGTTTGATGAGTTTGATGATGATATCGAGTTTCATCCTTTGTCCTTAAGAACTTGACCTGTGAATCTAGAGTAATCATCAACTATAACTAACACATATTTCTTCCCAAAGATATTCTCACTCTCATTGGTCCACATAAATCCATATGAATTGTATGAAGAACTTCTGTGACAGAGTTAGTAGGTTTGGGTTTATGGGCATACTTGCTTTTTCCCAATTGACATGCTGAACAAAGATGATCCTTTTCATACTTTAGTCGAGGTAAACCTACAACTAAGTCCTTTCCGGAGAGATCATTGATGGTGCCGAGGTTCAAGTGATTGAGACGTCGATGCCATAACCATGACTTTGTTTTTGAAGCCTTTGACAACAAGCAAATTGGAGAAGACTTCATCATATCATCTATAGAGATGGTGTAAAGATTTGAACCACGAGTTCCTCTTAAAGTTCCTTACCATCAAGTTCTCTAACAAAACAAGTATGTTTTCTGAAGGCTACTTCTAGATCGAGTCACAAATTGACCGACAGAGAACAGATTATGACCAAGACCTTCCACATAGTATACTCTAGAGATAACACTATCACCAACAACATAATCACCATAACCCATAATTGCACCGAAATGATCATTACCGAATCTAACTGTCCTAATGAATTTGCTCACGGTTCATGAGCCAGCGACCGTCTCCATCATATGCTTGGAACAACCTGAGTCCGTGTACCACATAACGATTTGAACGATCTGCTTGAACACGCACAAGAATGGATAATCGATAATTGGGATCCCCATGCAAGAATGGGTTCCACTTGGTTAGTAACAATGATTGGAACACCCACATCGTAAATGAAACATCCATATCGAAGTAGAAGCAATGGAATCATTGGGAATAGATGCAATGTTGGTGTCTCAGATTTGACCTATTCAAAGTATGTTCACTTCTTAAGGGAATAGTTCTACCAATAGGCATCCATTTTCTAGTGGGCATAATCTTAGTAGTTTGAGAGTAAAACTGATTATTCTTATGGCCAAAAGGTATCCAATAATAACCTATCATTATAAAAGTTCTTCCCGGTTTCCACTCGCTTTCTAACAATCTTTCGCTTTTGCCTTTTTGCCTTATTTGCACGATTATTAGCATTAACAATTTTAACTGGCATTTGACAGCATTAGACAAAGCATTCACACCATATTCATGATTAGCAAATGTAATTCAAGCAGACATCATTACAAGGTTTGCAAATAGTATCGAATTCGAATTAATTACAAGACTTAAGGCTAATACTAGAATCAACACGATTCGCTTTATTCAACTCAAGCTTAAAGTTCCTAGATTGGTCTTCTACACTCTTCCAATGCACATTCTTAGCTTGCAAGGTCCTATCATTCCTTGTATTGTCTTGAGACTTTGACCTGCTTGCTTTAAAGTCACCGATTACTCCTCAGAGGGAATGGGAACATTAGTAGGTTGATCTAATTTTTGCATTCCTGAACTTGATGTGCAAGGATCTCAAGTACTAGAAGGCACATTAGTGTATACTTTCTTAAGACTGTGATTTGAGCTATTTGTAGGCACACTAAAGTTCACTTTCTTAGCACTAACATATCCGAATCGAACTACTTGAAGGCACATTAGTGTTTCCTTTCTTAAGACTGGGCATAGAACGGATTTCCCGCTTGGCACTAGGCATAGAACAAGGCATCACAGCTTTGCCTTTTGCACCTAAGGTTAAGGATTTGGGACATGTTGCAATTACACATTCTAGCAACTCTTGAGATCGTTTGGCCTCGAGGCAAGCAAACCTAATTTCACTATCAAGAGGTTTGTTAATGAAATCCTCTTCGACAATCTCACGGAGACATTCTAGACTATCCTTAAGGTGAGCACAGGATTCATGAAAAGCATGTTCATTATTCCTAAGATGAGGAGGAATATATTTAACTGTCAAGTTGTATTTGGTCTAAGGGTGACTTTGAGACAACATTCTTATTGAAAACAAGTGGCGCTTCCCATTTCCCGACTTCTCGATTCTCAATTTCCTTTGTAAAGACGTTATTTTTCGTTGTTTTGGTCACGGGTGACTTTTATTGAATCATATAACTCTTTAAAATGTCGCTTAACTTTTTCATTTTCTTCTAGAAAACTCTCGCTTTCCTTTTGTAAGGCATCAACTAAGTTTTGAAGATGAAAAGTTTGAGAATTCCGAGAATCTAAAGGAGGAGGCATTTGGGAGCCTGGCATATTGTTCGTTTGACCCTTTAATTGAGAGATTTGGGCTTTCAACTTTCTGATCGTGTTGCAATGAGCTTGAATCTGTTCATCACGCTTGTTAATTTGAAAACTCGATCAAACTCGAGCATCCGAAGATGTCTTGATATTTGAAGTTTTGACATTTTCTTTAAGATGTTGATATTTTAGTTGTAAATTAAAATGCTCAACTTCTAGTTTAGAAAAATGTTTAACCAAATTGTCGTGATCATCCAGTTCAATTTTCTCGCTTAGTTTAGAATTAGTTTTTTCAAGCTCAATGACACGATCATGGGAGACTTTCAGGCCACAGATAGTTCATGAAATTTGGAAGCATTAATAGAGCAATTTGAAGCAGTGAAAAGATATCTTGAGCAACACATTCAGGAATAAGAGTCTCATTTAAGGTATGCAAGTTCTTCCTCTCAATCTCATTATATTTTAGTGCACGCCCATAATCACTAACTTCAACTACCATTGCATCAAATTCCTTTTCCATTCCCTTAATATCAGTTTCTATCCCCTTTTAAGACTCTCAAAGTGATCTTTTAGAAGTTTAAAGAAAGGCATGACCTCTAAATAACATTCTTTCATTTGCTCAAAACCCCTTTCTCCTTCCGTTATACCAATGGGTGTGATCCTTTTCTTGCAAGTTTTCTCAAAATCAACAAATAGTTGAAATATAACATATTGGCTAATTAAGGTCTTGCTTTTAGTGGCAATTGTTCTAGGAACAAGATGCATTGGTGAATTAGGAGGATACACACGCTTCTAGGCATTTTCCATAGGGAGGGTTTGTTTCAACAATATTTTCAGTTTTCTGCTTATCTAAATCCTTTTCCGTAAAACTTGTTCGGGAGTCAACAATGTCCGAGGCTTAAACATGTTCAAGGAAATCCAGTTTTCCTTCTTGTAGTCATGGGGAGTGATAATTATTTTTTCTCTTTGCATTTAGGATCATCTAATTTTTTGTTCATCCTTTCCCTAGTGACTTCATCCGATTTCTTATCTTCCTCTGTGCACTCAACGCAACTAGGTTTCTGTCTAGGTTTAAGAATTCATTGCCATCATAGATCACACTTTGAGCATTTTAGCTATCTTTTCTCGTGGTTGGGTTTATCAATAATGGGAACACTATGCTTATCGCTTAGAACTCTATGTTTTGTGACCATGTGAGCAAATCAATGGTGTTTCCTTGTATGTACAACTTGTTTTCAAGTTTGTTTTTCAAAGTTTTCAGATTAGAAAAATCTCTCAAGAGTTTTGATTCCTTTGCATTAAATTCTTGCTTAAGCATTTTCACATTTTCTTGAAGTTCTTGTTTTTGCTTAGCGGTTTTAGAAAGTTTTTCTTGCAAGGAATTTAATTCTTGTTTCAATACTTCTTCTCTAAAATTACTTTTTCTAATGACTGTACGCACTTGGGCATCCATTTCCTCGCCACGAGTGGTCAACTCAAATTTAGCACGTTGTTCATAAATAGCAACACGTTCTATATAGGCATTTAGTTCAAATTACGTAATCATCAAGGCACATGCAGTGTATTCATCAAAAACATAGTCATTGTTGACCGCAGAAGATGCATCACTTGGTACAACTTCACTTTCACTTTGTTTCACATATTGATCATATGGGACAATATTGATATTACCCATATTTTCAATATTTGATTCAATAGTTTCAGTTGAATGTACTTTGTCATGCATCTTTTGCACATCAAGATCATCGTATAGTTTTAATACCTCCGAGATGAGTTTGTCTTGGGATGGGCCAGCTAGTGGTGAAGAAGAGACCTTGGGAGAAACCATTGGAGAAATGCTAGCCATAAAAATTGTGTGTGCTATAGGTCCATCATCCACATCGAGTCGATGCATCACAATCACGACTTGAAAGGCATTCTGATGATTGTGACCTATCTCCCGAATAGGCTGCTCATCCACATCTGCATCATAGGTCTTGGCATTGCCCTCAGCTAGAAACAACAATTCCTCTTCATCCAAAGCAGCACCATTGTCCCGAGCTTGTACAACAAAGATCTTATCTCAAGTAATCAAGATTCTGGACGCTTTGGAGATGTGCGCCTTGCAATGTGTCCTCACCACCACAGCTTATAACATTTGATCGCTTAGCTTGACCTTGGTTACCATTCCTTCCTCTGATTGCCAACATAACCTCTACCAGCTCCACCTCTTCCCCGATCATACCGTCTTTCCTGAATGGTTGCACCACGATCCTTCCATCTTTAACAAAGGGCTTGATTGTGTGGGTTAGATGTCGTTCGAGGTTGTTGTTGGTTTGTGGGAGAGAATTCATGTTTTGACTAATCAGAAGAGCTAGTTGATTAATGAAATTTCCCACGTGTGCATCAAAGATCGCTTGTTTGAACATAGGATCACGAATGAGTTTGTGATTACCATTACCCAAGGGTATGACTTGTGAAGCTTTGGTTGTGATTCCGATGTTTGAGTAGAAGGCAGTTGAGTCATTAGACGAGCTTGTCTCTCCCTCGTTGGTTTTGAACTGATTGAGAATCAATTTTTCAAACATAGCATGTCTCTCATTCTCAAGGAGGAAGGCATAGAGTTGCTCATAGTTTGTATTCTTCAATCCTTTAGTGAGCTTCACACAGGTGACAAACTTGTGCCATTCGGGATTCATGTTGTTCACAAATTTTGAGTTCAGCTGAATGTTAGGCATAGTCATTCCGATGTTCCTCATGTCATTCACTAACTTATGAAATCTCACATAGTACTCATAGACACTCTCATCCGGTTTCATCTTGAAGTGTTCAAATTCGTCATAGAGTTGGGATTCTCTCTGTCTTCCATAGTTAATTTCAACCCGAGAGAAGCATCTTAACATTATCCCAAACCGCCTTTGCATCGGTGTTGTGATTGATCAGCTTGTAGATGTCTTTAGGAAGACCTTGAAGAACAATGTTTGAAGCCCCGATATCAGCATCGAATCTCTTTTTCTCCTTATCATCAAGCTCATCATACATTTTAGGTCCGTCCATTCCGTAAACAGGAGTACCATCTTCATTAGTATCAAGTATGTCTCTAGTCGCCTCAACTCGATATGGTCCTTCATCAATGGATTTGAGAATGTTGACACCATATTCCTTTCCAAGGCAAGTACATAACTGATTCGTTGAGCCCAAGAATCGTAGTCAGTTCTGTCAAGCATGGGTGGACGAGTATCGACCCACCGCTTGAACATCCTCTGCAATGGGAGATGATAGTAGGAACGTTGGTAGACATGTTAACAGATAATACCGGATTTTATAACTCTATGATTAAACCGAGAAATAGATTCTTTCACGGGATTTTACTAAATCAAGAGAAAACCGTAAGCAATCACCCAAGTCGCTAGAAGATAATGCACCAAGTCGCTAACACTTAATTCGCTACACCACTAAGTCGCTAGAGTCCCAAGTCGCAGACAAATGCAAGTCGCTAAGTAGTAACTCGCTAAGGCTCAAGTCGCTAGCAAAATTTTGGCAGCAATTCGCTACTCAAGTCGCTAAAGATACAAGTCGCTATAGAGCAACTCGCTACACCAAGTCATACCCGTAGTGGAGAGTCCACTACTTGTACTGTAACTCGCTAGATCTAACTCGCTAGGTCTAAAATCTGAACTCGCTACAAATTTGTAAAGCAAGTCGCTACTTAAGAAAGTATTCCGTGGTTAAGTCGCTAGCAAGAAAAATCACATAAACATCACTTTTCAATCCAAAACAACCCAACCAAGATGATTCAAGCTTACCAAATGAAAACCTAAACACTTGTGATGATTCTAAACATAAAAGTACTAACAAAATCCAAGCTTTAACACAAGAAATCAACCAAATGATGCCCAAACCACTAAACTTTTTCAAACTCAAAAACCACTAGAAATCCAAAGATGTGCAAGATATGATCTAACCATGGCTCTTGATACCAATTGTTGGATATTGGATTTCACATACACATCAAACCATTAACACAAGTGGGCGTATAAGTGGAATTCTAGAGAGAGAAAGTTAGAGGTTTAGGGAACTTAGTGAGAGAAAGTGAAAGATATTATTATGAGCTCCAACTCTCTACCTTGGGAGGTAGAGAGTATTTATAGTCTTACATAAATCGCCACACAACGGGCTGTGGATCATGCATACAGTGGGTAAAGACCCGTCCGTCCTCCACGGTGTTACTAAACTAAATACTACTTAACTAAATATAACTATGACTACGAGCATTCTAACGATTACATATACTTGAGGTGACCGACTCTTTAATACCTGGATATTCAAATTCCTAACATAAACCGCTTTTCACCATTCGAAAAGCAGCTTTGACGTCCATCCGAAAGACCGCTATATTCATATGAGCCGCTTAATGCTAAAAATATCCCAAAGCCTCAAGACGAGCAACCGTAACTAATGATTCTTTGAAGTCTATACCCTCTTCCTCAGATATAACCCTTAGCCACCGACGTGACTTGTTTTTTATTACTGTTCCTTCAAAGATCCAATTTGTTTTTCCAAATCCATTTTAGACCAATGACGTAGACCCCTGTTGGTCTTTCAACCAGTTCCCATACTTCAAGATGTTTGAATTGGTTGAGTTATTTCTGCATGGATTCAATCTAGTGCCTTTTGTCATAAGGCCTTTAATGTTTTTAGGCTCGACAAGGCATGCTGAGTGCATAAATGCAATATTCACCATCTGTGTGAAGACGTTTTCTCGTTACGAATGGTTGATTTGGGTTACCAATAATATTCTCAAGAGGATGGTATTTTGTCCAACGATGTGTCAAGGGTTGATGTTGGTATACATTGTGCAGATTTTGAGGATTCAAATGGCTTGTAGATGATTCCAACATCAAAGTGCAGCCATTAGCAAAAGGGTTAAAGAACGATTTAGATCAAAATCTGCAGGTGGGGTACTTCATTGTTCGTAACATCATCACCGTTCGCCATTGGAAGCAGCTTTTTTCAATTGTTGTTGTAGAGTCAACTGTTGGTGCTTCTTCAACAAGGGTTGTTGTAGCAGTGTATCGTATTGGAATATGATCATGTTGAGCAACCGGAAACATCGATACACTCGAGCACGCTCATCAATGTCATCACTAAACAAATGGAGCAAATAACTTTTCCATTTGTTGACGAGTAAGGGGGCTTGATTCAAATTGATGATGGGGTTTGAGGGAAGTTTAAACGACAAGACCGTTCCAAGCTATTATGCTCGTAAGCCATTTCAAGAAGTTCATCGAATTTGCATGAATCGCTTCCATAACCTCGCTTTGTACCGATTCCGTGATCCGTAACCTTTAGAGTTCTCACAAGATCCAATAAAGACTCCAATGTCAGCTGTGGCTTTGAGCTTTCCAAAGTCATCACGATCATTATTTGGGTAGCAAAGAGATCCAAATACATGAAAGTCTTTGAGATTCGGTTTTTTGTTGTGGATAAGCTCAAAAGGTGTTTTGTTGTGGCATTTTGTAATAATTGATC
>OU343216.1:104700472-104715238 GCA_910596185.1 Chrysanthemum makinoi | reverse complement strand
ATATATCAATTTACTTAAATAGAATGGCTTGATTACTTGTATTTCTACAGGTAGTAGAGGAACAAGAGGAAGAAGGGGCATTGAAGAATACGGGTTATCCGCTTCAGGAACAAGATTTAATGGCAGTGGAGACTCTTATGCAAATATATGTATTTAATACTCCGGAAAAGGTAAATTTAACATTAAGTTTTTTGGTTTTAAAATCAAATAACCCAATCTTTTTATTCTATTTTTTTTTAATATAGGAAAAAGACAATGATTTGGAGTCTCCTTCAATGAAGGATCGAGACTCTGTTCCTAGTAATGATGATAAGGAGAAATTAGCAACGAAGCATCCCGATTATGTTCCTAGCAATGATGATCAGGAAAAATCAGCAATGAATGATCCAGATTATACCCCTAGCAATGACGATAATGAGAAATTAGTTGATATTTACTGTTATGGTGAAGGGCAGGCATCTATTAATAAGATACCGGTTAATTTTGCCCGAGAGACTAGAGCGAGCAAGTATCTTCAAGACCCGTACATGAACCAGCCTTCAACCACTCCACAAAAGCCTAAAGTCCGTGCTAGGAAGAAGAAATGTGTAAAGCGTTTTCAGCCGTTGGTTTCACATGGTGGTGAAGTGATTCCCCCGTGGAATGAGGTAACTTATTTTACTTATTATTTATTTCAGATTTTGTAACGTTGGTTTAGTACTTTGGACTAGACAATTCTGTATGATATATCTGCAGGATCTAACTCGACCTACAGGTTCGCGACAATTAAGAGTGATTGTGCCAAAAGAAATTATGGATTTTTTGAATGAAAAGGAGGACAGGAGATTTTATTTTCCATGGGGAGGAGATGGCATATATGCATATCATAATTTTTGGGAAAGGTTGTTGGGCATCAGGAAGTATAGAAATGGATGGCTTTCTGATACGGTAAATTTCATGTTAACAATTTTTAAGATTTATGGATAATGTTAACTACTTAGCTAATTTTTTATTTTTATTTTTATTTTTTTTGGCAGCATCTTGATCTATGGATAATGTTTCTATGGCACTTTAGACCTGCCGATGCTGATTGGGCAATGGCAGGTCCATTTTTTAGCTCCATGATTCTTACCAACAGGATGCCAGGTTTTTATGCTGACGGAGTAACTTATGGTCTCCCCTGGTTTGCTCAATCTGTGGAAAAGGTGTGTTTAAGAAATTTTTGATAGTCGTATAGTAGTATTTCATGGTTCTAATTGATATGTAGTATTTCTTAGATCACAATCAGGCATGACCATAATAACTAACATTTAGTTTTCGCAATGATCACACATAAGCTGTTACTGTATATGGTTGAAAAGTCATTTTCTAGTAGTGTAAGGAAATTCCTAAATAAGGTAATGTGAGGCTGTTTTTGGAGCTTATTTTCTAGCTGAAAAAAAGACTTTCAAAACCAAAAGCAAACTACAACAGTTAGAATAGTGGTAATCCCAAAAAAGTAACTTGGTGATGGAAAGGGCATCTACACAGATTAAAAAAAGTAACTTGCTGTGTTTTTTAGGGCCATTTTCTTACTGATGCAGAACAGGAAGTTGTGCAAAAACATATTTTTAACTCGACTTTATACTATGCTAGGGGTGATTATAGTGCACTAAACTGAAACTAGAGTTAGATGGGCATACAAGGAATTAATAAAAACAAAGTTTGCACAATTTGAGTACCAATTAGACTAAGAAAAAGGGCCCATAACAGCAGTAATGTTGTTGTCCTGTGCCAGTGCAGAAAAACAGTTAAGCTCTTTTTTTTACCAAATCCTACCAAAACTTATGCAACCTTTCTCTAACATTCACACTAACCTAAGACTCCTAAAAGAAGTTTGACTAGGTAAGTCAAAAGGGTTAAAAACAATTATTTCACCCTTTCACAGCCTTGACCCAAACAGCCCCTTATGTGAGTTTCTTTGGAGAGACAAATGGAGCTTGGAAGCTGAGTGTGCTTCTTTGGAGCAAATCTGAGCCCTTGGATACAAAATTTTAAATACAATATCGTTTTGTTGTCTTATGTTTGTTCACCAATATTGTAGGTCTATTTTCCTATCAATGAAGATAATGTACATTGGGTTCTGGGAGAACTCCATCTACGCTCCGGTGTCATAACAATCTATGACAGCCTCTCCTGGCCTCTAGTTGAAAATCGAGAATGGTGGGTCAATATGAGGAGATGTTTTCAATATAAAATTCCAAAGTTTTTAGAACAAACCGAAGTAATGGAAAAGAAGGGAATTGATCCAAAACATTACTCCATCACCTTCCGGTATGCGGATAATGTGCCAAAGCAAGGCCCTCTTTATGGTGACTACGGTATCTGGGTGATGATAAACTTGTATAGGTTGTCGAATAATCTTCCATTGGTGGTCGATAATACTACTTTGGCAGCTTTGGCATATAGGGAGCGTTTGGTAGATTTCTTTTGGAAGTACAAGATTGAACTACCTTTGGCACAAACTGATTGAAGTTGGGGTTGAAATGTGGCTGAAGGTGAGAAGCTGTAGTAGTTGGTAGAAATAACTCATTGATGTACAAGTTCAAATAACTCAACTGGTAGTTGCAAATGTATTTTGTAGTTTGGCAAAACTTTGGTACTTTGGTAGTAGTTTGGTACTTTGGTAGTTGAAACTGTACTAGTAGTTGCAAATGTATTTTGTACTTTCGTTGTTGAAACTGTAGTAGTTGGTAGTAGGAAACTGAGCATAATCTATTGTAAACGAATGTTGTATGTTTTATAAACCAATGTGACATGTGTATTGTTGAAAACAATTTTGTTTAATCATCTCATCCAGTTAAATCTGTGTGTCTCATTCAATGTGACATATATGCTGTTACCATTAACAAGGTGAAATTATATGACGAGCCGAAATTAGGTTTTGTAAATAATGATATACTATTGCATGTAACATTCTTATTGTTAGGTTAGGTGTTGGAGATTGCGTTTTCAGTATTGCGGAATGATAAGGTTTTAAAATGTACCTTTTTGAGGGGTCATTTAAGCCCTTATTTGCTCACTTTTGTATCCGTTTTTACTTAATATCGTTCCTTTTCACTTTTTAGGTCTCTTGAAGGCAAATTGCTGTAATAGCACTTATTTGGAAGAAAAGGCGCGGATATACGAAGAAAATGGCCAAAGTCAAGAAATCAAGACACTCAAGCTGTTGAAACACAAGGTGACGGCGTCACTGCCTAACTGCGACGCCGTCGGAGCATTTTGTGACGGGACAGAAGTCAAATTTCTTATTTTCAAGTGACGGTGTCAACATTTAAAAGAGTAGGCGTCGCCTCAGAGCCTAGATTTGATCCAGGGCGTCGAGACTGAAGGGGACGGCGTCACAAGCAAAAGGTGACGCCGTCGCAAGACTAACGTGGCCAAGACGAAACCCTAATGACGGCGAACCGACGGCGTCACAAATCATAAGGTGACGCCGTCGCATATGTAATCTTATATATAGAATCCGAATTTTTCAGTAAGAGAGTAGTCTTTTTGGAGTAAAAACCTAAACCGAACCAAGGCTGTCTTGTACAGTATTTTAGGGTTCCAAACCCTATCTTACATCAAGATAAGTGTTTTACTTCATTAATACAATTATGTCTTTGATTATTTGTGTGTATGCTTGCATGTTCTCCATGTCCGGCTAATTTACTTGTGTGTTTGCTTAGGGATTATGAAACTTAATTATTGAATATTGATTGGTTGTCTCTTATCTTAATTGTTAATGATCTAGTAATGCGATAGGTCATTCATTGTGTAGTTAATGCTTGATTAATCTTTGTGAACCTTAGACTATGACACCTAGAGTAGTTGTAGGCTAAATCATACAAAGAGTGCCTTAGAGTTAGAGTGTATAAATCCTAGAGATTTTGTAGACGAGACCCTTTGGTAAGTTCAAAGAGTTAGGGATAAACGCATACCCTACGATTTTAGACACACAACGCGATTAAGAATAAGGACTTGACAATTCAACCATCAATAGGAGATAATTAAGGAGTAATAAAACCTAAGTAAACACATTTTTAAACTATCATACGAGCACACAATAATTAGACATAGACTACCATCAACTTAGATTAGATAATTAGATAAGTAGAGTAATCGGTAGAAATACCAAACCCCCAAATTCAAACCCCGAGATTCGTACCTTTCCATTTCCTAAAAAACATAAAAAGATAAAAAATAATCTTCCTCAACCCCAACCTTAGCGTAGTAACTTCTCACTAGCATTCCTATTCCCCTAGAGAACGATATCAATACCCGTGGCTTACCCTAATACTACACTACAACGATTAGGTTCACTGCCTATGGTGTTATAAAACTTGCTCGAAGAAAAGGAAGTTCCTTTGACCCCGAACGACGCGTGTAGCGTTATCACGGAAAAACACTGATAATCACTTTTTGTGATGTGATAAGTAGACTAGTAACTAAATAAGGCTGCAAAGTAGTCAAGGTTTACTCGAACTCAGGTGTAGAAAATAATGTTGTGGTTTAACTTAATGTGAAGTTAATTAAGAAATTACTTTGGCTATTTGACTTTTCAAGTTACTTTGTATAATGAACAAAAATAAGTGTTTGACTGGTTGGAGGTCAAACTGATGCGAATTTGCCCATTTACACCGTGTCTACATATAAGAGATATGATTATTTACAAACTTAACACCAAAACTTATGCAACCTTTCTCTAACATTCACACTAACCTAAGACTCCTAAAAGAAGTTTGACTAGGTAAGTCAAAAGGGTTAAAAACAATTATTTGCAAAAAGATATCAGACGCTTGTGTGCATTCTATAGCAGATTGGTACAAAAGTTTTGCCGTCCGACAAAAGATTCTTAACTATGGTATGCAAGTGAAATGTCTGTCTTTAGTTCTGAAAATATTGCTAACCATATTAACAAGCTGTATTTTTTATATATGTATGATCAATACATGACCCACAAGTTCCTAAAAGTGACCCACTTTAGGCACATTTAAAAGTGACCATTAAAACAAAATCTAAAAACTTACCCACTTTCTAAAATTGACCCACTTTAGAACAGCAACATGTCATTTCTAAAAGTGACCCTTAAACGACATAAAAATACAAGACTTTCTAAAATTGACCAACTCCCTATCTTAATCCATGTTGTCAAACCAACTTTCTAAAATTGACCCACAAGTGCCTAAAATTGACCATTAAAACCAAATTCCATTACAATGTGATTAACAAAACTGAAACAAAATCTACACTAGAATTGCATATACAAAATGGCAACAAAATCAATAAGGATAAATTAAATACCATAACGATTCATTACCAGCATAATCATTTCAGTACATAACTTCAGTCGACTAATTATCATCCAAATAAGTACATAACTTCAATACCAGCATATTCAGAAACCATAACCCAAACTATATTTACATAAGAGTTATATATAAATATACCATAGAAACCAAATTAGTTACTAATGATCCATACCCAAAAGACATTCACATAGTTAGACCACTTGAAAACCAAAAAGCTTCACCACAGAAGTGACGATGTCACTAAACACCAGTTAAGTCTTCATCAATCTCCATGAGGGTCACGTTATCTTGCTTCTGATCAATCCCATCACGAATCAAATCAACAGAAGCTTCAAGCCCTTGCAAAATATCACGATCATCTACATTCATCTTCACCAGACATGATAAAGCATCCACCCCTTTCTCATGGTTTGGGCCAAGATAATGGAGCTCCCTAACTGTCCCTTCACGCTTCGCAAGCACATCGCCTAGTTCTCTGCATATTACTTCCAATTTGACTAGGCGAGCTTGTGCTTCCATCACTTCACTGTTAAAGAGATGATTGAATATGGTTGCGATATCATCGGAACCACTAGCGCGACGCAACTCATCTAGATTTGGGGTTTGGTTTGCCATTGATTTTGCAAGGCGGTGATTTGGGATTTGGGGTTATGTGTACAGTAAAAATAGATGAAAATTAAGAGATTAGGTAGGAGTTCAATTATTATTATGCGTATAAATAGTCAAATCCAACACATTTTTACTCTCCCCAAAATTAATTAAAGCATAAAACCGTGATCGAAGAGAATGATTACAAAAGATAACTGAAACCACAACATTTGAAAAAAAAAATGAAACTTACAATAGAAAATCCTTACACTATGAAGTATTAACTAATACAAAAATAAAAGAATGACACAAACAATCTTATATTTCAATTACTTTCAAACCCCCCCCCCCCCTCCCCTCCTCCCCAAATTTGCTATATACAACCAAAAACGAAAAAAAAGTTATAATGTCCGCTTCAATCTTTTTTGACTATAATCCTTGTTAGAGACCATAATATACTGATAACATTAAATACCAACTAATACATTACACCATCTTGGATGACCCACAAGAATTAACACATGTTAACTAAAAGCACTAGAACCTAAATTACAACAAACAAGGCAATGAAACATAACCATCATAAATTACAATAAAAAAATGCCCATCGTAAATTATTGTTATCACCGTTATTAGACACATAACGAAGAGCACTAGAACCTTCATCAAATTCATCATGAGCTACATCCTCAAAATCATCAAAAAGCATCCTTGGTGTAAATAGACTAGCTTCTTTAAACGGCTTTTCATGCGGTGATCTTAAGTAAGCCGGTGATTGAGATTCTTCATTTTCCCATGCACTAACCTCTTCCAACGACATACAATCAAAACCTTTCTTTCTCTTATCATGGTTTTTTAATTGTGTTGTCACCTCCTCATCAAACTCATCTTTACGCAAGTTTTTGTGATAGTAATCAACTAGGAATGCTTGAGGAGTATGGGAAACATATACCTCAATTTTCCCGTGTAGTTGAGCCAATTCATACATCTTCTTAACATCTCTATCACTTTCCACTATAGTCAAACCTTCTTCCAAGCTACATTTTGGTATACAATAAAACCAAGCCCAAATATCCTCTTTTATTTTTTCTAACAACATGTCACACATTTGGGAATACGACAACGTTTTAGACATAGATAGTTTAATTTCAATAATTTTTCCACCTGCGTACCTTAGGGGAAATATGTAGAATATGCTTTTATTGAAAACTTCGAATACAATATCATTAGAAATATTAGACATCTTGTTGGAAAATTGAAAAAATCCGAATAAACAAAAAAAATTCAGCCAAAAATAAATGCGTAAACGTTACCGAAATATTAGTGAAGTGTACACAAATTCTTCTAGTATTAGTGAACAAACACAAATGAAGTGTGTAAATAACAAAAAAAAGGATTAATATCGTGATCTGAATGGATATTACCTGATGGATAATAGATCTAATTCAAAGTCGAGTGGTCGAGTAGCTGATGGTCGAGTATCCTAACATGTATTAATTACAACAACTAACACCTATTAATTGATTACATTAATATTGATGTATTAATTACAACAACTAACCTTTTCCCAACTAACACATAATATAATTAATGTGATGGGGTATATGATAATTATATAAATAGAGGTGAGAAACATATGATAAGATTACCAAACCTTAAAAGCTATGCAATGAATTCACCACCAAATTACGAGTGGGAAGAATTACTTGATATAGACGACTCTGATCTCCGATTATCCGTCACAACACAAAACACAATATCCTCTCAAGTTGATAATTATGTTGAAAACCCTGTTAGAAAAATACCCGGTCCTGCAGGTATTCGGGATGGTGTGGACGACGGTGTAATGATCACACATGAGTTTATTAGGAAAGTTGTTGACGATTTGGTTGAGGATTCGGATTTAAAAAGTGGTCCATGGGTTAACGCAGTTGAGTTTATGAATGCTGATGGCGGGATCATTGTTGGTTGTTTTGCCGATATCAAAAAATTTCTTAAAAAAGGGAAACTTGAAAAGGTTGTTGCTATAATCAAGTCTTGTACTCCGAATGTTTTTGGTGATCTAAAAGTAACATTGAAAGACGTTTCAGGGTTTATATCAGGTACAATACATCACAAAGTTGTTAATGATGAGAGGTTTAAAAACCAATTTACCGTCGGAACTGTCTTGATACTTCAAAATGTTTCTGTATTTTCTCCCAAACAATCTGGCAATCATTATCTTAACATCACAATAAAAAATTTGGTCAAGGTTTTATCCAAGGATGAGGTTCTTGAAAGTGGCAACGGTGATGGTGGTACTGGAAGTGAAATATTTATGTAACCATTGGTGTTTGATCGAATGTATTTTCACTTAACGAATGTAGTTTTTTATGTGTCTAGTTACTAGTTAGGTTGTAGTATAACTTATGTTGTGGTATAACTTATGTTGTAGTAAATCAATTAATTCAAAATTTTAGTTTTTACATATAACAAATTTACTCGTTAATTCGAAATGTGGATCAACTATACATTAATTCAAAATTTTGGTTTAATAATTTATGTAGTAATTAATGCACTGGATACTCGACTAATCGACCGACGGCTACTCGACCTATGGTTGGGAAGATGTGGTAATTAAATGTCCACATAAATATGCATTTAGTATTGCACCTACTACATGTGTGTGTTAGTTTTGACATTAAGTGATATGAATAAATATGTGTTTGGTTTAATAATTAATGTAGTAATTAATGCACTGGATACTCGACTACTCGACCGACGGCTACTCGACCTATGGTTGGGAAGATGTGGTAATTAAATGTCCACATAAATATGCATTTAGTATTGCACCTACTACATGTGTGTGTTAGTTTTGATATTAAGTGATATGAATAAATATGTGTTTGGTTTAATAATTAATGTAGTAATTAATGCACTGGATACTCGACTACTCGACCGACGGCTACTCGACCGACGGTTGGGAAGATGTGGAAATTAAATGTCCACATAAATATGCATTTAGTATTTCACCTACTACATGTGTGTGTTAGTTTTGATATTAAGTGATATGAATAAATATGTGTTTGGTTTAATAATTAATGCACTGGATACTCGACTACTCGACCGACGTCTACTCGATCTATGGTTGGGAAGATGTGGTAATTAAATGTCCACATAAATATGCATTTAGTATTGCACCTACTACATGTGTGTGCTAGTTTTGATATTAAGTGATATGAATAATTATGTGTTTGGTTTAATAATTAATGTAGTAGATACTCGACTACTCGACCCACTTATATTCAAATATTTCTCACAAACACTAACAATTTATTTAATAACTAGATTAACGGACATGAAATTAGATGATAGGACATGAAATACATTGTTCTCAAAATAAAACAACAAATTAAAAAAAGGAATCATCCGAGACCCAACCCTCGTCACTTGAAGTATATGATTGCTCAGGTCCAAGCCCCATTTCCCATCGGTATTCAAATTCTCGTTGTTCCCGCTCCCTACGAGCGCTTCCCGCTCCTACGAGCGCTTCCTCACGTTCTCGGCTAGTTCAAACTCAATGAGTACTTCCATATCTTGTTCAAGTAGTCGAAGTTGATCCTCAGTTATCCCAAACGGATTGGGATCGTATTCCAATGGTGGGTTATTTGCCGGGTCCTTTTCAAGTGGGACGTTTGCCGCTTCATTTTCATTTGGGATTACCGGTAACGGAACTTGCGATTGAACGTTTGCTACTTCATTTTCATTTGTGAATACCGGGAAGAGATATTCAGGTGAAGCGTCAAAAACATGCTCATTTTGTGGTGGACTAGGGAATTGTTGAGAGAAATCTTTGTGTGACATTTTTGAAAATCCGTGTGTGAGTTGAGTATATGAGTTGTGTATGAGATGATTGTATGACTTGAATGGGTATTTATAGGCTAGGTTTTTAAATTTGAACTTGAATCCAACAACAAACAAATTCATAAATTAACCAAACAACTTGACAACACAAACATTAAAATTAACATATACAACTTCTTAATTCTTTTTTGAAAAATACAACCACTAAATTAACCAAACAACTTGAAAAATTCAAAAGCTATAAATGATAACCATGACAAAACCAACAACTTCTTCATTCTTTGCTTTCCCGTTTGTGCTTCTAACAATTGAGCTTCTTGCCTGTTTCTTGCTCTCAATAGACCTGGAATAATTGTTACAGCACGATGGCACATCGGGGGATCAAGCCAATCTACTATACCCTAGTAAACAAGAAAGGTAACATATTAATGATTTCAAATTGTAACCCTAGTTTTTACAAAATAACACTTACATGATCCGGGCATCCATAAAAACGTCTTCCAGGGTTTTCATTTGTCCAATATGTAATAACGTTCGTTCTTCTACCGCAAAAACAATGCATCATGGCTCTAGAATCTGCAAAAGTTTACTCTAAAATCGAAGATAAGAAAAGTAGAAGAATAAGATGTATTTTGTGTGTGGGTGGGGGTGCGTATTTATGTAACACGAAAACAAAAGTGACGTTGGAATATTGAATGACTAAAATACCCTTCAACTTACACACATATGTAGTAGATGCAATATTAAATGCATATTAATTTGTACAATTAATTACTACATCTACCCAACCATAGGTCGAGTAGCCGTCGGTCGAGTAGTCGAGTATCCAGTACATTAATTACTACATTAAGTTTTACATTTATTCATATCATTTAAATTCACAACTAACACACATATGTAGTAGATGCAATATTAAATGCATGTTAATTTGTACAATTAATTACTATAGGTCGAGTAACCGTCGGTCGAGTAGTCGAGTATCTACTAACTTAAATACTACATTTATTTTACGTCATACAACTAACATACATAATTTACACCAAAGAGCTATATATATTAATGTACTTATTAGAAAGAATTAGATTGTTCACTCAAAAGAAATGGGAGAATCGGGTACTGAATTTAGTGTATATTTGGTTTACGGAGATGTGACTTTTGGTGTTTGCCTTAAAAGAAATATTACTTACAATCAACTGGTAGCTATTGTGAAGAAAAAGTACAAGTTTAACGATACGTGCAACCTCATGTTTACGTACAAAGTTGGTACAAAGTGTGTCCACATTGTAGACGATGATGATGTGAGATTTTACACAAACGAAATTTGCAAAGGAAAAGGTATGCCACATACTATTTTTATTTCAAAGATTGAGCAATGCTCTGTGAGAAATCCTTCTTCTTCTAGTTCTTTGGGTATAGATCTTAACGTTCCTTTATCTCCTTTCGATTTAAACCCACAATACACTGTTTACAATGATTCCCGAATACCAAAACAAGAATATTTCGAAAATCACCGTAATTTAAACCAACAATACAATATTTAAAATGATTCAAAATTACCCAAAAAAGAAAATTTTGATTGCCATAATGATTTTATGGCAAGAGAAAAGTTTGAGCATAATTGGCAAATGAATACTTTAAACAACATTCACAATCCACCAGATCTACAACCTATTATAAAAACTCCAAAAGGAAAAATTGATCATGCTAGATGTATTTTGGAAACGGGTGAAAGATTTGATAATAAAAAATATGTTATGAATAAAATTGGTTATAAAGCTCTTTTAGATGGTTATGAATTTAAGGTTAGAAAATCAGATCCGGTAAGGTATGATGTAATTTGTGTGCATGAGGGTTGCGAATAGAAAATAATTTCAAGTAAGTGCAAATTTAGTAGTGAATGGGAATTAGGAATGGTGAACGACCATCATACTTGTTCGAAAACAAAAATAGGTATGCATCACCGTAATGCTACGAAAAACTTGTTGGGTCATTTACTAGTACCTAAGTTCAAAGACAACAGCCGTATATATACGGCAAAGGACATACAAAACGACATAAACCTATAATTCAACATCGATATTAGTTACAAACAAGCATGGAGATCGAAAAATGTGGCATTGGATACGCTTGAAGTTTGCCCGAAAGCATCTTTTGAACAGTTACCGGTTTATTGTCATAATTTAGAATTGACAAATGACGGTACTGTAACATATATTGATACTGATGATGAAGACCGGTTTAAGATGGTTTTCATAGCTTTTGGTGTAACGGTAAGCATATATATATATATTTACTATTAAATTTATTTTTGTTGAGTATTATTATCATATAACTAATCGTTTAATAATTAATTAGATTAGAAACTTTCTGCATCATATGCGACCATTGTTAATAATTGATGCAGCTCATCTTAAAGGTACTTACCTTGGAACAAATCTGCTGGCAGTTGGAATGGACGGGAATAATCAAATTATACCTATTGCAACGGGTGTGTCTCAGGGTGAGACTGGTGAATCGTGGACATGGTTTTTGTCAAAATTGAGAGAATGCATTGGTGAAGTTCCAGATTTAACTATCATATCTGATCGACATGTAGCAATACAATCTGCATGTGAATCTGTTTTCCCGAATGCATTCCATGGGCATTGTTGTAGGCATTTGATGATGAATTGTAACTTGAAGAGTAAAAAGCATAAGGCTTTATATTGGAAGATGTGCAAAGCCTACTTAATCGATGATTTTAATAGAGCATTAGAAGAGGTTAAGGGCAAAAAAAATAGAAGCCTACGACAAATGATCGAAAGGGGGTTGAAAGGTGGTCTAGGGCATATTTCGCTGGTAATCGTTACAATTACATGACATCTAATAGCGCTGAGTCAATCAATTCGTTAACAAGAGATGTCCGAAAATTACCCATCACTAACCTAATGGAGTGGTACAGAGCCCTTGTCCAAAAGTGGTACTTCAATCGTCGAGAAAAATATAAAGGTACGCGGTTTATGTAATTTTTTCCTAAAAGTAAACTATTTACCTTATTTATTGTTTTCCAATCAAAAAATACTAACGAATATTATAATTTAGATGCACAAATGGATGAACTAAGTGATTGTGCAACTGCAAAAATAACAAACCGAATGTTAAAGAGCGCTCATTGGACTGTGGCCGGGATTGAGATGAATAGGATTTACTAGGTCGATGATCGACAAAAAATACATATAGTGGATTTAGGTCAACGTTCATGCACATGTAGAAAATGGCAAGTTTCTGCTTTGCCTTGTGGTCATGTTTTAGCGGTTTGTAGAGTTATGGGAATGACGGATTGTAATCATTTGGCAAAAGCATGGTTTAGGAAAATTGAGCTTAAAGCTACGTACCAAGACTTGGTATATCCTGTTGGAGAAGTTTCAAGTTGGCAGTGTCCTAGTTACTTGCAAGTTGTTAAGCCACCACTTATGGCTAAACCCCAATCTGGTAGACCTAAGAACAAAGATCGTATTAGATCCCAAGGAGAGGAACGGTACCATTAAGTGTGGAAGGTGCGGTAATGTTGGACACACCCGACAAAGTTGCAGAGAAACATTGCCAAAGAAAAAAGTAAGTTATGTATTGTTATTTAAAGCTCATTATTTAGGATACAGATTATTAACTCATAAATTGATTTACACAATTTTTAGGCAAAGCTACCTGCTAGAAGAAGCTCACAGCAAGCAATGCCAAGCTCACAAGAAGAACAAGTCTACTCACAAGCTGTTAATTTGGATGACCCATAGAGTGGCATACTTTAGTTTTTTCTAGTGTGTATGGCAAACATCATTAGACTTTTAATGAAAGTTGCAAGTTTTGCGCTTTAAAAGCTGATTATTTGCTACATGGTTCAATTGAAAGCACAAACACAGTCATCAAACTTTCAATATCACAATTAACAAACATAGCATAGCCAAAAGAAACACAAATAAGTTTTTTGCCCAAAAAGCAACA
Organism: Chrysanthemum makinoi; assembly: GCA_910596185.1. Lineage (NCBI taxonomy): Eukaryota > Viridiplantae > Streptophyta > Magnoliopsida > Asterales > Asteraceae > Chrysanthemum > Chrysanthemum makinoi. The sequence continues at coordinate 104,701,517 of OU343216.1, read as the reverse complement.
GTTAACAAACACAAAACACAATGTAGCTTTTGCCCAAAGGTAACATGTCACAATAGCAATCACACCTACACAAATATCTTGTGCTTGAAATAGAAACGGGCCATCTGTTCTCGATATGCAAGGGCTGTCTGGACGGCATCTTCAACAACCAATGGCATCCCATGAGATAATTTGTTTAGAGAACAAGAAACAACAAATTAAAATCATGCATAAAGATAACCTGTATTGGACTAACAAGTAACAGTTAACATGTACTTGACTCACAAAGTAACATTAAAATGACTCAAATATTTATGCAAAATTATTTGCATCATCAAATGCAGTCATGATGCAGGCATTGATGATGCAAAAGTAGCAGTCATGAAAAGCTGTTTTTTGACTAAAATAGTGACTAAAAACAATTTGATCCTACAATATATAAGGCCACAATCTCAATTACATTTTCATCACACATCTATAACAAAAACAAATAACTGAAAAAATGAGTGGTAAAAGAGTTACGTTTGAGCATAATCATGATGATAGGGAGTGGTCAATAAAGGTAGCAAGAGAGGTAATGTTTCCTGAGATATATGAATTGTATGGACCAAATGCTGAACCAAGTTACCGATTACCAGCTGAAGTGCTAGAAGAACTAAGAAGACAGATATACGGTCAGGAACAAGAAGAAGTTATAGAACCAAGTGGCGGTGGTAAACTTAAGCAACCACATAGGCAATTTGCGGGTCCTAGTAGCAGTAACACTATTGTTGGGAAGCAACCTAAAAAGAATGAGAATCTAACAGGCAAGTCAACCATTTTGCACGAGTGTAATGATGATCCAAAGAAAAAAGGAAAAAGAGACTAAATGTGATTTCCTAGTTCCTGAAAGTGATGTGTCTGGTTACATGTATGAATATATGATGTATGTATGTAGTTGGTTTAAGTATCACTTAAACCAAATTTAATAAAACTGTTGTAACAAAATCTATCAATGAAATGTTTTATGCTTATGCAACACTGCTGGTTACATGTATGAATATATGATGTATGTATGCAATTGGTT
>OU343216.1:104657505-104700372 GCA_910596185.1 Chrysanthemum makinoi | reverse complement strand
TGTAGGAATGGAACCCATGGTAAACTCTTCGATGGCGGTTCATCAACCTTATCCTTCATGTACTCTTCCACTTCATCTTAACATTTGTCTTATCCTTTTTCACTCCTTTCTTTCCAGTGGATTTCTTCCTTGCCATATTCACAACTGGTTGCTTAACCTCAGCTTCCTCCTCTTTCTTTACAGTTTTTGGCTTATCACCAAGTTTTTCAACTTCAGCAACCTTTTCAGTCTCTGCAATCTTTTGCTTCTTAGCATCCTTTGGTTGAAGATTCTAACCCTTCCGTTTAAGCGTTGAAGCTTCCAACTCTGAATCCATTGGAATAAATCTTTTATTTTGGTACACTACTTTTTCAAATTCTGGTTTTAGTTCATCGACCTTCAATTTCCTAACGGCTCACTTCGAGGTAGGATTCCCTTGACTTTTGAAGTAGTGGATCATATAATCCTTTGCTTAGCTTTGGTCAAGGTCGTGCATCCTTTCTCTCTTTGTCTACTGCTTTCTTTGAAGCCTCTTCTTCTCATTAATCATCTCAACCATTATACTTGCATAGTCTTCTCCGCCAATATCAGGAAGGATATCTCTGTTTTACTAAGCATCGGCCTTTATAGTATCCCATTCTTCATCAGTGTAGAATTTGGCAGATTCGAAATTTCATCTTTCCTTTTCATTTGTTCTTCATTAATTTCGGTTCCTCCTGCGACTTTTGGCAATCAGACTCATCATTGAATGTTTGTTTACGTTTAGCTTCTTCACCTCATCCTCTGATTGAATCCTAGAAATCTCAACTAAGCTAGCTTCTCTTCTGTGAGTTGCTTTTTGGTCTTCACTGGCTCAGAAGATTCTTGCACTATTCCTTTGCCTTCCCTATTCACAAACTCCTCACCCGTACTACGGATCACTACCGGGATTAATATGTTCATACTAGTATTAACTTCGCATCAAGCGAGTATTAAAATCTTCATCAAAGCGATTTAATTTCAGCACCACCAGAGACTTATCCACTCCACTAGCACTTGCAGCTTCTTTATCATCTCTTCTTAAAGGATTTCTTGAGACTGAAATTCTTCCAAGATTTGTTGCAATCCTAGGACTAATTTGAGTTTCCTCAGAGGATTCCTCACCAGTGCAGTCAATGTCTATCCCGTCATTTGAATTTCCCCTCAATTTCTTAACTCTTTTGCGAGTAGTCCCAGTGACTTCTTGGTCTTCTTCAATTTTTTCTCCAACTCATCAACCCTTGAAATCAGTTGTGGAACCAGTTGAAGTAGATCTTCCATAGATAAGGAAATGGGTTATGCTATAGTAGTGGGTGTTGGAGGTTGTGGTTGAGGAATCATTGGTGGTTCTTCTCGTGGGTGAAGGTGAAAGTGGTGGGGGTGTTGGTGTCCTCTGTTCAAACTTCTGTTTTTAGGTTCAGATGTAGGTTGAGCTGAGCTGATGTAGCAGTAGGAGATGGAACATATGTAGATGTATCTGCGGTCAGTAGCAACGTGAGGCAGCACATAGCAGACAAAGTAGCTTGTGTACCTTCAAAACCTTTTCATATTACCAAATATCTTTTTAGTGAAAGGGAGAGCAATGTAAGGATGTTTGCTTGTTGTTTCAACATTTATGATCATTTGCAAAAATCTTGGGTACATCAAAAACTTTTTCTTATTCTTTGCATACAACCATGGCATCAAAAATCATTTTTGAAAATTGAAGATGCGCCAATGGAGAGACAGACCAATCACGAAGCAATATTGCTTCAAATTGATCCCATCCACCACTTTTTAGAGCTTATACAATGTAAATATGATGCACAAGGAAGCCATTTGTGAAGTAAAATGACTCTTCAAAAAGGGAATGTTCCATCAGTTAGATATCCAATATTTTCCAATCCACGAAAGAGGTCATTATTGGCAACATTGAAATCCCTGAGGCATCAGCCAATTGAAGTTTGCCATGATTCTCAGTGATTGAATACTCTAACATATCAATAGTTGCATTTAACTCTAGTGTCCCATCAGCAATAGTTCTAGCAGTAGCTTGATCTGCGAGAACTGTTTTACTAGGGAATCATAAATAGTTGGATTATGAGTAAGGGCATACCTGATATCACTACCCTTTAGAAAGTCCACAATCTGCTCGAAGCCTGTGCTTTCATCAGGGCTTTTTGAAAATCCACTTGATTGTGCTTGTCTACAAACTTTAATTGTGCTATCTTTTATGTTAACTGATACTTAGGTAGTCAGGCAAATTAGGGTTTAGTCTGGTAAGGAGACTTATCGAAAAGATTTAAACTTTTAAAGATTAGGATAAAGTAATTAAAGGATAAATATGAATTCTAAAAATAAAATTATCCATATAAATACTTTGACCACCTAAAATTAGGTAACGGTACTATTTAAACAGTAAAAATCGTTTTTTAATTTTTGCACTACCAGACTAAAGAATGGTCAAACAGACTTAAAAATGACATCACCAGAATTAACTTTGTACTATAGCACATCAACTAGCGACTTCCATACATCTCCAATCTGTGAGAATTCTTGCTTTTCAACATAAATCCTTAAACATAAATACTTAAACAAGTACAAAATAATATACCTAACAGATTTAACTAATATTAAGTCTTGTATTATAAGCATAAATCCTTAAAAAAGTACAAAAAATCGAATGTCTATATGCATTAAAAGAGTGAAATATGATAAAGGTAGAGTGTGACAACTTTACCATAACATGGTTCACTTGGATTTTCGTATAACAACACCTCCACAGTCGGTTCGATAGTAGTGGGTTCGTGATTACGTTACCCAGTCACGTCGATCCCTGCGTGGCAATATGTTATCATTGTCTTTGGTGAATGATGGTACTAAATTCCTCATCGGCCCGTCATACTTATCTTTGTAATTCTTGGGAGGTTTCTTAAACAAAATAGACAATTTTTTATCTACCTGGTCTTTCACATAAAACACTTGTCGTACTTATGCGGCTAATATGAACGGATAAACCTTGTGGCCTAAACTATTAGGGTCAACCAATGTATACCCAAGAGTAGTATCGAGTTTCACACCACCAACTTTGTGATTAACCCAGTCACATTTGAAAAGAGGAATTTGCATGTAACGGTAATCTAGTTCCTATATCTCTTGTAAAAACCCCATATGTATGCTTTTCTTGTGGTTGCAACTTCTTTAGGTATGTGCATATCTAATGCCTCAACACTAACCCCACTGTTCTAGTAAACTTTGCCTTCATGATCTTTAGATGCGAAAAAGTATACCCATTGATGTAATATGCATCGTATTTACTCACGGTGGTAGCGTGGTCCATAGGATATCCACCTTACAGTTTAGATACACTTTCTTTTATCGATTTCTAACTCTCTCTTAACTTGAATTTCATTACAAGTATATATTAGCTCAAAAACAATAAGTACACACAATTTTCAGATCAAAATGAGATGAGAAATAAGGTTTAGAAAGGGTATGTTGAGTAACATAAGATTAATTACTTCTTTGCGTAACCACTTGGCAAAAGATTTGATGTGCTCATTCTCCAGAAATGCTATTCGTTTACCCAAAACAAACATGCTTTGTGTGACAAAATGTTAGAAAAGGCCACACAAACATAAAATTCATGTGGCCATTGGATGATCAATAGTCACACAAAATACATGTTTCTTCACTTGAAACACCATATGGTGACACTTATTAACACTTTTAGCCACTTTATGATTAATTGTATGTGACTAAATACCCAAAACAAACATTCTTTGTGTGACTAAATGTTAGAAAAGGCCACACAAAAATAAATTTGATGTGGCCATTGGATGATCAATAGTTACAAAAAATACACGTTTCTTCACTTGAAACACCATATGGTCAATTTTGTTGCATTTATTATGCTGTTAATGCAAATGTGGGTTTGTAGGTGATGGCTTTTATAGTCACATTGATATGTACACACAAACACACACGTTAACACTTGTGCAACACCACAATTTGCTAAACTTGGATAAATCCAAATTAATTATATATATGAAGAACTCTTTAACAACGAGTACTTGATTGTTAATGCGGAATCTTAACAACAAGCAAGAAGAACAAGTTCATTTCACTATACTTTAGGGTTCCTTTATACACTTAGGAAAACCTAGTATACAAACGTGTAGAAGGATATAGATATCTCTTCCTAAGATATCTCTACGCGTACATATTTCCATTCCTAAACTCTAATAAACTATTCTGTTTTCATAAACAGAACTAACTACGAATACTACCAGACTTAACTGTTATACTGCCAGTATTATTGTTGTTGAGCTTTTGATTCAATTAACCTCCAAAGCTGATAGCATGCATCATCCTTTCTTTCACCTAACAGCTTCTTCTCAAGCATAGCCACCATTCTTTGTAAAATATAAAGAATTGCAGTTTCTAATTCAAACAGTGCACGACAAGTGTGGAAATATCTCCATCTGATCACTTGTTCTTGACAGGCCAGCTTCCATATTTCATCATCAGCATCTGGTGTCTCAAACATGGTCTTCAAGTCACCCTAGAGGACTCTTTCATATTCCTCTTCAGGTATCTTGTCACCATGCTTCTCCATCATCAGTTGGTACATGGTCTTCAATCATCCCGGGATAAATCACTCAATAAACCAGGAAAGTTCAAATATATAGTGTCTGTGTGATTTTCCCTTACTATCAGGTAAACTACCTTTTTCCCATTTTTGATGATCTGAACCTTTGTAATCTTAGCAGGAAGTCTGAACCGTAGAATGGAGCCTATGGTAAACTCTTCTGATTATGGTTCATCAACCTTATCCTTCGTGTACTCTTCCACTTCCTTCTTAATATTTGTCTTATCCCTTTTCACTCCTTTCTTTCCAGTGGATTTCTTCCTTGTCATATTCACAAGTTTGCTTAACCTCGGCTTCCTCCTCTTTCTTTACAGTTTTTGGCTTATCACCAAGTTTTTCAACTTCAGCAACCTTTTCAGTCTCTGCAATCTTTTGCTTCTTAGCATCCTTTGGTTGAAGATTCTAACCCTTCCGTTTAAGCGTTGAAGCTTCCAACTCTGAATCCATTGGAATAAATCTTTTATTTTGGTACACTACTTTTTCAAATTCTGGTTTTAGTTCATCAGCCTTCAATTTCCTTAACTGGCTCAACTTCCAGGTAGGATTCCCTTGACTTTTGAAGTAGTGGATCATATAATCCCTTTGCTTAGCTTTGGTCAAGGGTCTGTGCATCCTTTCTCTTTGTCTCTGCTCTTTGAGAAGCCTCTTCTTCTCATTAATCATCTCAACCATTATACTTGCATAGTCTTCTCCGCCAATATCAGGAAGGATATCTCTGTTTACTAATAATCTGGCCTTTATAGTATCCCATTCTTCATCAGTGTAGAATTTGGCAGATTCCAGAATTTCATCTTTCCTTTTCATTTGTTCTTCAGTTAATTCTGGTTCCTCCTGCAGACTTTTGGCAATCAGCTCATCATTGAATGTTTGTTCTACACGTTTAGCTTCTTCACCTCATCCTCGATTGAATCTAGCAATCTCAACTAAGCTAGCTTCCTCTTCTGTGAGTTGCTTTTTGGTCTTCACTGGCTTAGAAGATTCTTGCACTATTCCTTTGCCTTCCCTATGCACAAACTCCTCACCAGTACTACTTGGATCACTACCAGGATTAATATGTTCATACTAGTATTAACCAGCATCAAGCGAGTATTAAAATCTTCATCAAAAGCAGATTTAATTTCACACCACCAGTTATCTTATCCACTCCACTAGAACTTGACTTCTTTATCCAGTCTCTTCTTAAAGGATTTCTTGAGATGAAATTCTTAACCAGATTCAGCTGCTTCAATCCTAAGGACTAATTTGAGTTTCCTCAGAGGATTCCTCACCTTTTGAGTCTGTAATGTCTATCCCCGTCTGTTTGAATTTCCCCTCCAATTTCTTAACTCTTTTGCAAGTAGTCCCCAGTGACTTCTTGGTCTTCTTCAATTTTTTCTCCAACTCATTAACCCTTGAAATCAGTTGTGGAACCAGTTGAAGTAGATCTTCCATAGATAAGGAAATGGGTTATGCTATAGTAGTGGGTGTTGGAGGTTGTGGTTGAGGAATCATTGGTGGTTCTTCCTCGTGGACTGAAGGTGAAAGTGGTGGGGGTGTTGGTGTCCTCTGTTCAAACTCTGTTTTTTCTGGTTCAGATGTAGGTTGAGCGAGCTTCTGTGCTAGATAGGAGATGGAACATATGTAGATGTATCTGCAGGGTCAGTAGCAACAGCATGAGGCATAGAAGAAAAAAGTAGCTTGTGTACCCCTTCAAAACCCCTTTTCATATTACCAAATATCTTTTTAGTGAAAGGGAGAGCAATGTAAGGATGTTTGCTTGCTGTTTCAACATTTAAATCATTTGCAAAAATCTTGGGTACATCAAAAACTTTTTCTTATTCTTGGCATTAGGAACCATGGCATCAAAATCATTTTGAAAAATTGAAGAGTCTGCAATGGAGAGAGAGACCAATGCGAAGCAATATTGCTTCCAAATTGATCCCATCCACCACTTTTAGAGCTTATACAATGTAAAATATGATGCACAAGGAAACGCCATTGTGGCGTAAAATGACTCTTCCAAAAAGGGAATGTTCCATTAGTTAGATATCCAATATTTTCCAATCCCTGAAAGAGGTCATTATTTGGCAACATTGAAATCCCTGAGGCATCAGCCAATTGAAGTTTGCTTCTTGATTCCTCATGATTGAATACTCTAACATATCAATAGTTGCATTTAACTCTAGTGTCCCATCAGCAATAGTTCTAGCAGTAGCGATGCGAGCTGTTTTACTAGGGAATCATAAATAGTTGGATTATGAGTAAGGGCATACATTATCACTACCCTTTAGAAAGTCCACATCTGCTCGAAGCCTTGCTTTCATCAGGCTTTTGAAAATCCACTTGATTGTGCTTGTCTACAAACTTTAATTGTGCCATCTTTTATGTTAATTGAAGTACGGTAGTGCGGCGCAATTAGGGTTTAGTACTGGTAAGGAGACTTAATCGAAAGAAAAGATTTAAACTTTTAAAGATTAGGATAAAGTAATTAAAGGATAAATATGAATTCTAAAAATAAAAATTATCCATATAAATACTTCTGACTACCTAAAATTAGGTACGGTACTATTTAACGATAAAAATCGTTTTTAATTTTGCACTACCAGACTAAAGAATGGTCAAACAGACTTAATAATGACATCACCAGAATTAACTTTGTACTATAGCACATCAACTAGCACAGCTTCCATACATCTCCAATCTGTGAGAATTCTTGCTTTTCAACATAAATCCTTAAACATAAATACTTAAACGAGTACAAAATAATATACCTACAGATTAACTAATATTAAGTCTTGTATTATAAACATAAATCCTTAAAAAAGTACAAAAAATCGAATGTCTATATGCATTAAAAGAGTGAAATATGATAAAGGTAGAGTGTGACAACTTTACCATAACATGGTTCACTTGGATTTTCGTATAACAGCACCTCCACAGTCGGTTCGATATTCGTGATTCGTTACCCAAGTCACGTCGATCCACACGTGGCAATATGTTATCATTGTCTTTGGTGAATGATGGTACTAAATTCCTCATCGGCTTCGTCATACTTATCTTTGTAATTCTTGGGGTTTTCTTAAACAAAATAGACAATTTTTATCTACGGTCTTTCATAAAACACTTGTCGTACTTATGCGGCTAATATGAACGGATAAACCTTGTGGCCTAAACTATTCAGGTCAACCAATGTATACCCAAGAGTAGTATCGCGTTTCACACCAACTTTGTGATTAACCCATCACATTTGAAAGAGAATTTGCATGTAACGGTAATCTAGTTCCCATATCTCTGTAAAACCCCAATAATATGCTTTTCTTGTGGTTGCAACTTCTTTAGATATGTGCATATCTAATGCCTCAACACTAACCCCATTGTTCTGGTAAACTTTGCCTTCATGATCTTTCGTACGAAAAGTATACCCATTGATGTAATATGCATCGTATTTCACTACGGTGGTAGCGTGGTCCATAGGATATCCACCTTCAGTTTACGATACATTTTCTTTTCGATTTCTAACTCTCTCTCAACCTGAATTTCATTACAAGTATATATTAGCTCAAAACAATAAGTACACCAATTTTCAGATCAAATGAAGAAATAAGGTTAAAAGGGTATGTTGAGTAACATAAGATTAATTACTTCTTTGCGTAACCACTTGGCAAAAGATTTGATGTGCTCATTCTCCATAAATGCTATTCGTTTACCGGGTTTTACTGCAAAACTTGTATTTGAAACAATGTGTTTGATTATTATACTTGATACATCATTTTCAGTAACAAAATAGACATGTGTTAGTAAGACTTACTCGATATACGGTACAATTTCATCTGTATTATTTATCACATACAAATGTGCTTTAGAAGAGTTTAGAACTTCACTTGATTTGTCGGCCGACAATGGCTTTCCTTCTTCATTTTCATCTGTTTCATGTTTATCAGGTGGGATACCAACAGTTTTCATGGATTTATGATATTCTCTAAAAAAATCTATTGTTTCTTCCGCAATAGTCTCCTCAGCATGCATCCTTCGGTCTATTTCTATTCCGCACATGTCCTTTAATAACCTTCATACATCTTTCGAATGGATACATCCACTGAAATCATATGGGACCGCATAAATTTTACCTCCTAGTTAGGTGCACAGTCAAATGTATCATAATATCAAAGAATGATGGAGGAAAGAACTTCGGTAGGCACAGTGTCACTACCAGTTCTGCTTGCATATTATCTAGTTCTTGCATATTATTTCTTTGCAACATACTGATTTAAAGAAAAAGCAAAACCTGATAATAGCATATCGTGTGGGTGGGTGCATGATTGAACATATTGCAATGGGCAGAAACTCTTACATTAGCATGTGATAGTCATGCGATTTTAGGCCAATGAGCTTCCTATCCTTTTAGCTGACCAAACTAGAGAAATTTGAACAATAGCCTTGTGGTACCCTGATGTTGTGTAAAGTTTTACAAAAAATATCTTTTCAGCATGGTTTGTGTAACCTGCTGGAGGTAGTGTTGTTTTGTCTTGTTCTTGCATAGCAAACAACTCTTGTTTACCCCAAGTCAGCCAGATCAATCGAGCATTAGTCCATCTTTCGTCTTTCCTGGAACATGTAGCAAAGTTCCGACGAGACTCTCAGCAACATTCTTTTCTACATGCATAAAATCAATACAATGTGGAACAGAATTATGCCTCCAATACCTAAGTTTTCGATACCAAATGTTGAATTTCTTCCAATACGCACCGTTTTGTCCATTTACTTGGCTTGAACTACCCTCTACTTCTGTTATGTTTCTTTTCTGCTTTTGAATCTTCCCACCTCTGCCTCTCGTATCTTCTTGGTTTTCTGATGCATTATTGTTTGTTCGTTTTCCTTTTCCCCACTTATTTTCAATATGTTGTACCTCGTTGTATATTTGTTCCCCGGTCATTGGATTTGGAGCCGGGAGAAATTCTTGTCGTCCATTAAATGCCTTCCTTTGCCTTCTGAACGGATGGTCATATGGTAGATATCGTCAGTGACCAACATAACTTTTCTTGGATGAGGCAGAAAGTCTAACACAGTTTGTATCTTTCCCACATACTACATAACCTTTGAATCCACATGCGGGCAACCACATAATGTACCAAGTTAGGGTAATCATTTATTGTCCATAACACAACGGGACGTAGATTAAAGTTATCTTTTGTGGATGCATCATATGTATCAACCCCTGTATCGAATAAGGTTTGCAGATCATCAACCAACGGTTCTAAAAACATCGATATCATTTCTCGGGTATCCCGATATTAATACCGAAAGCATGACAAACTTTCTTTTCATACACAACCATGGAGGAAGGTTCTATATGCATTTAAAAGCTGGCCATACACTGTGATGCCTATTCCCTGAGTTGACGTCAACCCCATCAGCCGATATTCCTAGCCGTAGATTTATTGGATCTTCAGCAATTCGAAATTTTCATCTATGGTACGCCATGCCTTTGAATCTGTGGGGTGACGTAACACACCATCGGTTATCCTGTGTGGCGTGCCATCTTAAATCTTCTAAAATACTTTCTAGCTTAAATAGTCATTGCGATCTTGGTATAATTGGAAAGTACCACATTACCTTCTTTGGAATGTTTTCGTACACTTCATGTGTCTTATTATCCACCTTCCATCTTGATATCCACAAGTTCGACCGTATCAAATACTTATCATCCTTCCAGTAAATAAGGCAGTTGTTGATACATACATGTATCATTTTGTATCCTGATCCCATCAATTTCAAAAATTTTTTGGCTTGATAAGTTTTTTCCACCATTTCGTTACCAGCAGGTAGCATCTTCTTTAATAATCCTAGTAATTCAGTAAAGAACTTATCTGAACATCCGTACTTACCCTTCAAGTTGAGTAGTTTAACTATTGCGGACAACTTTGTGAAGTCAGGGACATCTGCGTAAGAGGCTTCTCTGTCTAATAATAATTTTTGAAACTTGACAAGATCATCTTCATCAAAATTATCTTTTGTAGCATTAACCATTTCTACATTCTTGGGGCATCTGTTGGAATATATGAAGCAAAATCCGTGTCGTCAACAAACTCTGTTGTAGCGTTAACAGGTGTTTTGGTACTTATTGATGACTCATCCTTCTCTCCATGTTTAGTCCAGTTTAGGTAGCTTAGATCAAACCCATTGCTGAATAAATGGAACTTCACTTTCTCCACTTTATGCTCTATGTGGTTTAAACAATCTGTACATGGACATGGCATTGAAAGTTCATTTTTATTAACTCGTGGGTCAATATTCCCCATCTTCCGCAAGTTGTCTTGCATAATCAATAAGCCTGCTACTCCATCAACATAAGATTTGTTGGTCCTATTAGTTCCTATCCAATACTTGTCCATGTTTATAAATGTGTCCCACTTATCCGAGCAGCAATGTTTATAAATGTAGTCCCTGCAGGCATGTTAAAAAGACAGTCCACGTTATTGAAGATTATAGAAGACAACATCAAACTTAAATTGATGATCTTAAAAGTTAAAAAAGAGATTCCAAGTAATGAGGATAGCTCAAAGATTGAATGAGGTATTGAATTATGCTAAGACTTAAATAAAGTCTAATGAAACAGTTCCTAAAGGGTTGTTTGGGTCAACGAAAAATAAGAAATTAACTAGCTAAATTATGGTTCCATGTTCATGTGGTAATAGGCTTAACAGAGTTTCTTAAACTTTTTAACCAATTAACTATCTAAATTTAACAAGAAAATGACATAATTTACAAGAGGATATCTCGAAACAAATGTTCAATTAGCTAATAGGCTTAACAGGGTTATTTTATGTGTTAGAACGATGTGTAGAAAAGGAACATAACAATACTTACCGTGGTGACGGGTGAGGTGGGTCTATGCGGGAGAGTTGTGGTGGTGGTGGGATTTGTGGTGAGATGAGAGGAGGTGTGGATGCAGGGAGGAGGAGGAGTTAATTTTTGCAATTAGTTTGGAATGACCTTGATGCAAACTTTGGGGGGAATAAATATAATTTGTGGGGGGAATTTAAATTTGCTTAAATTTTTGAAAAGTTTTCATATTAGTTTTAAAAAGGTTTTTTCTCTTTTGATTTAATGATTTTTTTTCATTTAATTAGTTCAAAAAGGTTTTTTATTCATAATAAAAGATAAAATTCAGAAAAATACAAATCTTTAAAAAAAAATATTTTTAAGTATTTAGGACTTTTAAAAAATAATTTTAATTTTTATGCTTAAATTTCCAATATTTGGTATTTTTAGGATTAAGTGCATTTTAGGTTTATTCGACTTTTGTTACTTGATTTATTTGCTAATTTAGTTGTTTTAGTAAAAAAAGTAAGTAACTCCCAATACCGTCTTCCACGGTTATGGGTCCCATACCGTCTTCCACGATGTATGGGGGAGGTTGAGAGGCGTAAGCAGCCTTACCCTTACCTAAGGTAGAGAGGCTGCTTCCGGTTCTACCAAAGGTAGAAAAGGACCTCGGCGCTTCTTGGTGTAGGGTCGAACCCTTAACCTCTTTCTCCAGAGGCAAGAGTGTTAACCACTTGATCTAACCTTGCTCTTTTTTGTTTTAGTTTTATGTTTCATAAATTTATTCACAAAATCCAAATATCTTTCATTATTCTTTATCACCCGATCACGAACCGAACGCGAATTTCTGATTGGTGCGAAACCGTCAAGTTATCTCACACAAGCTAGCCACTTGTGAATGACTAACCGTAAGAAACTTAAAACAGCTCAGAAACCAATGCAATTAAGATCAAAGGAATATAGTGGATTCCTGGGTCGTTAAGTCCCACGGAGGATGAATTGGTGTATAAACACGATTCAGATGTGAATAATCACTAAGGATAGTGATCAGTAAGGATTTTGAGTTATTTATACCTAAAGAAAAGTTTTGTAAATTACAGGGGCTTAAATGCAAATTAAAGAAAATTAAAAGTTAAAATATATTAAATAAACGCTATCACTATTTTTACAATGATGTTTTTGTGATTTATAAAATAAAATAACTTAAATAAACTATTTTAATTAAAAATTAAACTTAAATTACCTAAAAACGTAACTTAAAATGAAAACGAGCGTTATTTATAAAAATTACAGCGAGTCGCATAAGCAAAAACGTAAAATTTATGAAATAAAAGTCCTACAAGTGTAAAAACAATTTTCTTACGTAGTATATGACAAAAGAAAATTTTAGAAAAAAGATTTATATTTTTTTTTGATTTTTATATTTTTTATTATGAATTAATTACTATTTTACACTAATTAAATGTTTAAAAATACTAAAACTATTTAGAAAAATCTGAAACTTTTTTATAAATTACTTTATACTAATACGAAGTTAAGAAAAATACAAAAGTTGAAAAAGCTAGATTAAATAAGCTGAAAATAAGCTAATAAGCTCGTATAAGCTTAAATGGAAAACAAGGGTTATGTATTAAATAGTGCAAGGTTTTAACGAGACAAGTCCCAAGGGCAAGTGGTAGTGTGTGTGTGTGGTGAGCTGGGTGGCCAGGGTTCGAATCCCAGCAACTCCTTTTTGCAACTATTTTATTTTTGGATTTTTATTTCACAAACTTATTAAGCACTATAAAATAAACATTTTATATAACTACAACTTTTTCTAAAAACCAATAATAAGCTCAGTGAGAGCTTATTTTCTCAACAGTTGGCTAAAATGGGAATAAGACCAAAATTAAAGCCAAATGGCTTATAAGCTACTAATAACAAAGGAAAACTTGGAAATAAGCTAGATAACTTAAAATAAGCTAAAATGACAACTGAACAAGCTCAATGATTTAGAAATAAGCACTAAATAAGCTAAATAAGCATAAACTTAACTGGCTTGCACAGGACACTCTTGTTTTTACTAGGCACCTTTAGGCTTATTTTTAAGCACTGAGATAAGCTAGAAACTTAAAACAAAAACTTGGATTAGCTAGTTGACCAGTTGAGCTTTCCAAAAAGCTAAAGTTCTCACAGTGGGATCCACTAAAGAGCTTGTGGTGAGCTTGAGAAAAAACTGAAAAACCACTGAGTGATGGCTCAGTGTACTGAGTAAAATTGACAGAACTAAAAGCTAAGTGCAGCCTAATCAAATATGCTACAAAGTAGAAAACAAGCTTTGGATTAGAGAGTCAGCTAGGTGAGCTTCTCAAAAAGCCAAGAATCACAAGCTAAAGCTAACTGATGAGCTCTGTGTGAGCTTGTGAAAGTGATAGGCTCAAGCGTGCCGAGCATGTTTTGACTTTTTAAGAAAACCAATTGAGTTGACTTATATGAACTTTGAATTAATTATACTAACTGATTATGTTATATTGAGCTAAAATAAGATGAGATTAAGCTAAAGTAACAAGTTTTAAGCTACTGTGATTAGATTGACAAACTAAAACCTTAACAGTTAACAACTAAGTAATTTTAAAAGTGATTTTGACTTTTTCACTAACAAGGACTAGATTTTATGCTTGTTATGAGTTCTTAGGTGCTTATGTAATACAGAACAACAACAAGCATCAACACATTTAGCCTTTAACACAGTAAACACAGCAAAACCAAACAACTCTTTATAGGACTTTTTTAAAGATTTCCAAGGAATTTAATAGATTGAAACCATAAACTTGATTTAAGACCTTATAAAATCATATATTAAGACTGAATAAGCACTAAACCACAGCAATAACAACATAAAACCAAGAAATTACACTTATGCTAATTTAACTATGAAAATGAGATTTTTGATAACTACAACTTGAAAAGAACAAGTGACTGGTTTTAAAGCTTAATTATACTTAACTAAGACTGATAAACATAAACTTACAAAGGTTTAAGCTAATGAACAGATCAAACAGTGAAATGCCAAAAATGGAGAATTAAGCTTACAAGATGATTCCAAGTGAAACATGAGAACCAAGGACTGAGAACAGATCCTATAGCTTCCCAAGAAGCACTAAACCCAAGGCAATCCTTTATTAACCCTGCTCCAATGTCTTGATCTTCATTTCCACAGATTTTTGATTTTTCCACTATTTTTGAGTATTTTTTGGTGTTTTTTTCTTTTTGATACTAAACAGAGTTTTAAGGTATCTAAAAGCTTTAATAAGCTTTCTAAGGAGCTTATATTGGCTTATGAGTCCTTATCATCCACTACAAACAACATTCAAACAATTTGAGATTTTGAACTTTGAAAATGCATAAACTGAAATCATGAACATAAACTGAAATTGCTTATTGATAAAGGTTTATAATACACTGAAAACACTTAATTCAACACTAGAAAGCTTAAACATACACTGGAAATTAAAGTTTAACTAATTCGACATAAACTAAGTAAAATTACACTAGATAGATCTGTACATTGCCTTTCTTCTCTTCTTTATAGACTTTTGAGACTCTGTTTATGTCTCTGAATCTTTCCCACCTCAATCCAACCATTGGATTGGTCAAAGCCATCATATACGTCCATTTGGATTTTTGGCGCCAAAATAGTCAAGAGCAAGTTTGGGCAATTAAAGAAACTTGGGAGGTTGTGGAGGTGGAGGGGGTATGTATTCAAGTGTAAAAACAGGTGGAATTCTGAAAAGGAGGTAAAACCAGCTCTGGTTTTGGAATTACAGGTGATGTGAAGAGCGATGAACATTACATGTGGTTTTTGGCGTTTTGACGGTTTTGACTTTGGGATATTATAAGCGGGGGTCCAAAATTGGGGGTCACAGGGCATTTAGGGGTTCTTTTTGGTTTGGCGGGTTCTAAATACAAAAGGGGTCAATTGGCTTGTTTTGATATAAGGACTAATTGTGTAATTCGCCAAACTTGAGGACCAAACCTGCATTCTCCAAAAGTTATCACAAGGACCAAAACTGCCAATCTTTAATAGTACAAGGACCATAGTTGATTATTTTCTATTTTTAATAAATCCAAGGACTATTTTTGTCATTTTCAAAACTTGAGGGACTAAAGTTGTCATTTTTCAAATTTTGATTTGAAGGACTAATTTTGACAACTCATGAATCCCTAAGGACTTAAAATGATATTTTTCTTTATTTTGATATACCGGGACTGTTTTTGACAACTTTTTAAACTTGGGGGACTAAAACTGCCAATTATGCAAACTTGATACGTTTTCACCAGATTTTGATATTTTTGCATTTAAAACACATAAAACACTTGTTTGTGATATTTTCATCATTTTGATGCATTTATGAGTGTTTTCAGATGTTTTGGCATTCTAAACAGTATAAAAATGATGAGTATTTAGACACTCATCAATCCCCACACTAAGATATTGCTAGTCCCTAGCAATGATTTGAGAAAAATTAATGGATTTCATCTCTTTACCAAAAGCCATTACTTCTGGAGTAGCCAATTGTTTTAGTTCAAGTAAGAACCTTGGCACAATGATAACCAAATGATTTTGAGCAAATCACCACAGAAACGGTTTTGATTTGTCTTTACCGAAGCCGTTTGCTTCGGACTAGCCAACTCTTAGATAAATTATCAATATTATCTTTGGTGAGTCGATTACCAATTATGGTTTTTCCACTGCCTTTACCACAAGCCATAAACTTGCGGGCTAGCCAACTTTTCACTAGTTTAAAGATATGGTGAGCTGAACACCATATAATTTTGGGCAAATTGCAAGCCATAAACGGATTTGAGATATCTTTACGAAGAGCCGTTTGCTCCTGGATTAGCCAATCCTTATGTGTGTTAGACATGGCGGACTGATTACCATTTGCTGAGTAAGTGAAAAACACTTACTCCAAAAAAATTTTAGCCAAAAATGGGGGAATTGGGTGGAATAATTACATGATAAAATTCGTGAGAATTCCCCCACACTTAGAAATGAATATTGCCCTCAATATTCAAAGTACCGGCGGTTATGCCGAAATATAGAACATAAAAGGGAAATACTACGGCCATTATTTTATTTTTGATATATACACACATTTTTATTTATTTATTTTTTTTTTAATATAGAACAGCGGGGGGCAACTCCCCCACACTAGGGTGGTACTCATGGGTGAAAACCCATGTGGTGCTACTATTTTTGATTACCGAGTCACTAGCTTGACTCGATCCCCGCATTCATTGGTTCATGAGGAAAGTTTGGAAATCCGAGACAATCACAGGTGGAATGTCCTCTCCAAAATAATGTTTCAATCGATGTCCATTTACTTTAAAATTTGGACCATCAGGTTGAGATAACTCAATGGTACCATAAGGATAAACCTTAGCAATAGTAAATGGACCAGACCAACGGGACTTAAGCTTTCTCGAGAAAATCTTCAATCTTGAATTGAAAAGAAGGACTCGATCACCGACGTTGAAAACGCGGTTCTTGATTTTAGAGTCATGAATATTCTTTGTCTTTTGTTTGTAGATCAAAGAGTTCTCGTATGCTTGATCACGGAGTTCATTTAATTCATTCATTTGAACATTTCTGTGATCACCAGTGTCGAATATCGAAATTTGCATGTTTTAAGGCCCAGTAAGCCTTGTGCTCAAGCTCAATCAGAATATGACATGCCTTTCCGTACACTAGCTTGTATGGAGTACACCCGATGGGTGTTTTGTAAGTTATACGGAAGGCCGAGTGCGTCATCCGGTTTATCCGACCAGGATGCACGGTTTTCGCCTACTGTCCTTTCTAGAATTCTTTTAATACCACGGTTGGAGACTTCCACTTGCCCACTTGTTTGGGGGTGGTATCCAGTAGATAGACGGTGGGTTACACCATACTTTTGCATGACACGATCAAATTGGTCATTACAGAATGTGCTACCACGATCACCGATTATAGCACGTGGAGTTCCAAACCTAGCAAAAAGAGATTTTAAGAATTTCACAACAACTCGGGCATCATTTGTAGGTAAAGCTTTCGCTTCAACCCATTTTGACAAATAGTCAACGACCGCGGTATGTATTTGTTTCCTCGAGAAGATGGAAATGGCCCCATAAAGTCAATGCCCCATATGTCAAAGATATCACAAACTTGAATGGCATTTTGTGGCATTTCATTTCTTTGAGAGATATTTCTGTGACGTTGACAAGCGTCACAGGTTTTGACAAATTCATGGGCATCTTTTTAAATTGTGGGCCAATAAAACCCGGAATCAAACACCTTTTTGGCGGTGTAGTTTGGACTATGATGGCCCCCGGTGGGTCCAGCATGGCAAGCTTTGAGAATGTCAATAGCTTCTTGTCCATAAACACACCGTCGGATGACTTGATCCGCACAGATTTTGAATAAGTAGGGGTCGTCCCTGAAGTAATGTTTAACATCCTTGAAGAATTTTTCTTCTTTGGTCGACATCCCTTTCACTATGAAGTTACCCGCATGGTAATTTGCGAAGTCAGAAAACCATGGGGTGGTAGAGTTTCCACGAAAAGAAACCGCATTGAGTGTCTCGAGAGGAAATGTTTCATTTATTTCCTTTTTCTCGAAAACATCTTGGTGAGGGTTCTCTCATCGGGACAGATGATCGCAGGTTCTCAGCTCCTTTTTTATCACGTATGATGATATCAAATTCCCGGAGGAGGAGAACCCAACGGAGCAATCTCGGCTTTGCATCTTGTTTTGCAAAGAGATATTTGAGAGCCGAGTGATCCGTATACACCACACATTTGGTCAAGATTAAATATGGCCGAAACTTCTCAAACGCATACACCACGGCTAATAGCTCTTTTTCTGTGGTGGTGTAATGAGTTTGAGCTTTATTCATAGTTTTGCTTGCGTAGTGGATAGGCTGAAAATGCTTGCTTCTACGTTGCCCTAAGACTGCACCGATAGCAAAATCACTTGCATAGCACATTAGCTCAAAAGGCAAGTCCGGTCGGGAAAGCGAGAATGGGTGCTTCAGGAAGCTTTTTCTTTAATGTTTCAAAAGCTTTGATGCACTCAGGTGAGAAGATAAAAGGAGCATCCTTTTCAAGAAGATGGGTCATAGGCCGGGCGATTTTAGAAAAATCTTGTATGAATCTACGATAGAAACCGGCATGACCTAGAAAACTCCTAATACCTTTGACGGTAGTAGGATGAGGTAGTTTAGCAATAACATCAACTTTTGCTCTATCAACCTCAATCCCATTTTTGGAAATCTTATGGCCAAGGACTATGCCTTCTTTGACCATAAAGTGGCTCTTCTCCCAATTTAGACAAAGATTGGTGTCTTGACACCGTTGAAGCATTTTTTCTAAATGGGAGAGACATGTTTGAAACGAATCCCCAATGACCGAGAAGTCATCCATAAACACCTCCATTGTTTCCCCGATCATGTCGTGGAAAATTGCCATCATACATCGTTGGAACGTGCCAGGAGCATTACATAAGCCAAAAGGCATACGTCTGTAGGCAAAAGTTCCGTATGGGCAGGTGAATGTGGTCTTCTCTTGATCCTGTGGATCAATGGGAATCTGAAAATAACCCGAGAAACCATCAAGGAAACAATAGTACTCATTCCCTGCTAATCTCTCAAGCATTTGGTCCATGAAGGGTAGAGGAAAATGGTCTTTACGGGTGGCGTCATTCAACTTACGATAGTCAATGCAAACACGCCATCCCGTAACCAATCGAGTTGGAATTAACTCGTTATTTTGATTTGTGACAACAGTAATGCCACCCTTTTTAGGAACACAATGAATTGGGCTACCCCAAGGACTATCTGAGATCGGGTAAATCAATCCTGCATTAAGAAGTTTGATAACCTCCTGTTTGATAACATCATGGATCTTAGGATTCACCCTTCTCTGATGTTGAACTGCTGGTTTGAAGTCATCCTCCATCAAGATTTTGTGAGTACAAAATTCGGGGTTGATACCCTTAATGTCGGAGAGTTTCCAAGCAATTGCTTGCTTGTGTGACTTCAAGACCTTTATGAGAGAAGTCTTTTCATCTTTACTCAAATCTATAGCAATAATGACGGGTAATTTATCATCACCCTCAAGAAATGCATACTCGAGATGAGGTGGTAAGTCTTTGAGTTCGACTTCAGAAATTCTTCAGTTTTCTCAACTGACTTGACTTCCTTGTTATGAAGTTCGACAGGAGGGAGTGATGATGATGGATCATCATTAAGCAACTTCTCAATGAGAAGTATGTCCCCTCGATGTCGATGGGAGCGTGATCAATTTCCCATGGAACAGAATCACTGGACAAGTATGCTTCAATCTCTTCCAAGATGAAGTCACTTTCCTCAAATGGAGTGAGAGAAGGAGTAGAATTGGCGATGATGGGTTGAGATGAATGAGTGAGATTATCACTCGAAGAATTATGATCATAACCAAGAACTTCTTGAGAGTACTCTTCCGAAGCAACATCAATGATATCTATTCGGTTAACCGATTCAGAATCATAGTTTGCGGAGTACCTCGAAGTTTGATCAAGGTTAAAGGTGACAACTTCATTACCCACACGTAATGTGATTTCTTGCTCAAATTCATCAATGAGAGCACGCCCGCTCTCGTGAATCCTCGTCCAACAATGAGAGGAACCCGTGGATAAGCATCGAAATCAACAACTACAAAGTCAACTGGAAAATGGAACTTTCCTACTTTCACAAATACGTCCTCGGCAATGCCAAGAGGACGGGATATTGTACGATCCGCAAGCTCGAGAGTCATGCATGTAGGAATAAGGTCCGAAGAGAAAGTTTCTTCCATATCTTGAATAAGCCATCGTTGATGCTTGCACCAAGATCGGCTAAGGCAAAGCATTCAACCATCCCTGGAAATACACAAGGTAAGAGAAATTTTATAGGATCTCCAAGCTTTCGGAAGCTTCTTCAGGATAACTCACGAAAGCGTTCTCGTTTAGAGGAGTTTTAGCCATTTCAAACAGCTTTTCCTTGTTGCTTAACATGTGTTTGAGAGTTGATGCAAACTTGGGCATCAGGATGATAGCATCCGCAAAGCTTATGTCAAAATGTAGTTCTTGGAAAATTTGAAAAATTTGTCCATTTGATGACTGGCTTTTTCTCGGAGCTTTTGCTCATTCAAACGTGATGGGTAAGGAATAGAAGATTTGGATTTGGGGTTCTCAACAGGAGCTACAGGAGGTTCAAAAATAACTCCTGGATTTGATTTGGGTTTCTGGACAACTTGAGGATGAACATCATTGGTACCTCCGTTATTAGTAGGAAGTTCCTTGTCCTTTGTTGCCTCATGTTCACTTTCCACTACCTTCGGGAGAGAAGAAGAAGAAGAGGTAGTAGGAATAGCGGGTCCATCATATGAAACACCACTTCGCTTTTGTGATCGCCTTTGCATCGCCCCTCGGGTTAGCGATCGTGTTGCTCGGAAGTTTTCCTGAGCCCGAGGGTTGATCATTTAAAGACTTCTTAAGATCAGCAATCTGACTGACCAACAACCTGTTCATTTCATCTTGGGATTTCATGAATTGCTTCAATAGCTCATCAGATGATGGTACTGGAGGTACTGGAGGGAAATTTTGAGGTCGGATGTTTTGATTATGACCTTGTTGTTGAAAATTCCCTTGAAATTGATTCCCTTGATTGAAATTGTTTTGATTAAGATTTCCTTGATGTTGGAAACCTTGATTTGGTCCGGAATAGAAATTTCCTTGGTTTTGATAACCTTGGTTCATTCTAGGTTGGTTTTGATTTCGGTTCTGTATGTTAGGATTCTGGCTAAAACCGGGTGGTCCCTGATAAGTGTTAGCACGGTAGTTTGATTCATTTTGAGGACGGTATTGATTACCTCCCTGATTTGAAGTACCGGCTATAGCATTAGCTTCAAACGGACTACCATCGGTGGCAGTACAGTTGTAGTATGCATGAGGGCCACCACAAGTAACACAAACTTCAACTTTCTTCACTTCACCATGTGATGGTGTCTGCGTGAAAGTGACTTTCTTTTGGTTAGCAAGAACCAAAGCTGAACAATATCCGTGAGTTTGTCAATCTTAGCATCGGTGCTAGATGTACTCACGGGTTTAGAAGTAGAAGGTCCAGCATTAGACTGAGTCTGATATGTCTTTGTGCGGAAAGGGCGGACTTGGGACTTGTTTTCAATGATTTGCAAGGCTTCTTTTGTGGTCTTGCTCAAGAAATTACCTCCACGGAGGCATTTAAAGAGTCTTGGTCACCTTGGTGCAGACCATTGTAGAAAGTATCCATTTGCATTAACTCGGTAAAACCATGATGCGGACACATGCGGAGCAATTCTTTGTAACGATCCCATGCCTCCCCGAATGATTCATCAAATCTTTGAGAAAATTTCATTATCTCAATCTTAAGACTTGTAGTTCGGGATGGAGGATAGAATTCGTTAACAAACTTGGTGACTAGATCCTCCCATGTCTCAATGGAACGAGGGGGTTGTTTCTCAAGCCAATTCCGGCTTGTCCCTCTAGAGAAAATGGGAACAGAAGAATCTTAATGGCTTCATGTGGGACATTTTTGTATTTGATGGTTGATGCAATCTTGTTGAACCATCGAATATGTGCATGAGGATCATCTCGCTCAAAACCATAGAATTGGCTTTGGGTCACCGATTAAGCAACCGGTTTTGAGCTCAAAGGTATCACCACGATGGTGGGACAACAATGGCATCTCCGTAACCCTCGATGGGTGCTTGGAGAAGCTCATTCATCGGTTTGTCTTCTGCCATTTCGACAAGGGGTGGTGGTGTAAGACGTTCCTCGCCACGGTGAAGGAGCGAACGTCCCTACGCGAGGAATATTTGCAAGCTCGAGAAAGTGGACTTGCAGAGTGGAAGAACGAAAGTGCGCATGCACTAAGTTTAAAAATCAATTTTCAAAACAAATGCGAGGCAAAACGACAAGTGAACTTAACCAATAATCATAAATGAAATGGCTTCTTTGAAAAAAGTACACCAAATCACAAGGACACAAAGGCAAGTTTTAAATTTGTGGTTCGGGAACTTATTATGGTCACACCCCCAGTTAGTAGGTGTATTGCCTTGATTTGCTGTGGTTGATTTTTATGTATAAATTAAGTACCACTGAAAAGGCGTAGGTATGGATTTGTGCTGATGGTTTAAAAACGTTACGATTGTTTTTGTTGTTTTATATTGTTTTTGGTGTTGTTAACACTTTAGGAAAAGTGTTAATAAACTTTTTGATAATTTGATAACTTTACAAAAAAAACTGTTTACAAACGGTGGTATATGTGCAAGTACGCGGTCTGAAAACTGCTTAAAACACGCTTACAGCCTCCCCGGCAGCGGCGCCAAAATTTGATTGGTGCGAAACCTTCAAGTTATCTCACACAAGCTAGCCACTTGTGAATGACTAACCGTAAGAAACTTAAAACAGCTCAGAAACCAATGCAATTAAGATCAGAGGAATATAGTGGATTCCTGGGTCGTTAAGTCCCACGGAGGATGAATGGTGTATAAACACTTTCAGATGTCGAATAATCACTAAGGATAGTGATCAGTAAGGATTTTGAGTTATTTATACCTAAAGAAAAAGTTTTGTAAATTACAGGGGCTTAAATGCAAATTAAAGAAAATTAAAAAGTTAAAATATATTAAATAAACGCTATCACTATTTTTACAATGATGTTTTTGTGATTTATAAAATAAAATAACTTAAATAAACTATTTTAATTAAAAATTAAACTTAAATTACCTAACAACGTAACTTAAAATGAAAACGAGCGTTATTTATAAAAATTACGCGAGTGCGCAAGCAAAACGTAAAATTTATGAAATAAAAGTCCTACAAGTGTAAAAACAATTTTCTTACGTAGTATATGACAAAGGAAAATTTTAGAAAAAAGATTTATATTTTTTTTTTTGATTTTTATATTTTTTATTATGAATTAATTACTATTTTACACTAATTAAATGTTTAAAAATACTAAAACTATTTAGAAAAATCTGAAACTTTTTTATAAATTACTTTATACTAATACAAAGTTAAGAAAAATATAAAAGTTGAAAAAGCTAGATTAAATAAGCTGAAAATAAGCTAATAAGCTCGTATAAGCTTAAATGGAAAACAAGGGTTATGTATTAAATAGTGCAAGGTTTTAACGAGACAAGTCCCAAGCATGAAGTGGTAGTGTGTGTGTGGTGAGCTGGGTGGCCAGGGTTCGAATCCCAGCAACTCCTTTTTGCAACTATTTTATTTTTGGATTTTTATTTCACAAATTTATTAAGCACTATAAAATAAACATTTTATATAACTACAACTTTTTCTAAAAACCAATAATAAGCTCAGTGAGAGCTTATTTTCTCAACAGTTGGCTAAAATGGGAATAAGACCAAAATTAAAGCCAAATGGCTTATAAGCTACTAATAAGCAAAGGAAAACTTGGAAATAAGCTAGATAACTTAAAATAAGCTAAAATGACAACTAAACAAGCTCAATGATTTAGAAATAAGCACTAAATAAGCTAAATAAGCATAAACTTAATCGGCTTGCACAGACACTCTTGTTTTACTAGGCACCTTTAGGCTTATTTTTAAGCACTGAGATAAGCTAGAAACTTAAAACAAAAACTTGGATTAGCTAGTTGACCAGTTGAGCTTTCCAAAAAGCTAAAGTTCTCACAGTGGGATCCACTAAAGAGCTTGTGGTGAGCTTGAGAAAAACGAAAAACCATGAGTGATGGCTCATGTATCGAGTAAAATGGACAAACTAAAAGCTAAGTGCAGCCTAATCAAATATGCTACAAAGTAGAAAACAAGCTTTGGATTAGAGAGTCAGCTAGGTGAGCTTCTCAAAAAGCCAAGAATCACAAGCTAAAGCTAACTGACGAGCTCTGTGTGAGCTTGTGAAAGTGGTAGGCTCAATCAGTATGAGCATGTTTTGACTTTTTAAGAAAACCAATTGAGTTGACTTATATGAACTTTGAATTAATTATACTAACTGATTATGTTATATTGAGCTAAAATAAGATGAGATTAAGCTAAAGTAACAAGTCTTAAGCTACTGTGATTAGATTGACAAACTAAAACCTTAACAGTTAACAACTAAGTGATTTTAAAAGTGATTTTGACTTTTTCACTAACAAGGACTAGATTTTATGCTTGTTATGAGTTCTTAGGTGCTTATGTAATACGTAACAACAACAAGCATCAACACATTTAGCCTTTAACACAAGAAACACAGAAACCAAACAACTCTTTATAGGACTGTTTAAAGATTTCCAAGGAATTTAATAGATTGAAACCATAAACTTGATTTAAGACCTTATAAAATCATATATTAAGACTGAATAAGCACTAAACCACAGCAATAACAACATAAAACCAAGAAATTACACTTATGCTAATTTAACTATGAAAATGAGATTTTTGATAACTACAACTTGAAAAGAACAAGTGACTGGTTTTAAAGCTTAATTATACTTAACTAAGACTGATAAACATAAACTTACAAAGGTTTAAGCTAATGAACAGATCAAACAGTGAAATGCCAAAAATGGAGAATTAAGCTTACAAGATGATTCCAAGTGAAACATGAGAACCAAGGACTGAGAACAGATCCTATAGCTTCCCAAGAAGCACTAAACCCAAGGCAATCCTTTATTAACCCTGCTCCAATGTCATGATCTTCATTTCCACAGATTTTTGATTTTTCCACTATTTTTGAGTATTTTGGTTTTTTTTCTTTTTGATACTAAACAGAGTTTTAAGGTATCTAAAAGCTTTAATAAGCTTTTTGAGGAGCTTATATTGGCTTATGAGTCCTTATCATCCACTACAAACAACATTCAAACAATTTGAGATTTTGAACTTTGAAAATGCATAAACTGAAATCATGAACATAAACTGGAATTGCTTATTGATAAAAGTTTATAATACACCGAAAACACTTAATTCAACACTAGAAAGCTTAAACATACACTGGAAATTAAAGTTTAACTAATTCGACATAAACTAAGTAAAATTAAACTAGATATATTTCACAATGCATCTCTTCTCTTCTTTATAGACTTTTGAGACTCTGTTTATGTCTCTGAATCTTTCCCACCTCAATCCAACCATTGGATTGGTCAAAGCCATCATATACGTCCATTTGGATTTTTGGCGCCAAAATAGTCAAGAGCAGGTTTGGGCAATTAAAGAAACTTGGGAGGTTGTGGAGGTGGAGGGGGGATGTATTCAAATGGAAAAACAGGTGGAATTGCTGAAAAGGAGGTAAAACCAGCTCTGGTTTTGGAATTACAGGTGATGTGAAGACGATGAACAGTACCTGTGGTTTTTGGCGCGTTTGACCGGTTTTGACTTTGGGATATTATAAGCGGGGGTCCAAAATTGGGGGTCACAGGGCATTTGGCAGGGTTCTAAATACAAAAGGGGGTCAATTGGCTTGTTTTGATATAAGGACTAATTGTGTAATTCTGCCAAACTTGAGGGACCAAACCTGCAATTCTCCAAAAGTTATCACAAGGACCAAAACTGCCAATCTTTATTAGTACAAGGACCATAGTTGATTATTTTCTATTTTTAATAAATCCAAGGACTATTTTTGTCATTTTCAAAACTTGAGGGACTAAAGTTGTCATTTTGCAATTTTTGATTTTAAGGACTAATTTTGACAACTCATGAATCCCTAAGGACTTAAAATGATATTTTTCTTTATTTTGATATACCAGGGACTGTTTTGACAACTTTTTAAACTTGGGGGACTAAAACTGCCAATTATGCAAACTTGATTCGTTTTTCACCAGATTTTGATATTTTTGCATTTAAAACACATAAAACACTTGTTTGTGATATTTTCATCATTTTGATGCATTTATGAGTGTTTTCAGATGTTTTTGGCAATCTAAACAGTACAAAAATTATGAGTATTTAGACACTCATCAATTTCCATTCACACTCCGTTGGGACTTAAAACGACCTGGGAATATCTCATATTTCTGGAAAATATTGTGTTTTGACTTTCTTTTACCAAATTGGGATTTTCATTCTCGGGTAGCCAACAAATTGACCATTTGGTCGGTTTTTCATAATATAATATTATAAATACTATTGATTGAATCATATTGTAACATGACACTCTAAGCAACTATAACCCAATGCTTTTGACCCGTATTATGTCAAATACCCATTAATGAATGTGACCAGTGATAACGTAATACCCTACCCACCATGTGAACTAGCCATTATCACCAGTCATGAATGGGTTGCACCGGCTTGGTAGGTGTATAGTTATAGTGTGAAGGTTATATGAACTGTATTAAAGTTATTAAGGGTGGGCACATTAATTTTGACATTTCAGGATGACATAAAATCATTAACTCACGAGTCTTACTCAAAACACGTGTGAAATGTGTTTAGGGTTGCGTTAGATACGTTGGGCACGGTAACACAACCCTTGTGCATTTTCGTCCATTTTAGTTGGTCCTATACGTTTTTCACCGTGTTCATACGTTTTCTTAGTTTTGTACATGTTTTCTTCCGTTTTTGTACGTTTGTACACTTTTACACATTTTCAAACGTTTTTACACGTTTGCGTCTGTTTTCATACGATTTCCACCGTTTGCATACGACTTTGTCCTTTTTAATAAGTTTTTATACGTTGCGTTTTGTTTACACGCTGTCCGGGTTTTACACTTTGTCACTGGGTTTTTCATGTTTTAGTCCGTTTGTATAAGTTTTTGACCGTTTTCGTCCGTTTCTAGCCGTTTTCATCTATATTAGACGTTTTCATCTGT
This sequence comes from Chrysanthemum makinoi, assembly GCA_910596185.1. NCBI lineage: Eukaryota > Viridiplantae > Streptophyta > Magnoliopsida > Asterales > Asteraceae > Chrysanthemum > Chrysanthemum makinoi. The sequence continues at coordinate 104,673,096 of OU343216.1, read as the reverse complement.
TTTACATATTAACGCATTTTATTACGCTCTTTATCGTTTTTCGCTTTAGTTCGTTTTTGTTTGTTTTAACCGTTTTTAGCCATTTTCATATGTTTTGAATACTTTTCGTCGTTTTATACGCTTTATTACACTTTTACACATTTTCATACGTTTTACCGTTTGCGTCGTTTTCATCGTTTTCCACCGTTTTGACGACTTTGTCCTTTTTAATCGGTTTTTATACGCTTCGTTTTTGTTTACACGTTTCGTCGTGTTTACACTTTGTCGCTGGGTTTTTCATGTTTTAGTCCGTTTGTATAAGTTTTTGACCGTTTTCGTCCGTTTCTAGCCGTTTTCATCTATTATAGACGTCTTCGTCCGTTTTCATACGCTATCATCTGTTTTACATATTAATGTACATTTTCTTACGTTCCATACGTTTTCTTACGTTCTTACATGTTTTTCAATGCGTTAGTCCGTTTTTTTCTGTTTTTTCCGTTTTTAAGAATTTTCGGGTCAACCCAAGAAGCGAAGTGAATTCATATTCGGTTTTCGGCTCACTTCGGTTTAATTCTAGTTCGGTTCGGTTCGGTTTTCGTGTTGAACCGAATAAAAAAATAACCGATTTAATGAAACCAAACAACCCGATAACCGAACGGATAAACACCCCTAATTTATAGTGATAGTTTAAAAGGAGGACTTATTTTGCGGTTTTAAATTTTAGGTCTTTATAGTTTGAATTCATAAGGAGTTACAAATATCTTCTCTATCACACTATCACCACAAATCTTCTTCAACGTTTCTTATCAATCTTTCAATAATATCATATTTTACCCAATTTCATTATCAATGGCAGCACCATCACCACAAAACCAATTGGCTAAGTGTGTTATTGATGACCTAATTGAGTTTAGCGGGGAGACATCTGTTGATGGTTACATGAGTTTCTTCAAGGCTCAACAAATTTCCAGTCTCCGTGGCTTTATAAACCGGATGCCCGAAGAGGCCACCACAGTAAAGAATGAGATTGTCCAGTTTAATGCTATAATTGCTGAGATGGTAGCTCTTGGAGATGGGGATGACCATTTTGACACATTGATGGATCTTAGGCATGACCTGGAGGCTGCGAGGACTAAGCTGCAGGGGTTGAATGATCTCATTACTCAAGCTGAGGAGGATATCAAGACCAAGGAAGAACAAATTCAGTCGATGAATGGTTGAAGGGTTGCTCGCCATGTAAAGGGATGGTTTCTTTTGATCTAGTGTCATCTGTTTATAATGTCTAATGTCTTGGTTTCATATTATGGTTTGTAGATATATTAACAATGAAACATGTATGGATCTTTTGATGGTTTATCCATATGACACTCTAAAATATGTATGCTGATCCAATGGAATGGAATGGGATGCTACCGCTAGTTTGTTTCATCTTTTTTAATGTTGTTTTGCATTTAGGAATTGGTTGTGGTGTTTAAGTTCATATCTGGTAGAATGTATTATTGTAGGTTTGAGGTTGATCCAATCACAGTGGTGCATCCCATGTGTCGTGTTCAATGTTGAGCCATGGATATGCGGTTCATAAGTGCTTTGCTTAGGTTGTTCATTTTTTAGGTTGTTGTCAATTTTTAATGACTTATTATGAAGTTTAGAAGTGGACCGTTTGTGCATGACAATTATTTTGGATTGAACCACTAGATTTAGGGTGTTTTTGCTTTAAGTTAATTTCATTTACATGATTTCTTGATTTTTTTTTTACTGTTGGAGGATGTTAGAGCTTATTTAAGTGCTTATAAATAGCTTATTTATAGGCTAAAAGTAAGGTCTGAGGGTTTTGTTGTGTCAGCAGTCCTTGGTTGGATTTGATTATTTTTGTGCTTACTTGTTTATTTGGGACTGCTTATTAGTTATAGTTGCTTAATTAGTTGCTTTAATTCCATTTTTTGCTTTTGTTTCTTCATTTGTATGCACCATGTGGTAAGATTTTAGTGTAGCTGCAGTTATATGTGTCTTTGATACAACTGGTTTGAAGTTATATGGGTGTTTGGGATTTGTGGGTAAGAACCATTTGTCATGGGTGTGCCGGTTTCAAATGCACCAAAAATGAAATATTTAAATTCTATATTATCAATTTGGAGCCACATTTTAAAATTATCAAATTTGGAGCCAAATTTCAGCCAAAATTTTTAAAATTGCTTAGGAAATTATGGTTTCCTTAATAGAAAAACTGCCCCATAATGAGCCCTAATTTTACTCCAATAAATCAGGATTCAAGCAAAACAACCGAACTTCAATTTTACACCATTATTTACCAATTAACTTTACTAATTTTCCTTAACACATTACTTCTGACGAATCATGGCAACTCAAACCAATTGTCAGGATGATTTGGTTTATTCGATGGTGAAAATGATAACCCATTTGGATATGAATCGAGGGCTTATTCGATGAGGGTGAGGATGTCTGAAAACAACCATTCAAATGCGAATGTTGTTAAGAGGGGCATAACTAGGTTAGCTAAGTTTCAGAGGGATTATGGAAAACCGACGGAATAAAGGTCAGGTAACCTTCGATGCAATGAATAGGTTATCGAAAACCACTGTGGCATTGTTTTCGAGTTTTTGGGTGATTTGGTTCGTGAGCATATAGGTGTCAGGATTCTATCCTAGAGGAAGGTTGATTCAGAAGCAAGAGATAAAACGTGGGATGAAATCACGGTACACATATACTTTTTTTTAACTAGTAGTGGCTTGGCTGTCGTAGGTTGTTAGATATTGGATTTCACAAACACACTAAACCAATGATCAAAGAGGCGTATACAAGAGGTTTTAGAGAGAGAAAGAGTTAGAGGTTTGGGAACTTAGTGAGAGAAAATGAAAGTATTATTATGAGCTCCAACTCTCTACCTTGGGAGGTAGAGAGTATTTATAGTTCTTACATAAATCGCCACCTACGGGCTGTGGATCAGGCATACAGTGGGTAAAGACCCGTCCGTCCTCCACGGTGTTACTTAACTAAATACTACTTAACATTAAATAATCTACGACTACGAGCTTTCTAACGATTACATATACTTGAGGCGACTGACTCTTTAATGATCAATTTTCTAAATCCTAACAATCTCCCCTAAGGAGGAGGTCACCTCAAAAATACATTGAATACAAACAGATATTACATTAAAATTGTTCTTGGATTCTTGTTAAAGATCTTTGCTCTGAAGCTCGTAGTCATCGATTCTTCATTTTTGCATGTTTGGTGAATCCAAGTGGAGGTCTTTATCTGATCCACGTGATAATGAGTTTTGAGCCAGCTTTGAGATCATCAGCTATCATAAATCTCTGACTCATCCTTTGTGGTTTTGGTATTATGTGATGTTGTGACTTTTGGACCGACATGCTCACATTCTGGATCATGATTTCTTCTCATCAACGTAGCGGAAGCTTTCGTTTATTCATGATATTGGCAGCAGCGTTGCAGAAGCATGGAGTGAAAATATCAGAGTCATTGATGCACTTAATCATGATTTCTTTAGAAATGAATGTGTTGTGTGAGCATGCGGCTATGGACGGACCGCTTCATTCTGATCAGCTACAAACGTCGAGCGTACCTGCATACAACAGTTAGCAATAAAGTGCACGAAAGTGTCTTTGATCACTTTCGTTGAATTGAGGTACACGGCCCACGGTTCCCCGTTGATCAGTACAAGTACTGCATATGCTCTAGTTGTTCTCAAACCGGAGCGTCTCAAAGAAGACAACACGGAGTGAGTGAACCAGTGAATTGAGATTTACTGATTGATGAAAAGATATTTGAAAAACAATCGTGTACCGCACAATAGAAATTGTTTTTGCAATACAACGAAGGTTTTAAAGAAAAATCAATTATCAATCATAAACACCTTTTATTTTGAAATATGAGTACACAGTCGATGTGCTAAAGAAAAGAGTTTTTAAGCACAACGACCGGTTTTTCAAAGGTATCCGCCAATCCATAACCTGAACCATGATTGATTCAAGAAATTGAATCGCCCCATTGTTTCTGTTCAGTTGTCACATGGTTGATCTATTGGATAGATCTCACATGCCACCCACCATGAGCTTGTTTGATGTTGGCTCGTAAGGCTTTCCATCTTCGTTGTGAATATGTTTGCATATCACTCAGATGTTCTGGCAATACCACTAGGATAATGCGTAGGACTCATAAGATAAAATCTCTCTTTCCACATTTTGTGAAACAGAGAGTCTTCAATGACGGTGTCCTAAAGAGATTTATTTGATGATCTCATGGCTCTAGACTCAATAGTGCACATTTGGTTATTATGCCGGAGACTAGGGAGAGGGTCTCCTTCTTCAATATCAACAAACTCTAAGAGAAAGTCGATAGATAATGTCGGTTCCCCGTGAGAATGAAACAAGTCCTTTTAAGAGGAACTTGAGTAGCTTAGGAAGTTGTAGTGTAAGTGCGCACGGGTCCATGACGTCTTGTCTTCAATACCGATGTTACCTTGGTAACTACCGGTAGATATGAATTGAACCGGGTTTGCCCTAAGGTTGAATTATTGGAGGGTTATTTCTTTTCACCCTTTTTCACATACAATTCTTTTTCATTCTTCAACCCCTTCTGCTTTACCAAGACTTCATAACTAGAACCTTGTTGGGTTTATTCCAAGACTAGCTCGCCTCACCAAGACTCTTCCCATATCTCACTTTTCTCCTTTTTTCATCAAACCTAAGGACTTATACACTATCTAGTGGATTGTCCCTGGGTAGATCCCTCCGGCTCTAGCGGGATCGTGGGAACGAATACCTAACCTAACCATCCTTATAACACCATGCATAAAGTAAATTTGGTCGGTCTATTTGGTATTGTTCATCTGCCATTGGAACCAATTGAAAACCATTTGAAAATCAATTCAGATACTTGTGATATATTATCAAAGCATTTTGTACCTGAATTATTTTTGATGATTTTAGAAATAGAGCTCCCCCTCAACATGTGCCTCAAGTATTTGAAATCATTTTGGCACACGGAGGCAAGAGGAAGAATTAACGTCTTTGATTACCATTTTCTAAAAGATATCAACATCACTTCCCTGAACAAATCAAGTAGATAAAGCATATTAAGGAAGGATGAGGTTTGCATAAATTTGCTCCCCCTCAATATGTGCCTCGAGGTTTGAAAGAGTTTTGCACATATTAGAAGGAATCTGCACATAGGTACAAATCAATCACGTTTCAATTCTTTGTGGTTTAAAATAGATGCTCCCCCTGAACATGTGCATGGAAAATTTGAAATCGTTTGGCACATGTGGGGAGGAAAGCTTGCTAAACACTTACGAAACCATTTATCAAATTATCAGTTTAAATCCAATTTAAATCACAAATTCTCCCCCGATCACAATTTTCAAATCATTTGAGATTTGTGATCTCTATAGATTTGAATTGATTTTGAAAGCTTTCGAGGAGAATTGTGGCTTGATTACGAGAACATTTTAACTGATAAGGATCGGATTTTGAGACTTTACACTCCATTGATTAAACATGCATGATTATCTTTTGAAAAAAATTGTATGTCGAACAACCTTTTGATTTAATTGAAATCATTCTCCCCCTCAATCAATAACATAAGCTGTTGATTGAGAGATAGATATTTTGACAAAAGTTAAGTCCAGATGATTTTTAAAAATAGAGTTCGAGTTATTTAACAAAGCAATTAGTTTTCATTAGATGGTAAGTAATTGTTTTAAAGAATCAGAGCATGAGTTTTGAAAAACAAGATAAAGCATGGCTCTGTTCTTTCTTTGAAAAACGGGTTACGCCTCGAAATGACAATAAACCATAGTTTCACTTTCTCCTAAATATATATATATATATATATATATATATGTATATATATATATATATATGTATATATATATATATCTAAAGACCCGTGTCATTCTTTGAATGACAACACAAAGACCGTAGATATTTTCGAATTGAGAAAATCATGACAAAATGACAATATTTTTTGAAATTTTTCAAGATTTTTCAGATTTTTATGGAATTTTGAAGGTTTTATATTTTTCTATTTGCTTTTTGAAGGTTTTGAAATTTTGTATTTTGCTTTTTGAATAAATATTTACAAGATATGGATGAAGAAAGACCTTTTACTCCTCTTCTTCCTCTTGAAGACGTTTTAGTGTTTCCGGTTGAAGACTCTTTAGACCAAGTCGTGGGAGGATAAACTCAAAACGCTCTCTAGGAAGAGCTTTGGTGAAGATGTCTGCTAACTGGTATTCAGTCCTCACAAAATAAAGTTCCACCACACCATTTTCTACTTGCTCCCTGATGAAATGATGTCGAATGTCGATGTGTTTTGCTCTTGAGTGTTGAACGTTGTTGCATGAGAGAGCAATAGCACTTTTATTATCATAGTACAAAGGGATTTTGTTGAATTCAAAGCCATAGTCAGATAATTGGGATCTCGTCCATAGGATTTGAGCGCAACAAGATGACATGGCTATGTATTCAGCCTCTGTAGAGGAAATAGAAGTACTCATTTGCTTCTTTGAAGACCAGCTCACAAGCTTATCACCTAGAAACTGAGCACCTCAGGACGTACTTCGACGTGTATCTTGACATCCTGCATGATCAGCATCTGCATAGGCTGTTAGTGACATACCGGTGTCCTTCAGGTACCAAAGTCCCATATTGATGGTTCCTTGGAGATACCGAAAGACCCGTATAACCGCTTCAAAGTGCTTTTGGTAGGCTTAGCTTGATATCTAGCACACATGCAAACAAATGAACAGAATGTCTAGTCTATGAGGTACATCGGGATCCGATCATACCACGATATTTCGTTTGGTCTACCATGATCCCTGTGTGGTCCTCATCCAGTTTAGTACGTTCTATCATGGGAGTGTCAACAGGGTCACTAGAATCAAATCCAAATTTCATTAAAATCTCATTTGCATATTTAGATTGATTTATAAAAATGCCTCCGGGACTTTGTGATCATCCCTTGTACCAAACTTTCCAGCAACTCCATATGTACCTCCATCTGAAGATGATTTAAAGAAATTGTTTGATCCAATGTTTGATGAACACTATGAACCAAGTACTGATGAAATGTCAATTCCATCAACGAGGTGCTCTATCCCTGTGAATGAAGTCAACCCTTCAATCTCAATATCATTAAGTCAAGAAGTGCCTGCTGCTGATCACTCTGTCTCATCAACTAATCATCAATTATCTAATGTACGTCATGGAAGTGTTTATGGCATCAATGATGAAGTTAATCCCTTTGCTACTCCTGAAGATGCTCCATTTGAAAATATATTTTCTCCTGAATCATCATCTGAACCATCTTCATCAGGAGATATCGACTCTGCTACTTCAGTTCCACAACAACAACCACATGAACACCTTAGAAAATGGATACATGATCACCCATTAGATAAAATCATTAGAAACCCCTCTCGTCCAGTATCCACACGGAAACAACTTGCAACCAATGCCTTATGGTGCTTCTTCAACTCCGTACTCTCTAGGGTTGAACCAAAAGACATTAAAACCGCCATCAATGAAGACTGCTGGTTCAATGCCATGCAAGAAGAAATTCATGATTTTGATCGACTTGATGTATGGGAATTAGTACCTGCTCCAGATTGTGCTATGATCATTGCTCTGAAATGGATCTTCAAAGTGAAACTTGATGAGCGTGGTGATGTCTTAAAGAACAAGGCTCGATTGTTGCCAAAGGACACCGTCAAGAGGAGGTGTTGAAAACTAATAGACCTTGATAGATCTTGAGCTTCGTAGATCGTTAGTATTGCCTGTGTAATCACAAACAAACTAAAAGAAAATCTCTACAACTTGTATTATGTAGCGGAATATAAACACAAGTATGAAACGCTGATAACTAAGAACTTCTTTGATCCTCTATGGATCGTTATATTAAAAACTTGTTTAAGAACACGTACATAATTCATTCTATTGTGTTCCTTTTATAGCCAAGGAACCCTAAACAAAACCCTAAACCGTTTCCCAAGAAACGTATAAACATAAAACTAAATAAGATATACACAATCATTTCCTAATAAAGCTCATGTATATCCAAACTAAATAAACTAAACACGGAATAATAACTTCCGCAGAAACAAACTAAACTTCAGCAGAACCATGTCTTCAGCAGAATCCATACCCTTCGGAAGAATCCATTCAGCAGAAACAATAACATAATTCGTACTTCACATAATTCCCAACAATCCTCCCCTAAACTGGAATTTGACTTGGTTAAGTTCCAGTTTCTTGATAGATCTTTAACCTTGCAGCACTAGAGGATTGTACTCGAACATCATCAGCAAAGAATCAAAACAAAATCATCTCTTTGATGACGAAACTCTGAAACTCCATATCTTTGCAGCAACAAATGACAACATGTACATCAAAACATAAAAGTTTCAAACTATTCTCATCACATCCAGGTGTGTTAACTCTTGTGAGAGGTGAATCATTGAAAATAATAGATTTGATGTCTCTTTACTAATAGCCATCACTACTGGAGTAGCCATATGTTTAAGTTCGAAAACCATGGTACACTGATAACCATATGATTTATTAGCAAACCAGAACCATGAACGGATTTGAAATGTCTTTACCTGTAGCCGTTTGCTCAGGACTAGTCAATTCTTAAAATTGGTGAACTGATTACCAAATATGGTATTCCACTGCCTTTACCACAAGTGTTGGGAATTACAAGTTTGAGTTGATAAAGACAAAAAGAATGAAACAAGAGGGACTTAATATGACAAGAAGGAAACCTACTAAAAGATGGAAGGGCTTGCTTGCAATGAAAGTTTTATTATTTAGTCCTTATCCTCTAGTATATAAAGAGGACATAGGTGTAGGTTTTTAATTAAGTCTTCCAATATGTAGTCGACTAAAAGGTGTGTGTTTAGCCTAGACGTTAGGGAAGAACGTCTAGGGTATTGGTTTTAGATTAGAGTGTGTCCTAGGCGTATAGTCTTGTAAACGCCTAGGTTATTAGTTTAGTTAGTAGACGTGTTCCTATAAACGTCTAGTATTATTTAGAGTTAGTGAATGAAAACCTTGTTCAATAACAAAGTATTGTTTTGATTATTCCGCTGCGTATTTATTATCTTTGTTATTGATCCCTAGCTGAGCTCATAAACGATCTTATCAATTGGTATCAGAGCCAGGAGCTCTTGATATAGGGTTTATTCAAGGTTTTATTGAAGCAGTAAAAGACGTCGAAGAAAGCAGATTACAAAAAGATTTAATTTTTTTTTAGGTGTCGAATATTTTTTTTAAAACGTGAATGATTGGTGATTATTAACGGTGCTTATGGTTGATATATTAATTGATTAATGGAGAAGCAATGAATATTTGTGATTGGTCGAGGTTTATAAAAGAAAAGGTAGATCTGTTGCTTTCATATTGTTGAGTCTTCGAGAAAGAGTACTGCTGCCGTTAGTTATTTGTACTGGTCGAATTCTAATTGGTCAATCACATGATGGTGGCTCGTGATATATATTGTTTTGATCAATATGGGATTCACATGCAAGCATTAATTGGATGACATGATGGTACTGATTTCATAACAAATACGGTCCAATGATTTCTTTTTCATCCAAGTGCATCACGTGGGATTATAGCTATAATGTTTTATATTTTATTCGATGTGAAGATTGGGTTTTGATCGTACTACGCAGGCCGGTGGAAGTATTATGGTGCTTTCAATGTTCTAATATTTTCTATGATTGTACACGCAAGACAGAATCACGTCGGCTTGGAGGTATTTGATTGTTGCAAATTTATTTTCAAAGTACTGCTTCACTGTTTCGAAAGTACTGCTACTCTTTTAAAGCTACTGCTGTGTGATTTATGATCTGTACGAGGGTAAAAGTCAAAGCTTGATCAGTTGAATTGAATTAAGAGTACTGTTGCTGATGTGTTTTCTTCAAAGTGCTGCTTGAATTTATGCAAAGTACTGTCACCGAAATTTATTTGGCTTCAAGATATCAAAGTACTGCTCGGAGGTTTTGAAAGTACTGGTAATTTGTTAAAGTACTGGTGATCAGACGAGATGAAATTTTCAAGGTACTACAGGTTTAAAAGTATTGTTCGCTCATACTTGTTATGAAAGTATTGCAGTTTATACGAAAGTACTGCAGTTTATTTCAAAGTACTGCAGATTTTGATGAAAGTACTGCTCCTTCCCAACATACTGCTTCATGCTTTATTAGAAGATTTTTGATTTAAGGGGAAGTCGAGCATGATTTTTGGATGACACACACAGAGGTTATTGTTCACACACACAAGAAGAAATTTATGTTCTTAAAAGGATTTTAAAAAAAAGGCTCGTTTTGGAGTTTTATTGAAGAATTGATTACGAAGAGGATTATTTATCACTTATTTGAAGGTGAAGTGGAATTACTTGGTTTGTGTTCTTATCATCTAGCTTGATGAATCTAGCAATGTGTGATTTTTCTTATGATGCTCTATGCACACATTGGCTATCACTAGAAGGATTTACATTGTAGTGCTCAGTGTCTCATACTAGTTGAGGATTCTTGTCAAGGGATTGCGGTCTACTTATATTTGGTGATACGTATAAGTATGGAGTTCCGTGGATAGTACAAGATTTAAGACACAAGTTTGGGTTATTTTACTTCTTCATCAAATTTGTTATATTTGGTTTTCTTCACAAAGTGATCATTACAAGGAGCTTACAGATTTTGAAGAATCAAGAAGATGGTTAACATATGGTTTTTAGAGGAAGCTTATTGTTAAAAGTTTAACCATCTACATGCATCACTCAAGGGGAAGTGTTTGATTCTTATTACTATTGATTAGTATTACTACTGATGGTTTAGATTTCTCTGTTTCAAGTTCATTTTTAGTTGCGGAAAACTTCATGGAGGGTAATTTGAGACATTGGAAGGATGAATTGGATGTGTAGTATTGGTTCGTGGTGGTCAAGATCATTCTTTGCATATGTTCCCTATTTAGATAATAACAAAAAGGGGAAGAGATGTTTGAGTGGCATGGCATGGATTAAGGGGAAGACAAAGGAAGACATACTTGTTTCATTCATGGTGAGATCCCTGATCTCAATTTCTCTACTTCGTCTAGGGAAGTTCGTTCAAGAATGGTTTTGTCATTATCAACTAGGGGAAGATTGTTGGGAATTACAAGTTTGAGTTGATAAAGACAAAAAGAATGAAACAAGAGGGACTTAATATGACAAGAAGGAAACCTACTAAAAGATGGAAGGGCTTGCTTGCAATGAAAGTTTTATTATTTAGTCCTTATCCTCTAGTATATAAAGAGGACATAGGTGTAGGTTTTTAATTAAGTCTTCCAATATGTAGTCGACTAAAAGGTGTGTGTTTAGCCTAGACGTTAGGGGAGAACGTCTAGGGTATTGGTTTTAGATTAGAGTGTGTCCTAGGCGTATAGTCTTGTAAACGCCTAGGTTATTAGTTTAGTTAGTAGACGTGTTCCTATAAACGTCTAGTATTATTTAGAGTTAGTGAATGAAAACCTTGTTCAATAACAAAGTATTGTTTTGATTATTCCGCTGCGTATTTATTATCTTTGTTATTGATCCCTAGCTGAGCTCATAAACGATCTTATCAATTGGTATCAGAGCCAGGAGCTCTTGATATAGGGTTTATTCAAGGTTTTATTGAAGCAGTAAAAGACGCAAGAAAGCAGATTACAAAAGATTTAAATTTTTTTAGGTGTCGAATATTTTTTTTTAAAACGTGAATGATTGGTGATTATTAACGGTGCTTATGGTTGATATATTAATTGATTAATGGAGAAGCAATGAATATTTGTGATTGGTCGAGGTTTATAAAAGAAAAGGTAGATCTGTTGCTTTCATATTGTTGAGTCTTCGAGAAAGAGTACTGCTGCCGTTAGTTATTTGTACTGGTCGAATTCTAATTGGTCAATCACATGATGGTGGCTCGTGATATATATTGTTTTGATCAATATGGGATTCACATGCAAGCATTAATTGGATGACATGATGGTACTGATTTCATAACAAATACGGTCCAATGATTTCTTTTTCATCCAAGTGCATCACGTGGGATTATGGCTATAATGTTTTATATTTTATTCGATGTGAAGATTGGGTTTTGATCAGGTACTACGCAGGCCTGGTGGAAGTATTATGGTGCGTTCGATGTTATAATATTTTCTATGATTGTACACGCAAGACAGAATCACGTCGGCTTGGAGGTATTTGATTGTTGCAAATTTATTTTCAAAGTACTGCTTCACTGTTTCGAAAGTACTGCTACTCTTTTAAAGCTACTGCTGTGTGATTTATGATCTGTACGAGGGTAAAAGCCAAAGCTTGATCAGTTGAATTGAATTAAGAGTACTGTTGCTGATGTGTTTTCTTCAAAGTGCTGCTTGAATTTATGCAAAGTAATCACACCAAATTTATTTGGCTTCAAGATATCAAAGTACTGCTCGGAGGTTTTGAAAGTACTGGTAATTTGTTAAAGTACTGGTGATCAGACGAGATGAAATTTTCAAGGTACTACAGGTTTAAAAGTATTGTTCGCTCATACTTGTTATGAAAGTATTGCAGTTTATTTAAAGTATGCAGCTTTATTTCAAAGTACTGCAGATTTTGATGAAAGTACTGCTCCTTCCCAACATACTGCTCATGCTTTATTACGAGAAGATTTTTGATTTAAGGGGAAGTCGAGCATGATTTTTGGATGACACACACAGAGGTTATTGTTCACACACACAAGAAGAAATTTATGTTCTTAAAAGGATTTTAAAAAAAAGGCTCGTTTTGGAGTTTTATTGAAGAATTGATTACGAAGAGGATTATTTATCACTTATTTGAAGGTGAAGTGGAATTACTTGGTTTGTGTTCTTATCATCTAGCTTGATGAATCTAGCAATGTGTGATTTTTCTTATGATGCTCTATGCACACATTGGCTATCACTAGAAGGAGTTACATTGTAGTGCTCAGTGTCTCATACTAGTTGAGGATTCTTGTCAAGGGATTGCGGTCTACTTATATTTGGTGATACGTATAAGTATGGAGTTCCGTGGATAGTACAAGATTTAAGACACAAGTTTGGGTTATTTTACTTCTTCATCAAATTTGTTATATTTGGTTTTCTTCACAAAGTGATCATTACAAGGAGCTTACAGATTTTGAAGAATCAAGAAGATGGTTAACATATGGTTTTTAGAGGAAGCTTATTGTTAAAAGTTTAACCATCTACATGCATCACTCAAGGGGAAGTGTTTGATTCTTATTACTATTGATTAGTATTACTACTGATGGTTTAGATTTCTACTGTTTCAAGTTCATTTTTAGTTGCGGAAAACTTCATGGAGGGTAATTTGAGACATTGGAAGAATGAATTGGATGTGTAGTATTGGTTCGTGGTGGTCAAGATCATTCTTTGCATATGTTCCCTATTTAGATAATAACAAAAAGGGGAAGAGATGTTTGAGTGGCATGGCATGGATTAAGGGGAAGACAAAGGAAGACATACTTGTTTCATTCATGGTGAGATCCCTGATCTCAGTTTCTCTACTTCGTCTAGGGAAGTTCGTTCAAGAATGGTTTTGTCATTATCAACTAGGGGAAGATTGTTGGGAATTACAAGTTTGAGTTGATAAAGACAAAAAGAATGAAAAAAGAGGGACTTAATATGACAAGAAGGAAACCTACTAAAAGATGGAAGGGCTTGCTTGCAATGAAAGTTTTATTATTTAGTCCTTATCCTCTAGTATATAAAGAGGACATAGGTGTAGGTTTTTAATTAAGTCTTCCAATATGTAGTCGACTAAAAGGTGTGTGTTTAGCCTAGACGTTAGGGGAGAACGTCTACGGTATTGGTTTTAGATTAGAGTGTGTCCTAGGAGTATAGTCTTGTAAACGCCTAGGTTATTAGTTTAGTTAGTAGACGTGTTCCTATAAACGTCTAGTATTATTTAGAGTTAGTGAATGAAAACCTTGTTCAATAACAAAGTATTGTTTTGATTATTCCGCTGCGTATTTATTATCTTTGTTATTGATCCCTAGCTTAGCTCATAAACGATCTTATCAACAAGCCATATACATGTGGGCTAGTCAATTCTTGGATTCCAAAAGGGAATAAATCATGGTGAATTGAGAACCATACAACACTCAGCAATGAAGCATGGGTGGTTGCAAACCCTATGATTTTGAGCAAACCATTACAGCTATCAACAGATTTGAGGTGTCTTTACCAAAGTTGTACCCTTTGGACTAGCTAACTCTTTGACATACACAAGGTATATCTGGTGAGTTAATAACCAGCAATAAGATACAACAAACCTGCAATAAAAGTCAGTAAAAACAAAACATACACACATATTTTTTTATTTTTTTTTATTTATTTTTTTTTAACTAAGAAGAAAACAAAGAAACAAAAATTACAAATCATACAAATTACAAAATACCAGAATCATGAGGAACTTCTATGTGCCATAAGCTGATTCTTAATAACACCGACACATTGTTCAACATGCAAAAGATCATTGCCAACAGGATCTCGGAGGAACTTCCAACTTCAAGAAGCATTCTTTCCATAAGTTTCACAGATAATGGATAACGTTCTCTCAGAAAACATGCAGACATAATACCACCCTTCGCTCTCAATCACATGCACACCAGGCAGAGGATAAAATCTCCAAGATGTAACCTGCCATAAGTGAGAGTTCTTCCAAATAAAGTATCCTTTACCATTGGGAGATGTTGAATCAAACAAAACATGAAGATTACCCAATAAATATAAAACCTTAACCCTTAGGTGCAGAGAATGGTAGTACTTATTTACAAGAGTATATAGCGTATCCAAGTCCGCCCTATCCACCGATGCAAGATCTCCTTCAAAAAATTAAATTCCATGGTCGTTTGATCCAATCGGTGAATCACATTCAGCTCATCCTTTTGCAATGACCAATTTACCAAAACACCATGAGACCCTTCAGGAAAAACATCAGAAGATCCCTCTTTAATAAATGTTGAATCAACAGCATTGAGATCCAAAGAACTAACCCTTGAAGATTCCTTAACCTTAGATTTATGTGCCTCAACAGATTTCACAGATCTCCAGAAAGAACCAGATCGTTTTCTAGCCATTCTTTTCTTCCTCCTACCTGGTAGATAAATGTCTGAAGATGGTATAGGTTCTTCAGTGACATCGTTAAGTTGTGTGGAAGAAATAGAATCATCCTGCTTTGAAACACCACCACGTAAGGCATACATCTTCTCAGCTACTACTCTGGCCTTTTTAGATTTAACAACCCAACTCTTGTCCAACTTTATCAATAGGATCAACTTTAGGTACTGCAGCATAAGATGATATTCCAGATGAAGCAACATAAGGTTCAACTGATTGAACTTGAACAACTGAAGGAATAGCTTCATTAGATACGGAAGGAATAGCTTCAGAAGATACTTCAGAAGAAACAGAAGTACTTGACTTTGAAACAGGATCCTCAAACGAATCTACAATTTCAACTATCCTTGGTCTTTTGGATTTAGGAGCATCTGAAACATCAGCAATTCTTTGCAAAGTAGATGCAGAA
>OU343216.1:104618557-104657405 GCA_910596185.1 Chrysanthemum makinoi | reverse complement strand
ACTAAAATATACACGTTTTCATAAATTGCCGTAACTTTATTATTTTAGAAAAACTATATTATTTTACGAGACAAGTGTTACGGTAAACAAAACGACCATATTGAAGGTTATTTTTAACTATGATGTAGAACTTTTTGTAACGAGATGTCTTCTAATAAAATCGAGATCACCAAACATATTTTTCAAAATGACTAACCGTTTGTATAGCGGAGTTGTAATAAATTATTTATGATTGCTTAAACTTTGCCGAAACTCACTTTTAAACAACATTTTGGACAAAATCACCATATTTAACCTCCATTATCTTTATGTTCGAGACCTCTATGACGAAATCTCATGTACTAAAACTTCTAGATTTTGATACAAGCTTTCCAAAACCGTGAGTTCGTTTCTAACGTTCGACGTACACCTTTTACGACTAGCTTTTGAAGCCATTTTTGTCACTTTCATGAAATTTCCAACGACTTTATTTTACGACGAAAAGTTAAAATTTCGCAATAAATCATTAATAAACTATGGTAGGATGACATTTTGATGTAAATACTTGTAAAGTAATTTAAGAATGGTCAAGACGTCAAAAGAATATTTTTCGACGATAAGTATTATTTTCAAAACTCACAAATGGTATAAATATCATCCGAATTGCGTGCATAACATTACATCGTGACTTATTGCATATCATATCATTCATAATAGGTCAGTTTCAAGATTCACGCTACATTTCGGTGTAACCACTTTTGTCGTCGCATCTATTCATCAAGTGAGTAATCACATCCCCTTTTTTTTTTACCGTTTTACTATATTTTGGGGCTGAATGCATGAATCATACTTGAATTAAATTGATTCTTACTTTTGTGAACTCGAATCAAATCCTTGAACTTAATTATGAAATAATGCCTTACTTGAATTTATTGAACCGTACATGTTATGACCTTGTCCTAAAGTCTCCCATGTTCGGAGCATCACTATAAAGTCTCCCCTGTTCGGAGCATCACTATAAAGTCTCCCATGTTCGGAGCATCACTATAAAGTCTCCTTGTTCGGAGCATCCTATAAAGTCTCCGTGTTCGGGCGTATCTTTGGGAAGAGGCACCCAGTATATCTTTGGGAAGAGGCACCCAGTATAACTTTGGGAAGTGGCACCCAAGATATCTTTGGGAAGAGGCACCCAACATAACTTTGGGTAGTGGCACCCAGATAATCCTGTTTCATGGGAGCATCCACTGAATTATTATATTCGTGGCACTATATTGTGAACTATTATGACCATTTATACTTGACTACTTGGCGCTATATTTTGTGCAATGGGTTGTGTACACACAGGTTGCAAGTTTTGTATGGTGGAACTTGGCGAGTGGATATACAATGCCTTTGCTTTGTGGACTATTTCCGATAACCGAAACCTTGGACTCTTTCATACGAGTTTTCTTATTTTACTAAACGTGTTTACTCACCAACTATTTTCATAGTTGACCCGTTTTTCTCTCATGCATTTCAGGTGATCGTTAGTAAGCTTTTTCTACCAGATCTTGCATAATGAAGTTTTCACTTGTCACTACAAATCATTATGTAATAGAACGCAATATTTTGGGAACTAATCTTTGTAATATATTTGCGATGTGGCTAAACGGTATTGTAATGGTATACTCTTTCTTTTAAATATTAACGTTGGTATGTTCTATTATGTTGTGCCCTTAGTTACACCTGTGTTTTTCCACCTCCGGTGAGTGTGACAGTTAATTATCAAAGCCAAAGGTTATAGAATGCCGATTTTTCAAAAATAAAATCACACTATATAAGGAAAAATTTTATTTTATTTTATTAAACATTGAACATCATCCGAGTCATCTAGTCCTATCGTTGCATCGTTAATCATAAATTATACATAGCTTGATCAACTATGTCTAATTTATTGAAGAACCATCACAATAATCAGTCAGAATTAAATCGATCTGTTCTACATTCACCAAGTACCTTGTTCATACCTTCTCTTTTCCATCTTCACTTGTTAGACATAACATGTCCCGATCTGTCATATTTCAATTCACTATAACACGCATACCACCGTTCGCACCTCATCGACTTCGTTGAATTGTTTACTCAACCCGATGTTTTGGTCCATCTGTAAGATCATGGTGCAAGAAACACACGCTCGAGGTAATCGTTCAAACGGCATTGGCAATAGAAGGCCCACAAGATCGGAACATTGAAGTTTCCCCACGCGTGGTCGAGCATTCTATCTGGGTACCGGGAAGTCCGCAACGCTTGGGTACATTCTTTGAACAACTACCTTATTTACATGCGACATGATTTTGAGTGCATAACTTCCTTCCAATCCTTACCACGTTTACGACATTGATTAATTTGAGACCTATCGATATCGACCTTAGTTGTTATATATTTTGTTGATTTGATTTGAATTGTGTAAGCAAATCCAAGATCGAACGAATCTTTCAAAAGACTTCATTCAAGGATGTTGAATCCTACCTTTCTAACAACTTGTTTCCTAGCTTGATCTAGTGACAGTTCTTGTTTGATGAGTTGCAAAAATCAAGCTAAGAGACAAGTTTACTCAAGTCGGTTTAGTTTAATCTCATGACAGTTCTTGTTTGATGAGTTGTGAGATTAAATTAGAATCGACTACCTAAAGGTCTTTTGAGAGCTACGTTCGATATTGGGTAAGTTTACCTTATTAAATCTAATCACGGGCACGTACTTAGTTGAATGGGAACACATGCGCATGGGCATTGATATGATCATTTAGACTGTTAGATGCGAGCATGAACTTTTAGAACTCTTGTCGAAGTTCGGACCATAGTATCGTTAATCGAATCACGAGGACGTGATTCCGCTGACATGGGAAGAATGTCACAATTCTCAATTTTCGGTCATTTCTCATACTCCATATTCATCATTTCATAACGGTTCATTCATGATTTTTTTTGCATTTCACATGCTTAGTAAATTTTATATTAAATAAACGTTATCGCGTGAGTTATTATTTTGAACATTTAATCCGATACTTTTAAAAATGATCCCGACATATTTTTATACTTACATTTAGTTTATAAAAACTATATTTTGAGTTTACCTAGTGTTTTAAATTTATTTTGTATATAAATCGTTAAATTTATATTATTACGACACTTTTCTTAAAAACTACACTATAATTATTATATCACTCAAATTTTACAAGGAATGTATTTTTACAATTTTATAACTACAATATACTTTACTTTGATCCCTTAAAACTTATTTTAGTCCATACCACTTTAACTTCACAACTATGTACAAGTTACAACAATTTTTACTTAACTATACATTTACTTACATTTTTGACAATTACTTATACATTATAAAAAAAAATATATATATATGAATTATTGATATACATCCCCAAAACGGTTTTGAGGGGGTGAGTCAAGTGGGTTAGCAATTAATGTTGGTGACATTTTCTTCTTTGATAGTATATATTTATACTCCAAGTTATCTCATTCATTCACTCATTTTCATCCTCATTATTTCAAGTGATAGAAAACTTTCTCTCTTTGTTTCTTCTCCATCAAAACCGGCCATCAAGGTGTTTAGCAAGGGATCAAAAATTTTGCAAGCTCAAGTGTTAAAACAATCTAGAATCACACTCTTATTAAGGTTTTGAAATAAAAACCTAGGGTGTTTAGGCTAACCTTTGTTCTTTGCACCTCATCATAATAGCTTGTAAGCATATTTCTATCATTTTTCATCTTCTCTTATCATTACATATGTATTTTATCATTTTCATAGCAAGCATGCAAGACTTGTGTTAGTTATACCATTTTTACATGATTTTTAGAGTTATATATATATAAAGGTCATCCTATAAATATTCCCTTGGTATATTTTGGTCTTGATGATGTTTAGGAACCCATGACACCCTAAGAAGGTGTATGGTAGGATTAGATTAGCTTTGGAGTTGATTTGAAGGGATTGGAATAGGTTTAGTACGAGAAAAACTATTTTCGACAAGTATATAAAAGTGTTCTGTCCTTATTTTGTTTTTCTGGAAAATCCAACAGTAGGCACGAAATTTTGGCCTTGATATTTAGAAAATATACTTTAAAACGAATCCGTGGCCGCTTGAACGGATAAAAACGGAGTTATAACGAAGGAGGAATGAATTTTTCAAGTTTGGCGACGATATATACATTTTCTGAAAATTTCAGCATACTATTTTTATTTTGTACGAGTCAAAAACGAGTCCTAAGCTTTACAAATTATTTCGACTTATCAAAAATAAATTAGTATACTTTGATCTGAAGCTAGGGCGATTATAATAGAAAGCGGATTGGTAACGACTAAAATATACACGTTTTCATAAATTGCCGTAACTTTATTATTTTAGAAAAACTATATTATTTTGCGAGACAAGTGTTACGGATAAACAAAACGACCATATTGAAGGCTGTTTTTAACTAGGATGTAGAACTTTTTGTAACGAAATGTCTTCTAATAAAATCGAGATCACCAAACATATTTTTTAAAATGACTAACCGTTTGTATAGCGGAGTTGTAATAAATTATTTATGATTGCTTAAACTTTGCCGAAACTCACTTTTAAACAACATTTTGGACAAAATCACCATATTTAACCTCCATTATCTTTATGTTCGAGACCTCTATGACGAAAACTCATGTACTAAAACTTCTAGATTTTGATACAAGCTTTCCAAAACCGTCGAGTTCGTTTCCTAACGTTCGACGTACACCTTTTTACGACTAGCTTTTCGAAGCCATTTTTGTCACTTTCATGAAATTTCCAACGACTTTATTTTACGACGAAAAGTTAAAATTTCGCAATAAATCATTAATAAACTATGGTAGGATGACATTTTGATGTAAATACTTGTAAAGTAATTTAAGAATGGTCAAGACGTCAAAAGAATATTTTTCGACGATAAGTATTATTTTCAAAACTCACAAATGGTATAAATATCATCCGAATTGCGTGCATAACATTACATCGTGACTTATTGCATATCATATCATTCATAATAGGTCAGTTTCAAGATTCACGCTACATTTCGGTGTAACCACTTTTGTCGTCGCATCTATTCATCAAGTGAGTAATCACATCCCCTTTTTTTTTTACCGTTTTACTATATTTTGGGGCTGAATGCATGAATCATACTTGAATTAAATTGATTCTTACTTTTGTGAACTCGAATCAAATCCTTGAACTTAATTATGAAATAATGCCTTACTTGAATTTATTGAACCGTACATGTTATGACCTTGTCCTAAAGTCTCCCATGTTCGAACATCACTATAAAGTCTCCCTGTTGAACATCACTATAAAGTCTCCCATGTTGAGACATCACTATAAAGTCTCCCCTTGGAGCATCCCTATAAAGTCTCCCGTTCGGGCGTATCTTTGGAAGAGGCACCGGTATATCTTTGGGAAGAGGCACCCAGTATATCTTTGGGAAGTGGCACCCAGTATATCTTTGGGAAGAGGCACCCATTATATCTTTGGGAAGAGGCACCAAACATAACTTTGGGTAGTGGCACCCAGCATGTCACGGTTTCATCAGAGCATCCACAATTATTATATTCGTGGCACTATATTGTGAACTATTATGACCATTTATACTTGACTACTTGACGCGCTATATTTTGTGCAATGGGTTGTAAACACACAGGTTGCAAGTTTTGTATGGGCGAAACTTGGGCTGAGTGGATATACAATGCCTTTGCTTTGTGGACTATTTCCGATAACCGAAACCTTGGACTCTTTCATACGAGTTTTCTTATTTTACTAAACGTGTTTACTCACCAACTATTTTCATAGTTGACCCGTTTTTCTCTCATGCATTTCAGTGATCGTTAGTAAGCTTTTCTACCGGTCTTGCATAATGAAGTTTTCACTTGTCACTACAAATCATTATGTAATAGAACGCAATATTTTGGGAACTAAACTTTGTAATATATTTGCCGATGACGGCTAAACTGGTATTGTAATGGTATACTCTTTCTTTTAAATATTAACGTTGGTATGTTCTATTATGTTGTGCTTATGTTCCCTTCCATTACACCTCGTGTTTCCACCTCCGGCGAGGGTGTGACAGATTGGTATCAAAGCCAAAGGTTATAGAGAATGCCGATTTTTCAAAAATAAAAATCACAGCTATAACCGGGAAAAATTTTTATTTTATTTTATTAAACATTGAACATCATCCGAGTCATCTAGTCCTATCGTTGCATCGTTAATCATAAATTATACATAGCTTGATCAACTATGTCTAATTTATGAAGAACCATGCAATGATAAGAGTGGTAGTTTTAAATCAAGTTTAGTCGAGTCTTTTGAGTCTGGTCACCTGAAGTTGCATTGGTCGGGTGGGTATGAATAGCATGTTTTTACGTTCACGTCTACATTACCGTACCTTGTTCATATCTTCTCTTTTCCATCTTTAGACTTGTTAGCATAACATGTCCCCTGATCTGTCATATTTCAATTCACTATAACACGCATTACCACCGTTACACCTCATCGACTTCGTTCGAATGTTGTTTACTCAACCCGATGTTTTGGTCCACAAGATCATGGCGCAAGAAACACACGCTCGAGGTAATCGTTCAAACGGCATTGGCAATAGAAGGCCCACAAGATCGTAACATTGAAGTTTCCCCATCGTGGTCGAGCATTCTATCCGGGTACGAGGAAGTCCGCAGCGCTTAACGGGTACATTCTCTACCTTATTTAAATGCGACATGATTTTGAGTGCATAACTTCCTTCCAATCCTTACCACGTTTACGACATTGATTAATTTGAGACCTATCGATATCGACCTTAGTTGTTATATATTTTGTTGATTTGATTTGAATTGTGTAAGCAAATCCAAGATCGAACGAATCTTTCAAAAGACTTCATTCAAGGATGTTGAATCCTACCTTTCTAACAACTTGTTTCCTAGCTTGATCTAGTGACGCTTCTTGTTTGATGAGTTGCTAAAATCAAGCTAAGAGACAAGTTTACTCAAGTCGGTTTAGTTTAATCTCATGCCAGTTCTTGTTTGATGAGTTGTGAGATTAAATTAGAATCGACTACCTAAAGGTCTTTTGAGAGCTACGTTCGATATTGGGTAAGTTTACCTTATTAAATCTAATCGCGGGACATACTTAGTTGAATGGGGAACACCTGCATGGGCATTGATATGATCATTTAGACTGTTCGTATGAGCATGAACTTTTAGAACTCTTGTCGAGGTTCGGACCATAGTATCGTTAATGAATCACGAGGGGCGTGATTCGCTGACATGGGAAGAATGTCACAATTTCATTTTCCGGTCATTTCTCATACTCCATATTCATCATTTCATAACGGTTCATTCATGATTTTGCATTTCACATTAAACGCGTAAATTTTATATTAAATAAACGTTATCGCGTGAGTTATTATTTTGAACATTTAATCCGATACTTTTAAAAATGATCCCGACATATTTTTATACTTACATTTAGTTTATAAAAACTATATTTTGAGTTTACCTAGTGTTTTAAATTTATTTTGTATATAAATCGTTAAATTTATATTATTACGACACTTTTCTTAAAAACTACACTATAATTATTATATCACTCAAATTTTACAAGGAATGTATTTTTACAATTTTATAACTACAATATACTTTACTTTGATCCCTTAAAACTTATTTTAGTCCATACCACTTTAACTTCACAACTATGTACAAGTTACAACAATTTTTACTTAACTATACATTTACTTACATTTTTGACAATTACTTATACATTAAAATGAGAGAAAAAAAAAAAATATATGAATTAGGAAACAAGATCCCCAAAACCGGTTTTGAGGGGGGGAATCAAGAGTGGGTTAGCATTTAATGTTTGACATTTTCTTCTTGAAAGTATAGATTTATACTCCAAGGCTACACTCATTCATCACTCATTTTCATTCAATTATCAAGTTAGAAAACTTTCTCTCTTTGTTCTTCCTTCATCATAACGGCTCACAAAGGTGTACAAGGATCAAAATTTTTCTCAAGCTCAAGTAATAAACAATCTAGAATCACACTCTTAATAAGGTTTTGAAATAAAAACCTAGAGTGTTTAGGCTAACCTTTGTTCTTTGCACCTCATCAAGTTTACTTGTAAGCATATCATTTACATTTTTCATCTTCATCTTCATTTCATAGTTATTTCTTCATATTTTGAGCAAACATGCAAGACTTGTGTTTATTTATACCATTTATTCATTGATTTTGAGTTATATATATATAAAGTCATCCTATAAATATTCCCTTGGTATATTTTGGTCTTGATGATGTTTAGGAACCCATGACACCCTAAGAAGGTGTATGGTAGGATTAGATTAGCTTTGGAGTTGATTTGAAGGGATTGGAATAGGTTTAGTACGAGAAAAAAACCATTTTCGACAAGTATATAAAATGTGTTCTGTCCTTGTTTTGATTTTCTGGAAAATCCGACAGTAGGCACGACATTTTGGCTTTGATATTTAGAAAATATACTTTAAAACGAATCCGTGGCCGCTTGAACGGATTAAAACGGAGTTATAACGAAGAAGTTATGAATTTTTCAAGTTGACGACGAAATATATATTTTTCAGAAAATTTCAGCATACTATTTTTACTTTATTGAGTCAAAAACAGCCTTAAGCTTTACAAATTATTTCGACTTATCAAAAATATATTAGTATACTTTGATACGAAGCTAAGGGCGTATAATACGTTAGAAAACGGTTGAAACGACTAAGATATACGCGTTTTCATAAAATTGCCGTAACTATTATTTTTAGAAAAACTATATTATTTTACGAGACAAGTGTTACGGTAACTAAAACGACCATGTTGAAGGAGGCTGTTTTAACTATGATGTAGAACTTTTTGTAACGAAATGTCTTCTAATAAAATTGAGATCATCGAGCATATTTTTCAAAACGACCAACCGTTTGTGTAGCGGAGTTGTAGTAAATTATTTATGGATGTTTAAACTTTGCCGAAACTCACTTTTTGAACCACAATTCGACAAAATCACCTTCTTTAACCCTTATTATCTTTAGGTTCGAGACCTTTATGACGAAAACTCCTGAACTGAAACTTCTAGATTTTGATACAAACTTTCCAAAACCGTCGAGTTCGTTTTCTAACGTTCGACGTACACCATTTTACGACTAGTTTTTCGGAGCTATTTTTGGTCACTTTCATGAAATTACGACGACCATTATATTTACGACGAAAAGTGATAATTTCATAATAAATCATTACGAAACCATTGTAGGATGATATTTTGACGTAAATACTTGTAAAGTGATTTAAGAGCGGTCAAGACGTCAAAAGAGTATTTTTCGACGATAAGTATTATTTATTTTCAAAACTCACAAGTGGTATAAATAACATACTAAGTGCATGCATATCATCGTACATCATAACTCATTACGTATCATAACATTCATTATAGGTCAAGATTAAAGTTTCTCTATACCTCAGTGTACTCACTCTTGTCATCATACCGATTCATCAAGTGAGTAATCACATCCCCCTTTTACCGTTTTTACTATATTTTGGGGCGAAATGCATGAACCGTTCTTGAGCTAAATTGTTTACTACTTTTATTAACTTGTTTGACTAGAACTTGTGAACTCGAATCAAATCCTTGA
The DNA here is from genome assembly GCA_910596185.1 of Chrysanthemum makinoi. Lineage (NCBI taxonomy): Eukaryota > Viridiplantae > Streptophyta > Magnoliopsida > Asterales > Asteraceae > Chrysanthemum > Chrysanthemum makinoi. The sequence continues at coordinate 104,647,728 of OU343216.1, read as the reverse complement.
ACTTAATTACGAAATTATGACTTGTTGGAACTTATTGAACCGTACATGTTATGACCTTGTCCTAAAGTCTCCCATGTTCGGAGCATCACTATAAAGTCTCCCTTGTTGAACATCACTATAAAGTCTCCCTGTTCGAGCATCACTATAAAGTCTCCCTTGTTCGGAGCATCGCTATAAAGTCTCCCTTGTTCGGAGCATCACTATAAAGTCTCCTTGTCTGAGCATCGCTATAAAGTCTCCCTTGTTCGGAGCATCACTATAAATCTCCCTTGTTCTAGCATCGCTATAAAGTCTCCCTTGTTCGGAGCATCACTATAAAGTCTCCCTTGTTCGAAGCATCACTATAAAGTCTCCCGTGTTCGGAGCGTATCTTTGGGAAGAGGCACCCTTTGGGAAGCACCCATTATATCTTTGGGAAGAGGCACCCAGTATATCTTTGGGAAGAGGCACCCAGTATATCTTTGGGAAGAGGCACCCAGTATAACTTTGGGTAGTGGCACCAGCATAATTCTGGCTTCATCAGGAGCATCACTACAAAGTCTCCCTTGTTCGGGAGCATCATGCAAAGTCTCCCATGTTTGGAGCATCCCTGAATTATTATATTAGTGGTACTATATTGTGAACTATTATGACCGCTTATACTTGACCATTATACATACTACTTTTGGCAATGGGTTGTGAACACACAGTTGCAAGTTTTGTATGGGCGGAACTTGGAACTGAGTGGATTTACAATGCCTTTGCTTTGTGACCTCATTTGGCAACGTGTGCATGAGCACAAACTAGACGCTATATTTTGTGCAATGGGTTGTGAACACACAGGTTGCAAGTTTTGTATGGGCGAACTTGGAAGAGTGGATTTACAATGCCTTTGCTTTGTGGACTATTTTCGATGACCGAAAGCTTTGAATATTTCTTATGAGTTTTCTTAATTTACGAAACGTGTATACTCACCAACTATTTTCATAGTTGACCCGTTTTTCTCTCATGCATTTCAGGTGATCGTTAGTAAGCTTTTTCTACCAAGTCTTGCATAATGAAGTTTTCAATTGTCACTACAAATCATTATGTAATAGAACGCAATATTTTGGGATCTAAAATTTGTAATATATTTGCCGACGACGGCTAAACTAGTATTGTAATGGTGTATTATTTCTTTTTAATCTTTAAGCGTTGGTATGTTCTATTATCTTGTGCTTATGTTCCCGTCCGTTACACCGTGTTTCCGCCTCCCGGCGAGGGTGTGACACCGTATATTAACCGAACCCTTGATTCACATAGTTTTATGTGATTTGGAATCGATACCTACTAAGGTCGCAATTAGGTACTTCATCGTAATTGTTGATGGTAGCACAAAATATTGCGACTTTTACTTACTTGAGAGTAAGGATATAGACAAGATTGATCTATACAAATAAGTTAAGAATCAACTTATTATCGAAAACAAGGCGGTTCGAAGTGATATTGGAGGTGAATATGTGTCTCCATTTCATGTATGTTCTAAACATGGAATAAGACATAAATTTATTGCTCCTTATACACCACACCATAATTGTTGATAGGAAAGAACTGTGCCTTAAAGATATGGTTATGCCATGTTGTTAAAGTCATGGTTTAAGCGATGGCATGTGGGGAAAGCGGTTTTATTGGCTACTTATCTTTTAGATAAGATCCCCTGTAAGGAAAAGAAGATAGTTTTTATGAACTATGGATGGGAAGAAAACATCCTATAAGTACTTACGAATGTGGGGGGGGGTGTCTATCTCTACTGACACCCAAGGTTCAAAATATTGGACCTAAAACTGTGGTTTGCATAATTTTGGATATGCTGATAACAGTAGTGCTTATCATTTCTTTGTATGTAATTCGGAAACGATAAATATACACAAAGATACGATAACCGAATCAAGGAAAACTTTCATTGTATGAAACCGTGTTTCCTTGATTATTACAGGAGAATGGATGTTCATCTAAGCTTGGTGGTAAAGTTGTCCATGATGAGAGGCAACTAAATGATGAAGTCCTTCATGATGAGAGACATCAAGATGATAATGTTTCTCGTGATAAGAGACAACAAAGGAGTTGATAATGATCTCTAAGATGAGAGACAAGATCAAACTGAGGAAGAAGAGGTTGAACCTATAAGAAGCAAAAGGGCAAGAACCGAGAAATCGTTTGGACCGATTTTGTTTCTTTTATGGTTGAAAACGAACCTACTTCATACCAAGAGGCGGTTACTTCCTCAGAAGGGCCTCAATGGAAAGAAGTCATTAAAAGTGAAATAGATTCTATTTTACAAAATCATACTTGGGAGCTCGTGGATTTACCTCCTGGTTGTAAACCACTAGGCTATAAATGGATCTTCTAGAAGAAGATGAAAGCCGATGGAACCATTGACAAGTATAAAGCAAGATTAGTAATCAAAGGATTTAGACAATGAGAAGGTCTTGATTACTTTGATACATATTCGCTTGTTACGCGAATAACCTCGATTAGGATGATACTTGCTATTGCCGCTTTAAGAAATTTGGAAGTTCACCAAATGGATGTGAAAATGGCATTTCTAAACGGAGATTTAGAAGAAGAAATCTACATGAACCAACCCGAGGGTTTCATGGCTCCTGGACAAGAGAACAAAGTTTGTAGGCTTGTTAAGTCATTGTATGGCTTAAAGCAAGCTCCCAAACAATGACATCATTTTTTTTTATTTTTCCCGTCATGTGAACGTGGGATTTAAAAATAACGGATGTTCGTGGAAAGAAATAATTGCTGATATATATGTAATCATGTGTCTATACATATATGGTATACTTATCACTGAAAGTGATAACAAGATGATCAAATCCACTAATGAAATTTTGGAGTCAAGATTTGACATGAACTACATTGGCTGTTCGATATGGTTCTTGGAACTAAGATCATATGAAACCAAATGGATTTGTTTTGAAGTCAAAACACTATAAGGACAATATTCTTGAGAGGTTCAATGTGGGGGATTCCGTCCTAGCTAGAATTCCAATGACATCTTTTAAATCTATTTATAATAGAGGTAGAGGTGTTGCCTATTTTGAATACTCAGAGAATATTGGGCGTCTTATGTGTCTAATGACGTGTGTAAGACTTGGTTTAGAAGTTATAATCAAGTTAAGTAAATATACCAGTAATTCAAGTGATGACCATTTGAATAGTATTACACAAGTACTATGATACTTACGATATTGCATTTTGGAAGATATTCAACTGCTATCTAATGATAGAGTAATGCAAATATGGATTCTTACATAAAAGAATCTAGATCCACTAGAGCGGATGTATTGACTCTACGTGGGAAGCCGTGTCTTGGAAATCTTGAAAGTATTTCAATAGACTTTTATAGCTAAATCTATGATGGAATTTGAATTTATCATTTGAGATAAATTTATAGAATATTCGGATATCTACGTTAATTCATAGAGGACATACCAAGATGGCGTAAACCGGTAATGACCATCTATATAAAGTGTGATAGTCAATTGGAAATTGCAAACAGCTCATATCACAATGTAAAACGATAAGTCGAGACATATCCATCATAGACGTTGATTGGTGCGACAACTACTCTCAACTAGAGTAGAGTTATCACGATTGACTACGTAAAGTCAATGGGTAACATTGCGGAACGAAGGCTTAAGCAGAGAGTTAGTTAGTAAGTGTCTTAAGGATCTAAAGCCCTTAAAGGAATGAGTTTATATGAAGGAAAACCTAACCCAGTGGACTGACCGGAGATCCCAAGATCACGGGTTCAATAAGTTTAACACCTAATCATATAAATGTGGGGGAAGTCACGTCAATATGGGGAGTTACTTAACATTGTAACTTCCTAGTCCATTCCTATAACAAATGTGACTTGTTGAGAGGTTAAACATATGGCTTTAATGATTCAGGATGAAATCACAAAGCATAATGATTCGAGATGAAATCACAAAACATATGTTTTAATGATTCAAGATGAAATCACCTATGTGAGAGAGAAGTGGGTCGCTTTGAAGGGAATTGTGGGGGGCGCAAATCCTAAGAGCTCTTGCAGAACCAAGCAAATGTTCAGGACCATAATGAACATGACTATGAGGGCTTAACAATGTTAGGGAGAGTCTTGTGTGAAATGTATTGTCGTCTACGTAACAGAGGTGAGTTCAAGGACATCGCGTCTACTCGGATCTAGGAGACTAAGTGCATCTCACAAGGGAAGGTTCAAAGGGTCACACCTACCTATCCTTTGCAAGATTCAACTATTGGAATTTCATCGTAATTTTTGTGTATTACGACCGATCTCCATTCATGTGAGGGATTGTTGAAAAATTGGTTGGCAAAAGTGACTTTTGACCAATTTTGGACACAATTATCTATATGTATATGTCACATATATGAGTAATAGTTTATAGGTTCGCGTTCTCCTCGAAGAGAGCTTCGCAATAAGCCTTATGTGTCCAAAATAGAGTTGATGTGAATGAGATATCGGGTCTCAAAGTTAGGCATTCGGTACCATGCCTAAAGAGGAAAAGTGGTTTATTTTCAATCCCACATCGGTGAGATGAGTAAACTTAGAGGGAGTCTATTGTGTATAAATAGAGGCCCTAATTCCACAAGTTTACACACATCAAATCAATAGTTATTATTGATTTCCAACATATGGAATACGCATCTCTTAAGATGAAATTCCTGACAGTTTTGTTAAGTCCGACTGTACAACTTACTCATTTTGGCTGGTACCCTGGGAAACAGACGGCGAATCTGTTTTAAGGGAAGCGTGTCAAACACGTGCCTCGACTTTTAGTGCTTCTTTGTTGATCTCTATTTGGTGATCAAGTAAGTCTTTTGACTATTTTTATTATTTTATTATCGTAGCTTATGCATACATTCTGTTTGTATTTAATTTTCTATTTATTTAAATTTTATTTATTGTAATTTAGATTTTATAAAAGTGTAACCGTTTCCCTACATATTTAGTCGATATTTTGTAAATAAAATTTGTTTCTTTTAATATATATATATATATATATATATATATATATATATATATATATATATATATATATATATATATAACTTCATTTTTTTATTAATTATAACAAACATTATTAAGGTTCTGATAGTTTTCTTTTTAAACCGACGAATCTAGGTGATACACTTTATTCGACGTAATGTGTATCGTGTTTGATATGTGTATTAGTTTATTTAGTGGTTGATATGTATTAGGTGTATCAGTTTATGAATAGGATATCGACTTTTAAGATTTTGATGCATCGGTATAAAATTTATAATTGTGTGTCAGTAATCAAACTCATGTATCAGTTGGTTATTAGTTGTTAAAATGTGAATTTGTATTAATATTTTTTTTTTGTGTATTATTGCTAAATGGTTATTTATAAATATTTTTAGTGGTTGTTTAGACTAGTTCTCATTCTAACAACTCTAATAAAGTTCTGGTCTTCTAAGTAGATTATGTATCTATAGGTTAATCTACATATGGACAAGGATAATATTGTTAAAAAAAGCATCATGTTAACAAGACCTAGGATATGCAAGGACAATATTGTTAAAAAGAGCATCATGTTAACAAAGACTTGGGCAACGTATCATGGAGAAATATTGGATTCACAACAGGGACTACTCTCTACCTATGCGATAGAGGTTATGACGATACATGTAGTCAACAAATGTTATGACGGCTTAAGAAACCTATTGGATGTAAGTTTTCTATTCTATATTTTATGAAGTGTTAAACAATACACATCCTTTATTTGTTCCTTTTTTTGGTAGAAAAGGTTTGATTTTTGTGTTCTTTTTTTAGTACTCCATAAATTTCTCACATACCCAGCCTTTCCATGGGACCACAATTTAGTCACCATAGAGGGTGAAGCTAATGATCCTTACTTCCAAGAAACTATAAATAAATGCTCCTTTGGGGCTCAGTCTAATTTCAGCCATTTCTTGAAGAAAGGGATCGACATTGTCGATCCAGTTGACCAATACAATAACATATGGTCCAAAAACAAGACCAAGATTTATTTATAATAATCTCTTTCTTGATCTAGTTGACTAATACAATAATATAGGGTCCAAAAACAAGCCCAAGATTTATTCTCTCTTTCTTCTTTCTTACCTTCTACAATTGGATGCCAAATCATTGTGTAAATATAATTTCAAAAAATTTGAGTGTAAATTATTGTACTAGTACTATTAAAGATTCTTTTTGACCGGTCTCATAACAAATATTAATCAAAATTTGGTGTCAATGGTACTAAAACTTTGGATGCAAATAGTTAATTGGTACTCAAATTTTGTATTTTTGATAATTTTGTATTTTTGATGGTAATACCAGAGTAAATTGATGATCTAAGTGATTCAAGTTAGGTTATGATATAACAAATCTAGTTGAGAAAAAGTTTTTGGAAATAAATTATTGTACTAGTACTACTAACGATTCTTTTCGAAAGGTCTCATAAATGTTAATCAAAACTTGGTGTAAATGGTACTAAAACTTTGGATGCAAATAGTTAATTGGTACTCAAATGTTGGATTTTTTATGGTAATACTAGAATTAATTGATGATCTAAGTGGTTCAAGTTAGCTTATGATATAACAAATCTAGTTGAGAAAAAGTTTTAGGAAATAATTTTTTATTTTATTTTATTATATTTTTATTTATTGTTATTATTACTATTATTATTTTGATTTTGTAATTATAATTCTTGTTTAATATTCTATTTAGAGATGTTATTGAATTGATTGGTGTTCCCCTGTGGGTCTACCTCGCAGAAAACATATTTGTCGGACGCCGATATGGATTTCAGTTTGTTGGGAGTTTCGACCGGAAAGAAAACCTCTTGAAGAAATAGATGCGTATTTTTATTTTAATGAATGAAAATTAGTTGGTTTGAAAAAATAAAAAATATAAAATTGTTGGGGGTTTATAAAAGAGTTGTTTTGGCTTGAATCACGAGGGAGGGGGTTTTGGGTGTGCGAGTGAAAAGGGGTGTTTGTTGGGGTGGCATAACGTGACACCCAAAAAGGGCCATGGCTTGAGCCATGCAACTGGTGCTCTAATATTGGAATTGAAGTATGTGTCAAATTAGTGAATTACAATTATATTATGCTTTTGTTTTTATATCAATCAAATGACACATCCAATATTCTTAAAGTTTAAATAAATCTTCTAGGTAGTATTATTTTAAGTATAACTATTGTCAAAACATTTTATAATTATCCATGAAGTTCTAAGTACTTTTTTATAAAAATAAGATGTCATGTAAGACTTACTTTAAAAATATATCAGCCGCTAATATTTACATTTCTAAAATAATCTACAACATTTACTTTTGTTAAAACAATATTGCTAGAAACATAGTTTTTCTTGAGATATGCGTTTTGCTTAAACTTTCAGACCAAATATATATGCTTCACATACGGATAGAGTTTAAAATCATAAATAACACAATTTATGGGCCTTATATACTTTTAACGGTTTGGGTTTGTCTTCCCAACCAAAACCTTGTACTTAATTTTCTCTGTTAAAGCACAAACTTAACCTCTTTTTTCCTATGAAAACTTCTAAAATTTGATTCTTGCCATACCGAAGTTATATTTTTCTTTCTAAATCATCTGTTATCCTTTAAAAATGAGTTTATACCTATAAGAAAGTTTCAAAAATTGAAGACCACTAAAATATGAAAGCGTGTGCGTTTGATGACCCTGCACATAGTTAAATCCAACCCTAAATAGTAGGACGATTTGAAGGAATAACAATGCTAAGCTTTTGAAATTAGTTACTTTTGACTTTGTTTGACTTTTAGACAAAATAATTGAATTTTGTTTATTCTGATTGTTTGTGTAGTTTCTTTGTTTAACGAGAGGGAGGAGTAATTTTTTTCTTTTTTAAGAGCAAAATTCTACATCTTGTCACCTTTTTATATATAATGGGTTTACAAATCTTACCCATTTATCTATTTTCAAATATCTCAAACCCATTTCTTTAGAGGTCACGGTATGGTAACGCTGAGGCGGGCGTTATGCATATGTGGCAGCGCGTTGGCTGACGTTATCATACCATCTAGGTGGCGTTGAGGCTTGCGTTTTCGTTTGAGTTGATACACCAACGTAACTTGTAACGTGCAAAAGAAAAAAAAAAATTACAAACCCACTCCTCCAACGGCTAGTGGCACTTTGTCACAATTCTCAATTTCCGGTCACTTCTCAAATTACTATTCATCTCGGGAATTTACTATTCATCGGTTACTATTCATCATTTTCGGAGTCGTTTTGATATTCTGAGAACATATTTCAAAATTTTACTATTCACGAAACACTATTCATTCCCGGAGAAAAATCACTATTCAGGCTTCACTATTCATCATTTATCGTAAACTAGGTTTACGAGTATCAAATTCGCGTAACCTTAATGGTTTAGCTGCGAATTCATGAGCAATCATCAAGGACATTTCATATAGACTAGGTTTAGTCTACATATCATTAGCATCATTATCATCATATTAGTTCATGCATGGTTTTGCATTTTGCATTAAACGATAATTTCCTATTAAATAAACGCTATCGCGTAATTAATTATTTTGAACATTTGATCCAACACTTCCAAAAATTATCCCGATATATTTTTATATTCATATTAAGATTATAAAAATAATATTATTAGTTTACCCGGTATTTTAAATTTATTTTGTATATAACTTGTTATATTTATATAATTACGACGGTTTTCGTAAATACTACACGATAATTATTATTTCACTCAATTTTTGTAAGAAATGTATTTTTATAATTTTTATGACCTCGAAATATTTTATTTTGTTCCGTTAAAATTTATTTATAGCTAACGCTACCTTAAATAATTAATTACACTTACAACTTACAAACTAATTTTACACATTTATATACATTTACTAATATAATATATCACCTCATTCTTTCTTTTCTTTCTTCTTGTCGACCAAAAGATGACACAACACAAAGGTTGGCATAAATATCTACCTTCTTTAACACATATACAATTAGACTTAGATAATATTTTCCTAAACAAAACATACATACACACATTCAAGGTGAAATTTTGCAAGAAACTCTCTCAACTTCATCTCTATATTTCGGCCAAGGAGAAGAACAAGAAGAAAACACAAGTTTTTGCAAGATCAAGTTATTTTATACACACTAGTATACTCTTATTTAAGGTTTTTGCAATAAAAACCTAGGGTAATTAGGATAAAACCTTGTTCTTTAAACCTCATCAATTAACTAGTAAGCATTTCATGATCATTTTCATCTTTCATATTCATACTTTGGTCATTTTATCATGCTTGAGAAAAAACATGCAAGTTATATGGTTATCTATACCACTTTATTTGTTTTTAAGTACTATAAATGAATATATATCATCTTATAATTATCCTTGAAACATATCATTTTTGATGATGTCTAGGAACCCATGACACCCTAAGAAGGTGTATGGTAGGTTTAGAATAGCTTTGGCGTTGGTTTGAAGTGGTTAGAATAAGTATTACGCGAGAAAAATACATTTCGACAACTATATATAAGGGTCTGATCATTTTTGTTAGTTCTGGAAATTTCGACAGTTTGTAAAAATTTTTGGGCTAGATATTCAGAAAATATACTTTAAAACGAAAACGTGGCCGCTTGAATGGGTTAAAACGGAGTTATAACGAAGAAGTTATGCTATTTTCAAGTTTAACGATGAAAACTATATTTTCAGAAAATTTCAGCATGCTGTCCCAAACTTTTACGAGTCAAAAATGAGTCTTAAGCGTTATTAAATGAGTCGATTTATCAAAAATATATTAGTATACTTTAACACGAAGCTAAGGACATATAAAACGTAGAAAACGGACTTGTAACGATTAAATTATACGCGTTTAAACAAGGTTGTCGTAACTATTTCATATAAGCATAACTAATATATTTTCTAATAGCCAAAAACTTACGGCCGCGAATGACCATGTTGAGGGTCGTTTTTAACATCGATGGAGTACTTTTTATAAAATGATGTCTTCTAGTAAAAGTAAGTTCGCCTAGCCTATTTTCCAAAATGTCCAACCGTTCGTCAAACGGAGTTGTAACGAGTAATATACGGTCACTCAAACTTTGCCGAAAACCACCCTTAAACAATATTTTGGGTACAAGTACCCTACTTTACCTATGTTTTCTCCATGATCGAGACCTCTATGATAAAAACTTAAAAGCTAAAACTTTGAGATAATGATACAAGCTTTCCAAAACCGTTGAGTTTGTTTCCTAACACTTGATGTGCACCATTTTACGACTAGTTTTTCGAGGCCATTTAGTTACTTTCATGAATTGACAAATTATATTGTTTTCGACATTAAAAACTATAATTTCTTAATAAATCACTAAATGATTATCGTAGGATATCATTTCGACGTAAGTACTTGTAATGTATTTTATAACATGACGAGATGTCATAAACATATATTTCGACGATAAACTCCATTTTCAAAAATGTACAAGTGGTATGGATATCATGTGAATTTGCATGCACGACATTGTTTCATGACTTATATTAGATCATATCATTCATAATAGGTCGCGGTTAGAGAGTTGCGTCTCATTTCTGTGCATCCACTTTGTCATCATAACTGTTGCAACAGGTGAGTTCAGTAGCCCACTTTTACCCGTTTAATTGTTTTATAAACTCTTTGGGGGAGATACATGCTCAACTACTTGCTTTTACTTTACACTTATATGAACTTAAATATCTTTTGTTTCACTCTATGTGCGCGTAAGTAGATTATGCCCGAACTAAATTGATCACTATCTTTTGAACGCTATTAGTTGAAACACTTTCCTTGATTTTGAACCCTTCGACATGTATATTTGAACTCTTTTAAATTGATTCGGACCCTTTAACATATAAGTGAACACTTTGGACTTGATTTGAACTTTTTGACATATAGTTGAACTCTTTTAACCTGTAAAGGACCCTTTTGATATATTTTAAATTGTTTGACGTGATTTTGAATGCTTCGACTATCTTGAACCTTTTGATATTATTCGAGCTCTTTGACTGTTCTGAACTTTTGAACTCGACTTAAATCTTTGAACTTAATTACGAACTTTTGAATGGAACCCTTGAACCTAAATACAAACTTATGACTTGTTTGAGCTTATTGAACCGGACGTGTTATGACCTTGACCTAAAGTCTCCTATGATAGGAGCATCACTATGAAGTTTCCCTTGTTCGGAGCATCACTATAAAGTCTCGCCTTATTGGTGGAGCGTTCTCAATAACTCTCACCTTATTGGTGGAGTGTGCAAAGTCTCGCCTTATTGGTGGAGCGTTCTCAATAATTCTCGCCTTATTGGTGGAGTGTGCAAAGTCTCGCCATATCGGTGGAGCATTCTAAAGTCTCGCCTTATTGGTGGAGCGTTCTCAATAATTCTCGCCTAGGTGGTCGAGTGACAAAGGAGTCTCCCTTGTTGGAGCAGTGCAAAGTCTCCCATGTTTGGAGCATCCCTGAATTATTATATACGTGGTGCAATATTGTGAATTATTATGGTAACTTATACTCGACTATTAGACACACTATATTTTGTGCAATGGGTTGTGAACACACAGGTTGCAAGTTTTGTATGGGCGGAACTTGGAACTGAGTGGATTTACAATGCCTTTGCTTTGAGAACTCATTTGACCTCGTGTGCTTGAACATAAACTAGACATATTTTGGCAGTGTGTTGTGAACACACAGGTTGCAAGTTTTGTATGGGCGGAACTTGGAACTGAGTGGATTTACAATGCCTTTGCTTTGTAGACTATTCTAAATGACCAAAAACTTTGCCTTTGTTGCATGAACGCTCTTTAAAAGCTTTACTTGTTAAACAAACTCTATGAACTCACTCAACCATTGTGTTGACACTTTTAGCATGTTTTATCTCAGGTATCTAAGGCATTCACTTCATGGCATGCATGTGGACTGATCATAGAGTCGCGGTCGTCGTGTCGCGTCTCACATATATTTTATGCACTTAACTATCGTTTGATTGTAACAAACTCATTTTGGTATATTGGAAATATTTTGGGACCTATGTTTTGTAAACTCTGATTATTTTACTTAATCAAACGATATTTTCAAAACGACACTTTAGGTCGTTCGATATAACTGTAACTTTGATGCTATGACAGTCATCCCCCATGAATTCCATTCCGCTGCAAAACAGGTAATTTAGGGGTGTGATTGGTATCGAGCATCGGTTATAGAGAACTAGGTTGCATCATTGACCCTAGACTATAACTACATCATCATAGCATCTCATCATATCATTATAAGAGCATACTCCTTATACATGCGGACTTATGACTCAACACCAAACATCATATGAGACGATTAGTCCAAGCATTGCATAGTTACTCCTAAATTATACATAGCCCGATCACCTATGTCTAATTCAGGAAGAATCATGCAATGAAGGGAGTAGTAGTCTCATATATGTAAGCAATTCGTAATCGAGCCAAATTTTCAAAAGATTTTCTTCAAACCACTTGTTTCCAGTTTGATCCGAGTGGCAGTTCTTGTTTGATGAGTTGCAAAGATCAAGCTAGAAACAAGTTGTTGCTCAAACCGATTTAGCCTAATCTCATGACAGTTCTTGTTTGATGAGTTGTGAGATTAAGTAAAAATCGGTTACCTAAAAATCTTTTGAGGGTTTCGCTCGAGAATGGGAAAGCCTGCCTCATCAAGCCTAATCATGAGAGAGCATGTATTTAGGATGGGAAATGCTCACGATAGCACGAGAACGTATTTAGTTGAACGAGGAACCCATATGCATGAGCATTGACATAACCATTTAGACCATATGCGAGCATAAACTTTTAGAACCCTTGTCGAGGTCCGGACCATAGTATCATTAATTGAATCATGAGGACGTGATTCCTCTAACCGGGGAAGAATGTCACAATTCTCAATTTTCGGTCACTTCTTAAATTACTATTCATCTCGGGAATTTACTATTCATCGGTTACTATTCATCATTTTCGGAGTCGTTTTGATATTCTAAGAACATATTTCAAAATTTTACTATTCACGAAACACTATTCATTCCCGGAGAAAAATCACTATTCAGGCTTCACTATTCATCATTTATCGTAAACTAGGTTTACGAGTATCAAATTCGCGTAACCTTAATGGTTTAGCTGCGAATTCATGAGCAATCATCAAGGACATTTCATATAGACTAGGTTTAGTCTACATATCATTAGCATCATTATCATCATATTAGTTCATGCATGGTTTTGCATTTTGCATTAAACGCATAATTTCCTATTAAATAAACGCTATCGCGTAATTAATTATTTTGAACATTTGATCTGACACTTCCAAAAATTATTCCGATATATTTTTATACTCATATTAAGATTATAAAAATAATATTATTAGTTTACCGGTGTTTTAAATTTATTTTGTATATAAATTGTTATATTTATATAATTATGACGGTTTTCGTAAATACTACTCGATAATTATTATTTCACTCAATTTTTGTAAGAAATTTATTTTTATAATTTTTATGACCTCGAAATATTTTATTTTGTTCCGTTAAAATTTATTTATAGCTAACGCTACCTTAAATAATTAATTACACTTACAACTTACAAACTAATTTTACACATTTATATACATTTACTAATATAATATATCACCTCATTCTTTCTTTTCTTTCTTCTTGTCGACCAAAAGATGACACAACACAAAGGTTGGCATAAATATCTACCTATCTTTAACACATATACAATTAGACTTAGATAATATTTTCCTAAAAAAAACATACATACACAAATTCAAGGTGAAATTTTGCAAGAAACTCTCTCAACTTCATCTCTATATTTCGGCCAAGGAGAAGAACAAGAAGAAAACACAAGTTTTTGCAAGATCAAGTTATTTTATACACACTAGTATACTCTTATTTAAGGTATTTGCAATAAAAACCTAGGGTAATTATGATAAAACCTTGTTCTTTAAACCTCATCAATTAACTAGTAAGCATTTCATGATCATTTTCATCTTTCATATTCATACTTTGGTCATTTTATCATGCTTGAGAAAAACATGCAAGTTATATGGTTATCTATACCACTTTATTTGTTTTTAAGTACTATAAATGAATATATATCATCCTATAATTATCCCTTGAAACATATCATTTTTGATGATGTCTAGGAACCCATGACACCCTAAGAAGGTGTATGGTAGGTTTAGAATAGCTTTGGCGTTGGTTTGAAGTAGTTAGAATAAGTATTACGCGAGAAAAATCCATTTCGACAACTATATATAAGGGTCTGATCATTTTTGTTAATTCTGGAAATTTCGACAGTTTGTAAAATTTTTTGGGCTAGATATTCATAAAATATACTTTAAAACGAAAACGTGGTCGCTTGAATGGGTTAAAACGGAGTTATAACGAAGAAGTTATGCTATTTTCAAGTTTAACGATGAAAACTATATTTTCAGAAAATTTCAGCATGCTGTCCCAAACTTTTACGAGTCAAAAATGAGTCTTAAGCGTTATTAAATGAGTCGATTTATCAAAAATATATTAGTATACTTTAACACGAAGCTAAGGACATATAAAACGTAGAAAACGGACTTGTAGCGATTTAATTATACGCGTTTAAACAAGGTTGTCGTAACTATTTCATATAAGTATAACTAATATATTTTCTAATAGCCAAGAAATTATGGCCGCGAATGATCATGTTGAGGGTCGTTTTTAACATTGATGGAGTACTTTTATAAAATGATGTCTTCTAGTAAAAGTAAGTTCGCCTAGCCTATTTTCCAAAATGTCCAACCGTTCGTCAAACGGAGTTGTAACGAGTAAAATGCGGTCACTCAAACTTTTCGAAACCACCCTTAAACAATATTTTGGATACAAGTACGCTACTTTACCTATCAAACCTTTCATTTTTCGCGGTTAGAGAGTTGCGTCTCATTTTTGCATCCACTTTGTCATCATAACTATGGCAACAGTGAGTTCAGTAGCCACTTTTACTCGTTTAATTGTTTTATAAACTCTTTGGGGAGATACATGCTCAACTACTTGCTTTTACTTTACACTTATATGAACTTGGATAACTGTTGTTTCACTCTATGCTGGCGTAAGTAGATTATGCCCGAACTAAATTGATCACTATCTTTTGAACGCTATTAGTTGAAACACTTTCCTTGATTTTGAACCCTTCGACATGTATATTTGAACTCTTTTAAATTGATTCGGACCCTTTAACATATAAGTGAACACTTTGGACTTGATTTGAACTTTTGACATATAGTTGAACTCTTTTAACCTGTAAAGGACCCTTTTGATATATTTTAAACTTGTTTGACGTGATTTTGAACGCCTCGACTATCTTGAACCTTTTGATATTATTCGAGCTCTTTGACTGTTCTGAACTTATAAACTCGACTTAAATCTTTGAACTTAATTACGAACTTTTGAATGGAACCCTTGAACCTAAATACAAACTTATGACTTGTTTGAGCTTATTGAACCGGACGTGTTATGACCTTGACCTAAAGTCTCCTATGATAGGAGCATCACTATAAAGTCTCCCTTGTTCGGAGCATCACTATAAAGTCTCGCCTTATTGGTGGAGCGTTCTCAATAACTCTCACCTTATTGGTGGAGTGTGCAAAGTCTCGCCTTATTGGTGGAGCGTTCTCAATAATTCTCGCCTTATTGGTGGAGTGTGCAAAGTCTCGCCATATCGGTGGAGCGTTCTAAAGTCTCGCCTTATTGGTGGAGCGTTCTCAATAATTCTCGCCTAGGTGGTCGAGTGACAAAGGAGTCTCCCTTGTTGGAGCAGTGCAAAGTCTCCCATGTTCGAGCATCCCCAATTATTATATACGTGGTGCAATATTGTGAATTATTATGGTAACTTATACTCGACTATTAGACACACTATATTTTGTGCAATGGGTTGTGAACACACAGGTTGTAAGTTTTGTATGGGCGAACTTGGGAACCGAGTGGATTTACAATGCCTTTGCTTTGAGAACTCATTTGACCTCGTGTGCTTGAACATAAACTAGACATATTTTGGCAGTGGGTTGTGAACACACAGGTTGCAAGTTTGTATGGGCGGAACTTGGAACTGAGTGGATTTACAATGCCTTTGCTTTGTAGACTATTCTAAATGACCAAAAACTTTGCCTTTGTTGCGTGAACGCTCTTTAAAAGCTTTACTTGTTAAACAAACTCTATGAACTCACTCAACCATTGTGTTGACACTTTTAGCATGTTTTATCTCGGGTATCTAAGGCATTCACTTCATGGTATGCACGTGGACTTATCATAGAGTCGCGGTGTCGACGCGTCTCCCATATATTTTATGCACTTAACTATCGTTTGATTGTAACAAACTCATTTTGGTATATTGGAAATATTTTGGGACCTATGTTTTGTAAACTCTGATTATTTTACTTAATCAAACGATACTTTCAAAACGACACTTTAGGTCGTTCGATATAACTGTAACTTTGATGTTATGACAGTCATCCCCAGAATTCCATTCATTTGCAAAACAGGTAATTTAGGGGTGTGACAGATTGGTATCAGAGCATCGGTTATAGAGAACTAGGTTGCATCATTGACCCTAGACTATAACTACATCATCATAGCATCTCATCATATCATTATAAGTGCATACTCCTTATACATGCGGACTTATGACTCAACACCAAACATCATATGAGACGATTAGTCCAAGCATTGCATAGTTACTCCTAAATTATACATAGCCTGATCACCTATGTCTAATTCAGGAATGTTAGGTCACAAGGTTTACAACACAAGCTTCCTAGAAAGATAGAGAGGCGATTGAACAAGTAAACCAAACATACACACACGTAAATGTTAGACCGGTTATGCGTAGGAGTATGTGAAAAGAAAACTTGAACAACCAACCCTCAAGTGAGGGTTATTACATAGTATTTATAGGCAAGGAGCTAGGGCAACACTCCTACTCCTTCCCATTCTCCTATGGGCTTGGGCCTAAGCTCATGGGCCTTCTACATAAGCTTAAGGCTAATAACAAACATAAAGGCCATAATAGGCTAACTATTACATATGAGTAACTAACACTTGAATAAGGTTTAGGAGTGATTCCAACAATCTCCCCCTCAAGTGTTATTACATATGAGTAACAAACACTCAAGTGTTGGTGATGAAAAACGGTGAAGGCGTTGATGTAATAGTAGCTTTGACGTCGTCTGACATTCTTCTTTCTTGTGAGAAGAATTGCCTTGATTTGAACAATCTCCCCAGTGTAGGGAAATAGTTTACTTTGAACAGTTATGCTTTGACGTCATCTTTAACTTTTTTCTTTGATCATTCTTCTTTGTGATGAAAGTGATAGTATGTTGTTGTCTGCATCAAATCTGCCTCAGTGCCTTCATTTTGCTACAAAGTGTTCCACGCCATTCTTCAACATGCTCACACGCTCTTTTGACGTTTGAATTCAAGATCTTGATGAAGTTATTTAAGTCTTTAACTTTGTAGATTCTTTGATTTGACGAAGAATCATTCTGACCGTTGTGTTGCTTTTGGATAGAACTTCCATTAGTGATGATGTTGGCGTGAGCATGAGAAGAATCTGCACGATCATTCCGCCCCAGAGCTTCCATAAGAAGAAAACATAAGAACGGTTAGTAATAAGCGGATTCCGGCACTTACAAGTTTGAACCGAGAGTGTTAACAGATAGTGTGAAAACACAACTCTAATTCTTACAAAGGCCGTTCTGAATCGAGTCCCACAAGTGAGATAACACGATGTACCAAAGTACACCTACGATTCAGATGAGTCGCTGAGGTACACCGAAGCATCTCCTCACGACTGTAGACCGTTTGAGACCACTAAGCGCAATTCACGGGGAGTTGCCGGCGACCTGCCGTGGCGTTTGATGTTGACCCTGGCAGGAGTTTCCATTCAATCACCGAGGATCATAAATGTGAACCTCTCATAAATGTTCTCGACAGATTGCTAAGATCTGTGAAGGACTCGATAATGTACCACCGAAATTCTTATTGTTGAATATCAAGTGATGAAATGTCAAGTGTACCTAAGAGATCTTTTGATGAATCTCGTGGCTCTAGACTCAATAGTGCGTTTTGGTTTTCCTAGGCGGAGACTAGGGAGAGGGTCTCCTTCTTCAATACCAGCAATCTCTAAGAGAAAGCCGATAGTTTACGTAGGGTTCCCTGTGAGAATGAAACAAGCTTCTGTTGAGAGAAACTTGAGTGGTTAAGAAGGTTTAGTGCATGCGTCACTGGGTCCATGACGACTTTTAATCTTCAATGCCGGTGTCAACTAGTGACAACCAGTAGCATATGAATTGAACCCGGTCCGCCCTAAGTTGAATAATTCGGAGGGCTATTTCTTTTCACCCTTTTCTTTGCATTTCTTTTTAATTCTTCAACTCCTTCTTTCTCCGATTCTCATTTTCTCCTTTTTACAATCATACCTAAGGACTTCTAAATGCTAACTATTTGTGGTGTCCTTGGGTAGATCCCTCCGGCTCTGGCGGATCATAGGACGGTTATTCCTAATCACCTTATAACTCCATGACTAACCTATGTTGCCATTAAAACCACTGTTGTGAAAAATCTCTCAAAGTGTTTGTGAATGAAAAACATTTTAGTACCACTGTTGAGATAAGATTTTGCATAAATACTCCCCATCCACATGTGCTTAAGAGTTTTACCGGTTAAAATGCACAGTGAGGAAAGAGCGCGCACTTTTTGAATTGATCAACTCAAGATAGACATTCCCCGCGAGACACGGTTACGTGGCATAGTTAAAGAGTTGCATTGTCAGCCTTTTAGGTGACAACTAGCTCTAATAACTACCTTGAAGGTGTAGACAATCCTTGAAAGGTTGTCAAACCCGTCAGAGTTCATGTTTACCAAGAGTTTCTCGAATGGTACATTCTACTCGGACAAGTCCTTTCATGCGAGACACGCGTTTACATCACTAGCGAACTAGCTTGAAATTATTACCCGTCCCGGACAAGTCTTTTCGAGTTACTAACAGTTAAGATCTCGTCAATTCATGGGTTAAGTCTATAGCACAAAGATTCATTTGCATTTACACAACATATTTCTTATCACATAATTTTCTCCCCCTCAAAATGGCATATGTGATGTTATTTTTGAAACGTTGAGAATAAATATGACCATTTCGAAAGTGTTGGGAAGAATGACCACTGTGAACAATTTTTGAACAAAGTTTTAATTCAAGTACTCCCCTCAACAAGTGATATAAACGGTTGAGGTTTTGAAAATCATAAGGGAAAATACTTGTTCTTTTGAGCAAAACCTTGAAAAATGAAAGGTTTGATAGGTTTTACTCAAAAGTAAGAAGCTTTCGCTCCTTTTAATAAGGATTGTGGCAGGCGTACCATAGGGTCCTTTATATACAAGTACGGGTTGTACACTGTAATGTGTGCACAAGCCATTAACATAATAGATCATACATCCAAATGTAAAATGAAAGAAGCAATTCAAGGGGTACCGTGTAGTCGAGAGATGTCGCCAGGAGTGTGAATCGGGCGTTGAAAGCGATGATGTTTCTCCGGGTCGACCACCAACATAGCTTTCCATCTTCCAATCGATCCCGTCGATACAACCGTTCATCAATCATGGTGATGATTCTCTTCACGTCCCTTCGATCGTGAGAATTCCGTCGCTTAGGAGACCCAATCTTCTGATGTATATCCTTCAACCGATAAGCTAATCTGTCCCTAACCATCTTCAAAGTGTGATCTCCAAACTTATGAAGATCTCTGCACGCCATCAAGCAATTTCTTTGAAGTTCACTTCGGTAAACGACGCCAAAGGTTTGCCGATGAGCGTATATTGTGGAAGCTGGTTGATGTCGGGTAGATCAAGCTGCGGTGGAGTGAAGTTGACACGGTCCGATAAGATTCAATCGCCGGTGGAGATCTTCGACACGTTCTTTGATAATTATGCGTCGATGAAGATGAGCACCGACTTGATGAATTCACGTTGTACTTCAGTGGAGAATTGTCTCATACGACCCCGTACTTTGGCAAGGTACATGTCTTCGATGTCGTTGATAGACAAATTCTCAAAGTCAGCTTCAGAGAATGCATAATCCCTTTCATCTTGTCGTTTGACCACTATCTTCTTTAGGAAGGTGTAGTCCCACTTAGATGAAAGATCGACGTGTTTGATGGCAACGATACTTTTAGAATTGAATACTGCATGTTGAGACTTCTGAACTTGGCGGCGTAGTAGATTCTTCGGCATTACGGCCAATGATGAATCCCAGACAATGCATCTCTGGTCGTATGCTTCCACTTTGTTGAGAACAAGTGATTAACTCTTTCCTCGATAGCTATACGGTTTGAGTATTCGGATCTTTGGGAATGGAAGTGTCAGAGATGTAGCATATTTCCTTGAACCATCGCCACCGTGAAGAAGAAATTCCATGTCTTTGTTGAAGAAATGTCGGAAAGGAATTCTAGGCTCATCTGGTTGGCCGATCGTTGGTAGTGGTTTTGACCAGTCGGTGTAGTATGGAGGGTTGTCCCGTTTGGTGAAGTCGATGTTTGCTTCGGGTTGAGCCAATCCATGTTGTTAGACATAGCTCGAGCAATGTTTTCAAGGTGATATTCGACCTCGATGGCACTTTTTGAGCTGTCTTTCCACAGTTGAAAGCTTCATTCTTGATTCGCCTCAACTCGGATTTCGTCATCTTCTTCACATGGAACTTTTCTTGCATTATCTTATCATGCTCCAGTGTATTACCGTCTACCGTGATCTTGACCTTCTTCGGGTAGAGTGGAATTGACAAGTGTAGAAAACCATTCAAATTCCTCAGTGGTGTCTTCATCTAGCCATGATAGGACGTCTGCCTTGGCCTTTTTCTTCTTCTTAGGCCTAGATGAGGGTTCTGATTTCTTTACTTGTTTGGGAGAGGTGGGTTGTTGTAGGGGCTCATGGTGTTCTTCATCGTCACCACCCGTATACTCAAATTAATCACCGGTTTTTGAGTGCGGGGTGGTGTCTCGGAATCATGAGGTTTATCGGTAGAAGAACGAGGAGGAGACCTTTGTTGAGCGGGGAGGCCGTTGGTGAGGTGGTGGCATAGAAGATGATTCACCGGACTTCTTTCGTCGTTTAGCTTCATCATTCTTATCCGATCCTTATCTTCATCGTCTCTAGGACGCGTTTGGACTTTTCACTTCAATCTGCATGCTTCTTGGAGTTGGTAGTCCAACAATGCTTGAAACAACTTTCCTTCATCAGAAGTAAATGTCCCGGATCGTGTAGACATTTGTGTGACAAGCTTGGCCACCAATTCATTATCCGAGAAAACTACGAGGATCGAGATGGATTGATTGTGACGGTTAAGGGTGTTGATCTTATAGTTTTGCTTGGCTATCTGCATAAGATTCGGATATAGTTGTTCGGTAAACATCTCCTTTGAAACTTTAGGAACGATATCCAGAAGGTACTTGTGAGTGTAGCCTTCGATCATTTGTCCATCTTCCCTTGTAGATCATCCGCATGAGCTTCTGTACATATTCCCTTTCATTCGCATCTTGTCATTCTCATCATGTAGATATCGTATTTGGTCGCAAACCAATTCAGTTTTGTCAGAGCATGTCCTTCTTTCGACTTGTTGGACGCTTTAACGATTCGATTCTTAGATTGAGAGATCCAAGATGGAGTTGGCTTCTTACCTTGATCCGGATGATGATTTGGTTGATCTTTTTGATGGTGGTGGTGAAGAGTGAGAAGAAGAATCTGATGAGTATGAGATGTGAGGAGGCTCGGGTCCTTTGGTGGTTGAAGTTTCTTCCTTGATCGTGCAGGACTATCTAGAAGAAACGTATCATACTCAACATCTTCTTCATTGCCGCCTCGCTTGTACATCGCTTTGGCTTTGACCGCAGCTTTCTTCATCGCCTTTAATCTTCTCCGGCTTCTCGATTCGGTTCTTCAAAATCAAACTCAAGAGTATCTTCGACACGGGTCTGTTGTTGTACCAAAGTGGTGGCACCAGATCCCTTATCGGGTTGATTAACCGCATCGGGATCGGTGAAGGTTGAGCGCACCACTTGACCCTCCGGGGCCACCCATTTGTTCCTTTGCAAATTCTTTTGCCACGTGTTGGAGTCTAAGGAATTTGAACTTCTTCCTCAGTATGAGGTATCCGTTGCTCTTCTTCTTCATCCGAGCTTTCTTCATAAGGCACAAGTACAGGAGTCTTCCCTTTTCCTTTGTCACCTGGTGGACTTGGAGGTTTAGTCTGAAGGAGGTGTTACTTGCAGATTCAGAGTAGAAAGTCTCTTCATCTGATTCAGTAGCCTCCGAGTCCTCGTCCATTAGCTTTCTCTGCGGTTCAGGTGTAGGAATAGGAGCAGCTTCCTTGAAGGGAACTTTCTTCTTTGGAGTAGGTTTCCTCTTTGGGACCTTCCTTTGACTCTCTGCACTTATTGCACTTCCATCACTTCCTCTTCTGGTTCTCCGAGTAGGAGTTCCAGAAGGCTTTTCATCGAGATGACCAACTTTACCTTCTCGTATTGCTACTTGATACCTTTTGTATGTTTCAAGCTTTTTGATTTCATTTGTCAGAAGTTGATCAGGCAACACGGCACCTTGTTTCTTTGTTGTCGATTCCTTGATTCTGATAGAAAGGATAGGTTCGGACAACACGTCATGATTGTCTGGGTCATTGAGCCTCGTGGAATGTCGGGATGAAGACCAAGTGCTCTCTGGATCAACAATTTTGTGTATATGACATAGGGAATCTTTGAGCCAAGTTTCTTGTGAAATGACATCATGTCATCCCATATCAGCGCTTCGATTTCAATGTCCTTCTTATTGATCAATGACCAGAAGACTTGCAGTTCCATGAGCTTGTGATGCTCATAGCCACCGCGACCGAGACGACTTAGTGATGATGATGTAGAGTGTTCTCCACGGTTGAGGAATGTTCTTAAGATCCACGTGAGAGTGCTTGTTAATAGTTCCCGACGCTTCATCATAGCCAATCTCAAGTAGAAATTGCAGAACTGTCTCTTCAGAGGTGTGGCAAAGAAGTCAAGGGCACGATGTCCGGAATGATGAGTACACCCGTAAGTCGCAGGAGTGATAGTGACTTGTTTGTGATTAAGTGTCACATTCACTGCACTTTGACCAGTGATCCTCTACATAGAATCCTAGAATTGTTGAATGTAGACCTCGGAACGTGGCGAGTGTGAGAGCATGTTCTGGTAGGGATGATTCTTGAGAATATCCACTGCAATGAGACAAGAAGATTCTGAGCATGTGAGAGTGTCAAAGTCAACCCTAAGGTTGTTCTTTCCAATCTTTCTCGGATAACCCTCTGAAAGATATCAGCAATTGTAAGAACTTCTGATGCATCCACATTCATTTGTTCACCATGTCGTGATCGAAATAACATTAGCCAAAAGAACCAACATATCGAAAGACATAGTGTTAGTCAACCGAAGGTCTTATTGTCTAGTTATTGAATGTACAGTGTCAATGATTGTTACGAGTCCTAAGTCACTTGTTTGTCCAATAGTCCAATGATGTCGTGAAATGTTTTGTGAGTTAGTTAACTTTAAGTTTTAAAGTTTATGTTATCACTTATTGTTCACAACATATCAAACGTTTAAGTTTATTAGTGACATTATGGGATTCGTGACGTTATGATAAGTTTATTAACAAGTTTGTACACGTAACAATTCATAATGAAGGTCAATCAAGGCATAGGCGTAGAATTGTCAAAGTTAAGCGTAAAAGAATGACATACGTGAGACGAAAGCTTATGCGTAGGATCTTAACTTATGCGTAAGAAATGTTACGCGTAGGAAAAGGGACCTTATGCGTGGGAGCTTACGCGTAGGCGTATTTATACCTTACGCGTAAGGCTTACTCGTAAGAGTAGACCTTATGCGTAGAGGTCACTGTTACGCATATCCTTCACAGGATACGCGTAGTCCCATTGTAGAACCTTCCACGTAATAGTTATGCGTAGGATTTATTCTTACGCATAACATGACTACGCGTAGGGTAATCCTTATGCGTAGAGATTCAAATGACCTTGATTCTGAATTTTAAGCGTAGCAAGCCTGAAATAAATTCATCAAATCATCAATATTAACACAAAAGTTCATTTTAATAACAAACCATGGCATGAACATTCGTTAAACAGTTATGAGTAGAAAGTCATACGCGTAGGTCAAAACCCTAAGGGTTATGAATTATGCGTATAATTTCTAGCCATGGGATTTGCACCAAACAATTTCTGGTAGTTCTAAGATGTTGTGAGAGTCTATAAAAAACAATTTCTGGTAGTTCTAAGATGTTGTGAGAGTCTATAAACCAAGTTATAACATCTAAATCGTGGAGAATCAAAAATGCCCAAACTTATGAACTTTAAACCCTAATTCCAAATTTTTAATCATTTAGAGTTTCTGGGTGGTTATAGAGCTTGGAAATCATCAATTCATTATCATATAAACATTACACAACAATCTTTTTGAACAAAACTCTTCACATTTGTAAATACCCAAATCGACTCATAAACCCTAATATTCAAAAACCATCAATTCGTGTTTCTGGGTGGATTTTGAGGATGAAACTAGTATCATTGATGTTAAATACATGTTTTGACACAATCTTTTTAACCACAAACACCCTTTTATGATTTGGTGTTCTTGCGCTTACGCGTAAGACACAAAAGTGACTATATCATAAAATTAAACCGTTGGATTTTTGAAAGATTCAAAACCATTGCTTAAAAACATGTTATAAACACGAAATCACTTACAAATTGATGATCTGAAACACGGATTTGTCAAACGATTCTTAGGCGTAGGATCCTTTTTGGTGTAAGTATTAAATGTGATGGAATAGTTAGGTGGAGTGTGTTTTTATTAAAATGACTTTAACATTTTGACAGTTTTGGTCCCTCCACCTTTTCCTTTTTCATACTAAGCCATTTAACTTCCATTTTGGTTACTAAACAAAGATTTTTAAGAAAGAAACATGACGACACTCCCCCTCGACTTAAGAAAAATGATGAAAGGTTATTAATTTTAGTCCGAGGAGTGTCATTGAACCATAAAATTTACCACCATTGATAAGAGAAACAACCGAGATATGATAACATGCAAGTACACAGATGTTTTGAAAAAGTTAAATCTTTGTATTCTCCCCCTCAACACTTGATCGGAAAAATATTGAATTTTGAAAGATTAAAGTGTTGACGGTAGAAATGTACTTGCCATGTTGACAGAAAAGTATATAGAAGAATATTTTGTTTTTATCAGGTTTTATATTTTTGTATTTTGTTTTTGAAAAATTTATGTACAAAAGATATTTTGGTGTTTGACAGGTTTTAAGACTTTTTGGAGGTCATCCAATTCCTCTTGAGTCAAACACCTCATACCAATCCGGTGGACCAACTCATTAAACCTAGCGGGAGGCAAGGCTTTGGTGAGAAGATCCGCCAATTGGTATTCTGTACCCACAAAATATAATTCAACAAGACTGCTCCACGTGATCCTTGATGAAATGATATCAAGATCGATGTGCTTTGATTTCGAGTCGAGTTGCACGAGATCGCAATGGCACTCCGATTGTCGCAAGACATCGGGATTCTGTCAAATACGTAACCATAGTCTTTGAGTTGTGTTCTCATCCAAATGACTTGAGCACAACACGCGGTCATGGCTACATATTCGCCGGTTGAGGACGGTGATGTACAATCCTCGCTTCTTCGATTGCCATGACACCGGTTTATCACCAAGAAATTGTAAAGCTCCTGAAGTACTTTTCCGTGAGTCTAAGCATCCTGCGTGGTCGGCGTCTGAAAAAGCGATTAGTTCAAAACCAGAATCCTTCGGATACCGGATCCCCAAGTTAATGGTTCCCTTTATGTATCGGAGGATTCTTTTAGCCACAGAGAGGTGGGTTTCATTGGTCGCGATCGATAACGAGCAAAGATATACGGCAAAGACAATATCGTCTGCTGGTGTTAGATACATGAGAGACCCAATAATACTACGGTATTTTGTAGGGTCCACCAATTTCCCATGTAAATCAGCGTCTAGCTTCTTGGTATGAGCCATTGGCGTGGATAGGTGTCACGTGTTTTCATTCCAAATTTGTTTAACAATTCAAGGGCATATTTGGACTGACTCAAGAAAATACCACGGGGTGATTGATGAACTTGCTGTCCGAGAAAGAACGTGAGTTCACCCATCATGGACATTTCAAAATTTTTCTTCATTAGTTTTGCAAAAGCGATTGAAAACTTTTTATGTGTAGACCCAAAATGATGTCATCCACGTAAATTTGAACAATTAAGATATGTGCCCCGTGATATTGTATAAAAAGAGTTGGGTCAACCGAACCTTTGGTGAAATTATTAGCAATGAGGAAAGATGATATCTTATCGTACCATGCCCGAGGAGCTTGTTTGAGACCATACAGAGCTTTGTTCTGTTTGTAGACGTGATTCGAAACTTCGGGATCAACGAATCCATCCGGTTGGCTAACATAAACCGTTTCTTTAAGTTGTCCATTGAGAAACGCAGTTTTGACATCCATTTGATAGACCGTCATATTCATATGAGCCGCGAACGCTAGAAATATCCGAACAGCCTCAAGACGAGCAACCAGAGCAAAATATTCTTCAAAGTCTATTCCCTCTTCCCGGACGATAACCCTTAGCCACCGTGACTTATTTCGATAACGTTTCCTTCAAAGCATCCAATTTGTTTTCAAAATCCATTTAAGACCAATGCGTAGACCCCGTTGGTCTTTCAACCGTTCCATACTTCAAGACGTTTGAATTGGTTGAGTTCTTCTTGCATGGATTCAATCCAGGTGTCTTTTGTCATTGCATCTTTGATGTTTTAGGTTCGATTGGCAGACGGTGAGTGCATAAATGCAATGTTCACCGTCTGTGTGAAGACGTTGTCTCGTAACGTCTGGTTGATTCGGGTTGCCAATAATGTTTTCCAGAGGATGGTCTTTTGTCCATCTATGTGTGGAGGGTTGATGTTAGTATACATTGTGCAGATTTTGAGGATTCAAATGGCTTGTTGAAGATTCTGCGACATCTTGGGCGCAGTCTCATTAGCAAACGGGTTAAAGAACGCATTTGGATCAAAATCTGCAGGTGGGGTACTTCATTCAGAACATCATCAGCCGATTCATCATTGTTGGAAGCGGTTTGTTCAACTGTTGTGTTGGAGTCAACTAGTGGTGCTTCTTCAACAAGAGTTGTTGTAGCAGTGTATCGGGTATAAGAGTATTATCAAGTTGAGCGTGAAAGCGGATACACCGGAGCACGTTCATCAATATCGTCACTGAACAACGGAGCAAATAACCTTTCCATTTGTTGACGAGTAAGTTGGGGGCTTTGTTCACCGATGATGGGGTTTGGGGAAGTTTAAGAGGTTGTGTCCGGGTTCTAAGCATTATACTCGAAGCCATTTCCGTAAGTTCATCAAAATGAGCATGAATCGTTTCCATCACCTGCTTTGTACGACGATTCCAGATTCGGAAACCTTTTGAATTATCAAAGTATCCGATAAAGACTCCAATGTCAACTTTGGCTTTGAGCTTTCCAAAGTCATCACGATCATTATTCGGATAGCAAAGAGATCCAAATACATGAAAGTGTTTGAGATTCGGTTTTCTATTATGGACAAGCTCAAAAGGTGTTTTGTTGTGGCGTTTTGTAATCATAGAACGGTTTTGAGTATAGCATGCAGTAGATACATCTTCTGCCCATAAGTAATCTGGAAGTTTAGCATTGATTAACATTGTTCTTGCGGCTTCCACTAACGCGGCGGTTTCATCTTTCAACAACTCCGTTTTGTTCGGTGTATGCGTGCAATAGATGTCCGATCTTTGTCAATTCCCACTTTCTCATAAAATTCACGAAGAATTTGATTAACAAATTCAGTGCCTCTATCCGTTTCGATTAGTCGAACGGTGTTTCGTAGTTGAACTTGTATTTTCGTGAGAAAGGTGATGATCATCTGTGGAGCTTGATCTTTGCTTACAAGAAAGTAGACCCAAGTCCAGCGTGAATAGTCATCAACAATTACTAAGATGTAGCGTTTGCCATTGATCGTTTGCACGCGCATCGGGCCACACAAATCCATGTGTAGAAGATGAAGCACATCTTTGAGAGTCGTGTTCCACCTTTGAAGGAAAATGAGCACGAGTGCTTTTGCCTTGTTTACAAGCTGAGCAAAGGTGATCTTTAGAATACCGAAACTGTAGGAGTCCTTCAACTAGTTTGTGTCGAGCAAGGTTGGTGATGGTTTGAAAGTTTAGATGTGAGAGACGATGGTGCCATAGCCATGATTTTGTTGATGTTGCCTTTGAAAGTAAGCCGATGGGAGAAGAAGCAACCATGTCTTGCATAGAGATAGTGTAAAGACTTGAATTACGCGAGCCGGACATAAGGTCGTTTCCTTGTAGATCACGAATGAAACAAGTTTTCTCCCGGAAAGCAACTTCCAAATCTCCATCACGTAATCCCACCTCACTGAAACAGATTGTGACCGAGGCCTTCCACATAATAAACCCTGCTTATTTTGATGTTCCCATTAATGTAGTCTCCGTAGCCCATGATAGCTGCGAAGTGATCATTCCCGAACCCGACAAAGTGCCAATGAACTTTGCAATAAAGTTTGATAACAGTTTAAGATTGCTTGTCATGTGTCGGAAACATCCGCTATCAACAATCAGAGAATGATCTCGTATCACCTGCATTACACACAGGCGACACTGATGGAATAGAAGTAGATGTGGAACCCGAAATGTTAGAGGGTTCCGTAGTAGTTATAGTAGATATACACACATCAATAGCTTTAGGTATCCACTTAAATCCTAGTGTGTTATATATCCATTTTTGCCATCTCCAACTAGTATTTGCTTTAGTCTTAGTGAATGCACTAGGTGGTACTACATTCCTAGGAGGTGAAACTGGAGCTACATGGATAGCAATGCGTTTCTTAGAATCTAAAGAGGGCGGTCTACCAAGCACAGACTTAGAAAGATTAGTGGGTGATTCCTCCGGGAAGAGATC
>OU343216.1:104601241-104618457 GCA_910596185.1 Chrysanthemum makinoi | reverse complement strand
GACCTTGTTTTTACAAACTGTTGCAGTCTTCTTGATAGCCTGAACCCAAATTGGGTGTTTTAGAGCTTCAGTGACAATTTTGGGTTCTATTTCTGAGAGATAATCAGATATAGACATTCATTGGTGAAGCTGCAGTAGCTTAGATTAGCAGCCATGCTTCTGGTGAAGCATGCCCTCAGTGGGTTCACCAATGATTGTTTACGAGTCAATACCTGAGATCTTGTTCACTTACTTTGTGGTCTAGGATCCGAGTTTGATGAGGTCACGGAAGTTAGGAGTGAGATTGGTTACAGGATCAACAGATTCATTTTGAGCATCTGTTATGATGTCTGTTCTGGTTCGTTGGGTTTCATTTATCACAGATCCTGAATAGTTGGTTCTGTTACCTATCCTTGCTGGGACTATAGATTATCAATGAATTCAATGATTATTGGTGGGTAGGTGTGAGGTAAGACATAATATGAGATGTCAGCTCAGGCTTGATATGAGGAATGAGTTCAGTGGTGAACTCATCAGAGGATATCTGACGAAGTCATCAATTCCTATTTCCTCACTAAGGTGTGTAGTGAACCTGATGCTTTCAGAACTTTCATCAAAGGTGACATGAAAGGTTTCCTCAACTTGTTGTCTCCTTGTGTTAAAACCCTGAAGGCTTTGGAGATCAGTGAGTACCAAAAAGTACCATCATCAGCTTTTGCATCAAACTTGCCTAGATGATCCTTGTGGTTATGAATGAACACAGGACATCCAAATACATGAAAATAGCTGATGTCAGGAAGTCTACCTTTGAAGATCTCATATGGGGTTTTGTTATGTCTTTTGACAATGATTCATCTGTTTTGAGTGTAACAGTGGTTTGACTGCTTCAGTCCAGAAATGCTTTGAGAGAGCTGAGCCATTTAACATGGTTCTAGCAGCCTCAATGAGAGTTTTGTTTTTCCTTTCGCAACCCCTTTGTTCAGGGGTATAGGAGATGAGAATTTTTGAGAAATTCCTTTTTCATCACAAAAACTCTCAAGCTCTTGATTTTTGAACTCAGTACCATTGTCAGTTCTGATTTGTTTAACAGTAATGTCATTCTGATTTTCAATCTTCCTGATGAATGACATTATTGTTTCAGCTGCCTGACTCTTTTTGGAAAGAAAGTATACCCAAGTGTATCTTGAGAACTCATCAACAATGACAAGAGTATACTTCTCATGCTGGATTGATCTGGACGTGACAGGTCCAAAGAGATCCATGTGCAGGAGATGAAGACAGCTTTTGATGGAGAAATTTTGTTTGGTTTTGAATGATGCTCTGTGGTGTTTACCCTTTTCACAGGCAGAGCATGGTTTGTGTGCACAGTTCCTCTTGGGACTGACAGGTCCAAAGAGATCCATGTTTGTTTTTGCAATCGACTCATGGTCAGTGGGTTGGTGCACAGTGCTACCACAGGTTTTGCATTTAGAGGCTGAGGATGACTCAGTGACTCTAGGTTGTTTGGAATTTCTCCTTGCATGAATGACACCGTCATGTTGGGATGTCTCATGAGCGGGATTACCGCATATATCACAGCATGTATTCATGAGACAATCATCCTGATGATGATCATTAAACCACAGTAGGGCATAGAGGAAAAGGTTTTGCTTATTCTTTGGAGCAGCTTTGGAGGATGAAGCATAACATGACCAACTTTGGTATAGTTTGCTTGACTGACATCTGTAGATGATATGCAGTCTGTGTGATCATCCTTTTTGCAGTCATGCGAAAAGGATTCTATAACAATTGTCAGAGTGGTATGGATGGTGTAATGACACAGCTCACACTTTTGTTTGTTTTTGGAGGTTGACTTAGACTTTGAGGAAGGAGGAAGGTGACTTTGTCTCCTTGTTGGTTCAGGACCTTTCAAGGATTCCATTTTTTAGTAAGCTTTCTCACAAGTTCAGTCAGTTGATGAATTTGGTCAGCTCAGGGGGACAGAGGATGTTGAAGTCTCAGTAGGAGTAGACTCTTGTTGGATTTGTTTTGCTTGTCTTTGTAGGATGGTTCTACCAAGTCCATACCTTTCTTTTGGTGAATGAGGATTGAATTGTAGTGGAGTAAGCTCAGAGCTGGATCAGCACCTAAGAGATTTCAGGGGTGGAAGCGGTGTTCAGATTCTGCTTCAGGACTCGAGATGTGTTCAAGTACCACTGGTCATCTCAGAAGTCCTAGCATGCTTTAAGAGCTTGGCTCTCAGGCTAAGAATCCTTCCGAATCGAAATTTGGAAGCTTACTCTCAGGATTCAACCGTCAATCCAATCACTGGAATTGGGATCAGCCAACATATTTGTAATCATGCCACCAGACACAAATGGCTTAGGAGATTGGTCTTTGTTGAGAGGGTCAGGGAGATGATCTTCACCTATGACTCTTTCTTGCTAATGGGGGCCCCACAGCATCAAAGCCCTCGGATTCTTAGCAGTCCAACTATTAAGAATATCATTTGCCTTTTTAAGTTTATCTTGAAGATTCTGAGTTCTTTAACTAGTCAGTGTTTTGAATTTGCAAAGTGACAGCCTCAAGCTTAGCTTGTTTTAAAATAAGCAATTCATCCTACACTTATTCAATTCAAAACTTAACTTGTTGTACTTAGAAAAAAGATTCAGTCTTTGCTCTTCTACGAACTTAAGGTCTACATTTAGATAATTCATGTAAGACAGCCAATCAGAGTCATCATCCATAGAAAGTAAAATGTTTACCTTCTTCATTGTGATGTTGACCCATTCTCCATTTCTGGCATGATTCTTTCCAACCGCAAGCTTGTCCTCTTCTGAGAGGGCCATCAGTGCATGACATGCACCATTCATCATCGATGAGACTGGCTCTTCATCCCAATCGAAGGTTTCAGCAACGAGACCCTTGTTTTTACCCTGCATAGATTGAACAATTTTTGTTGTTTCTGAGGGACTGGCCTCAAGCAATGCAAGCTTAGCTTTTGCTTTCTTATACTTAGCTTCATAATCAATGGTTTTGTTAAGATCAGATTTGTTTTGAACATTTTGATGAGACTGATAGATTTTTGGTTGAAATTTGCTAAAGCCTAAAGACTAATTAGATCCTGATGGTTTGTAAGAGGGTTCGAAGTTGTTTTTGAAAAACAGCTTTGTGCAAAATGGCCTCTTTTATGACACTTATAGCATTCAGTGTCTTCATTTGCTTAGCAGTGAAAAACCTTTGTTTCTTTTATAAACCTCGAGAGTTAACAAGGAGTGCCCTTCCTGAAATTCAGCATTAGGTCATTTAGGTACTCCTCACTTGATCTCTCATCAGCTCATCATCCGAGTTTCTTGGAAATCTTGAACCACATTGTTAGAAAAAAAAGCAGTTGATATTGGTGATGAGGTGGTGGTCAGGGAATTCTTGACTTCCTGAGACTTCTTTAAGTCAGGGTATCGCTGTTGATGAGGTATCCTCATAGACAAATTTCCCATAAATTTCAGGAAGCTCAAGATTTTAGATATGATTAGCATTCCTAAGTCCTTGAGAGAAATTCAACCACTTCAGGGAGGACTTGACAAAACCAACATTGATTTCATGTTTGGACAACTTAACACCATCATTTGAAAGTTCATTTAAGAGAGTTTTGTATCTGGGCGAAGTTTGAGAGAGAGTTCGAGTCCTTAGCCCTGAAGGTGTTATACTCAAGGTCAGGTCATTATCCTGTTTTCCTTGGTGTCAGATGGTCCTCATGACTATGAACTAGGTCATCCTGGTTTGCTTAGCTGTACTACAGCTTATAATAGACTCCATAATATCGTCAGGAAGACAAGATATTATGATACTTTTGAGTCTTTGGTCCTGGTTGACCGCTCTTCTTTCATCCTGGTCCATTGAGCTTAGGGTTTGGGCAACCCTTCAGCAGTCCTTGGGATAAATGGACCTTCATTTATACACTTGATATAATAAGGTTCCATCCCAATCAAATAGCAAAGCATTCGATTTTTCTATTTGTTGAATTTGCCAACTCAAGTCTAGGCAACAGGCTGAATAAGCTCCACCTTTTTTCGACTAGTTGGGGTACATCCATTTCAGCCATTTAGGATCCTAATTTAAAAACTTTTAGAGCGGCCTAAAAACGGGTTTTATAATTAGCCTTGCTCTGATACCACTTGTTGTTCCCCGTTCACTATCGTTTAAAAATAGTTTAAATGCATAAAATAAGTTAATAGTGAACTATGACTGAAATTAACTTAAGAAAAACACTAAGTAATTTTCAACATAATATTCTTATTAGAAATGAATCAACAAAGAATACGTTACCCAAGTACTTGCGGAATAGTACTTGGGATTGAAATGACAAAGTGGGGTGACTCCTCTCTAAGCTCAGGCTAAGTCTGAGCACCTCTTGAGCTCAGTGAGCTATCTCAGGAACTAAGTTAGATTTGGAGGAGTGAAAAGATGGCTGCGTGTGTGTGTGTTTTTACAATTACAAGCTTAATCTTTTCACTCCATCTCTTATGCTATTTATACATGTATGAGTTTTAACTCTTTCCTAAGTGACAAATTTGACATCATACAGAAGACAAAAAATAAGATGTATTTTGTCTCTGTTTACAAAGACTATTCTAAGTAAAGGACAAGGCTGCTTGCCATATTTCAGTGATGACCCTGAGCTTGTAAGCTAGCCATTCAGGGAAAGTTGACTTATGTTGATAAGGACTTCTTCTTATCTGATTCAACTTCTCCGCCTTGTCCCGCTCTTTCTTCGCTATTTATCCTTCATCTTCTTCTTCAGGTTTGTCTTCATGTAAGTAGTTGGAGAGGAGTCTTGGGGATTCAGGGAGTTATTGTCATCACTCACTGAATCCATCATCTTCTTCTTGACTCAGTCTGCACCCATTAAGTTCGCTTACGAGTGGAGAGACTTCTTCTACGCTCGTACTGAGTGTCCGAAGAGACTCACTGAGAGGCTATGCACTCGGTGGACCTGATTAGTGTTTAACGGATTAAACACTTGGGCTATTTTCTATTCAAAATCCTAGATTAAGGGGTTTGGGTATTTATTGAACCCAACAAAACATTATTTTGAGTATTAGGTGTGGTAAAGTGGTATAAGAAAAATGGTGCCGTGAGTACTAGGGTCTCGAGTTTGGATTTGTGTTTCGGTATTTAAGCAATGTCGAAGAGGGTGACTGGACTCATCTTTTAACGTGTAGTGGTAGTGATCATGCGCGAGTTTGGTTTTCGGATTGTGAATTGAAGATGGGTTCTGAGTATTTCTTTAGTTTGGATGAAACAAAGGGTCAAATGGTGATGGTAGTATATTGTGTTTAGTCTTGGGTTAACTCAGTGAGTCGGAACAGTAGACTCAGCCACGAGTCGGGTCAGTCACAAGTCGGGTTTAACGACCCATGGCTGCATTTTTGGATATTGTCTCGTCTAGGTTTATTCATTGGGTCGGGGCAAATAATTGTTACTTTCATGACTTTATTTTTGGTATAATTAGTTTGAGTTAGTAATATTTGGATTAGTACTCAAAAATTGGAATATGATTCGGATAACTATTGAACTCACACTAGTATTTGATGGACATTGGTCACCTCGGCGCATATTAACTTGGTAAATTGTAGCGAGTTTCGATGGGTGAAAATTAGTTATAAATGCTTGTTAAAATGAATTAACGATTTCACAAGAAATGGTAATTAGTACATAACAATGGATAAACTTGTAATATATATATATATATATATATATATATATATATATATATATATATATATATATATATATATATATATATATATATATATATATATATACCCAACGACTTGTTTGTGTAGCGAATAAAAATGTGTATCGAAATTGGAATAAAACGATTGTGATATACAATATATGATTCGATCGGATAACGATTGAGTTATTTATAAAACGGGATGACAAACGTTAAGAAATAACTACTTGGTTTATAATTACGGATATTACATATGCGTTATAACATTTAATACGGATTATAAACTTGAAGTAACATTTGATGTACGGTTATATTGATTATGAGTCAAACTTTGTTAAACGTTTTGGCTTAAACGAGTGTAAGCATGTTAAGACTCGGAAATGAGTTTGATATGTTTATTTCGCGATATGCCCAAGTATTATATTTTCACATTTTAACTAATAGCGAGATGTTCAGATAAATATTGACAATAAACACGGTTTTAATTATTATAAACCCTTTATGAACTACGATAATAAAACATGTTTTATAAATATAAAATACCTTTTATAAACTCGTTGATAACATTTATATTAATTAGTGTGTTGTACTCTATTAAACGTTCTGGTTTAAATGAGTTTAGTATAGTGGTTTTTGCAATAAAGCTAAATATTCTGTTTTCACATCCGAGAGCTACTACTGAATTATATAACTATATATATTATGGATAGATATGGGTTAATCTATTTCGAACTTTTAGTAAACACGATGATAACTCGTGTTTTATAACACCTGTTAACTTTTATAAACTTGTTTGGAAATATTATTTTGATAATATAACTTATTGAAGTCATATTGATTTAAGAAACGTTGGAATAAACGAATGTATCATTTATAGTACACTAGTTACTATACCTCATATGAAGTAATTTCGGGTAAACTTGCATGATTGTGAATAACGATTGAGAAACCTTTATTAATTGAGCGATAAATGGAAACTTGTTTTTTATTATTGAACTTGTACGTTTGGGAATTGTTGGGTAAATTGCCGAAACTTACCAATTTAACCTATTTATGTTACATAAATAGATGTCGTTATTTCCTAGTCTTTGACTAGCTTGAGTTGTGGTTTGTATATCTCGACATGTCAATGTCCTCTCTGCTTAGCGAGAGTTATATCTTTAATTGTGAGTTATGTTTTGATATACTTTTGGTGTGAGTTATGTTTTGATATACTTTTGGCGTGAGTTGTATGTCGCGTCTATGTTTCTTACCACCACCGCGAAACGTTAAACTAAACTTTGAGATTAATGTGAAATTTTGGGAACGATAATGTACTTTTGAAAGTAACGACATGAATGATCCACGAAAACTACAACACATTACTTTCTATTGATTTCTTGATCGTATGAGCCGTATTCTAAGAATATCGTATACGCATTAGGTTGCATCACAACTATTCTATTGTACTCATCGTACATTCTTTTGGATGCCATGGAGATTAACTTTAGATGTCAGTCGTGTCAATAGTGAATAGTGCATTGCTGTGGCTAAGGTGAGTTTCATAGCCCCACTTTTATCTACGTTTTAACTACATTGAGGTGAGAATCATGCTACTATTTTCGGGACCGCGTGAAAACTATTTGGATTTGTTATATGCTTGGACTGTTAGATAGATGTGCGGTAGTTGTTGCCTTAGACTAGGGTAGCAATCCTAATTGCTATAACTGTTGCCTAGCTAAGAATAGACCTCTACCTCGACCTAGTCCGGGGTTGGCAATTGTTCTAGATTTTGCCACGCCAGTGCTGGACTAGAGTCGCTGGGCGAGTAGTCCTGGATGCGGGACATGTTTATGGTTGGTGATCCAGTAGGATCAGGTATTTATCTATCTTAGGTATTGCATAGCAAATCAACTCCTACTGGTCTACTATGATTTTGTTGAACTTAAACCTATGAACTCACCAGCGTAAGCTGACCTTTTAGCATGATTTCTCAAGAAATTGAGAGGTGTTTGGAATACGTGATCGGTGGAAGCTTGGCAAGAAGGCGGGGTGCAAGGATCATTTCTAACTCTGATAAACTTTGGGGACCTATTTTATGAAATCATGTTTTGGGCCTAATATTTATACTTTTGGATTAAACGTTTCGAATACTTAAATTTGGGATTGGTTTTGAATGTTAAATGACCATCTTTTTGCTATACTTGTGTGAAATACCAATCCAATAGTAACGCCCCGAAAACTTGGTTAAGTCTTCCGCTGTACCGAGATTTGGAGGTGTTACAATAATCACATTATAAATTGTGATAATCATATAATGATAAGATAATAAATGTGATTATATATATAATCACAAGTGAATTGGAATGACATGTTATAAGTGTAGGACTTACAAATATAACATATGGGATTCTTCAAAAACATGTGTGGTTTAAGGTGGTGATTTGTCTAAAAGAAGAATGTTAGTAGATGAAGCTATGAGTAATCAAAATGATGCCATCTATACGTCATGCTTGATTCCTTGGTCTATAGTATGCTAGATTTGGAAAATTAGTATTATGATACGGAAAAAAATTAACATAAGACATTCAAAAAGTGTGCATACACTAGTATGAAACTTGTGAAGTGACAAATTACTAATGATCTTGATGTCATATCTATGTGAGAATAAGACAACCTACTTGTATAAACGAGATTAATACATTGAAAGAGATAACCTTTCTACAAAATTCTTTAGATAAATTCCATGTGGGGGATTCCGGCCTAGCTAGAGTTCAAAAGGACATCAACAAATATGAAGTTCTTGCCTAGTTGGAATACTCAAGAATTGCCTGGAGCATGATATATTTAGAGTTGAATGAAACTAATTTTTTTTCAAACATATTATGTTGATACGACAACTAATCTCGGCATGGATTATCCCTATTGACAATATGAAGTCATAGAATAACTTTGCAGATTCGCTAGCGAAAAGCTAAATGTGAGATTTAGTTAGCAAGTCGTGAAAAGAAATGTGACTAAAGCCCTTGAAAAGTTTATATGAAGGAAAACCTAACCCAGCTGACTGGAGATCCCAAGATCTAGGTTCAATAGGACAACCTAATTGTATAAACCGAGGTCACTGTGGGGGAGTAATAAACTCCAAATTTATTTAAGGGAGTTAGTAAACTTCCTAGTCCATTCCTATGACAGTGACAATATGAGGTTAAGCATATGGCTTTTAATGATTAATGGAGAATCACCTATGTGGGAGAGAAGTGGGGTCGCTTCTAAGGGAATTGTGGGGGCATAATTCTTAACAGCTCTCGCAGAATCAGGCTAATGTTCATGACCATAACGAACATAAATATGAGAACCAAAATGTGTCAAGGAGATATTTGTGTGAATATATATTGTCTTCTCCACAAACAGCGAATAGCAAAGACATAAGTTCTACTGGCTGCTTTAGGTTAAGTATATTTCACGAGGGAAGGTTCAAAGGGTAACACCTACCTATCCTATGCAAATATCAACTACAAAACTCTATTACATCATCGAGTCTTGAATTTTGTTTTCTTTTATCAATTGCATTCATGTGGGGGATTGTTGGAAAATGTGGTCAAAGGAGTTGAATGACAATTGATGTTTGTCATCATGTGTACTAATGTGAATTGAAAATAAAATTAATTTGTGGTTTTATTTTAATTCATGAGACATTAGTAAAATTAATGTTGTTAATTAATTATGACCATTTTCTTTCAATTCCATTTCCTATAAGTTGAGAGCTCTCCTCTCATTTCCAAACCCCAAGAAACACAACTCATTCCTTTCCATTTGTTTAACATTCATCCGACCTTGTGTGCCCGGTTCGTAATGGAGTGAAGGCACGGTTTTGGTTCGCCTTGATAACCCGTTTGTGCTAACGGAGTTATCCGTTGTTGTTGTATCCTGGGAGATAGACGTTCACGATTATCAAGCACCGTGGAGAGGACGAATTTGTATTAAGGAAACCGTGAGCATCACAAGCCTCAACATTTCCCTTACTTGTGTTTTTTTTTGAGTCTCAACAATCAAAAGAAGTATGGTATTATTTTCTACACTTTTATGTTTTTCATTTTATGATTTATTTGTCTCTAGTAGCAATACACACATAATATATATACAACAACTTAAACATCGACGACAAATGCGACGGTTGGAGAGCTATGTTGGGGGAGAAAAAGAGAAGCAGAAATCCTCACGTTTTGTCGTCCTGTGTGGTTATAATAGATATGATTATCTGTAATAACAAGATAAATAGAACTCGTAGCTAGACTAGAACTTTGTTCGTAGTAGTAAGATGTATAAAAATATAGCTTATGCACACATAACAGTGCAAACCCCATCTTTAAAAAAAATGACCATGTGGTACGTCCCAGTGCCATAATCTTGATATAAGGAGCGAAGGCTTCTTAATCTCGAGTAAAATTTATTCAAAAATTTTCAAATACTTTTTAAAAGGTTTTTTAAAATTTTGCTCAAGATATAATATTCCCTCTTGTTTTTCAAAGATCTCAAAAGTGTTTCACTTATTGAGGGGGAGTATTACAAAACTTTTTGTTCTTAAAATCAAATGTTCTTGTTATCTGTTTCTCCCAAGTAATTTCAGAACCTCAAAAAGCATATTTTAATCATCATTGTTTTCAAAAACAACTTGATATGCTATTTTTGAGGGGGAGAAATGATATTAAAATATGTTGATCATGGAGAACCCTGCATAATCTATCGACCTCTCACTCCGAGATGTGTTGGTATTGAAACAGGGGGCAATGCTCCAGTCTCTGACTACTAAAACCAAAACGCACTTAATTGAGTCTAGACGCACGAGATTCATCAAAATATCTCTTAGGATACACTTCCATTAGTACTCTTGTGTTCACATTAAATGAACAGAAGTTGTACATCGAGTTATGTGATCTCACAAAATATGATCACCACGTCCCAATAGGTCTATAGTCGTGGAGTGATACTTTGGTATACTTCAGCGACTCACCTGTCTTATTGGTATACTTCAATATACCTTAGTAAGCCTTCTTGAGGGCATCCAATTTAGGAACAACCTTTGTGAGGATTAGAGTTTTTTTTTCACACTATGTTGTTGACACTCTCGACATCCAAACCTGTAAGTGCTGGAAATCCCGCTAAGGAGATTCATTTCACGAATCGAGTCCTGAAGACGTGGATCTTTACTTGGAAATTATTCTAAGTATTGATAATTGTCCCTAACAGGATTTGGACAACTGATGTGCCCGACTAAGGTGAATGGAATCAATACATTCATTAGTAAAACAAATGTAGTGGTATATTATTTATGAAAAGTCCATAATGATCGATTGGCTTTTATGACTAACGGTGAATATGCAGGTACCAGAAGTTGTTCCAGATCCATTGTCATATGAAGAATTGACATCCTCCACACTCATGCCAAAGCAAAGAGTCTCCTCAAGTTAAGATCAAGTCAAAAGCATCATATGTAAAGATGAAAAGAGGAAGATCAAGTATATCAACACACAAGCATGAAAATACAAAGTCATAAAGATCTAGGGAGGATGTCGACCCAAATAAATAAAAGACTCAAGGAAGTGATGATCACAACAACAATAACAAAGAACAAAGATTTAAAGCATGAAGAGTCTCGAGCAAAGAACACCAAAGATTTGAAGACGTCAAACGACTTATGATGACCAACCCCTATGGGGAGATTGTTGGGAAATCGTTTAATATTGTAAAGTGTCGGTCATTAATGTTATAATATGTCGTTAGTTAAAATGGTTCATAATAGTTAGTTTATCGGGTTGGCCTATGTAGTGAGCCTATGGGCCGAACCCTAAAGCATGTAAAAACTATAAATACCTCTTCCCACTAAGGGAAGGGTGTTGTTTTTTATTATTACAATTTCACTTATTTAAAGAAGTCCCTTCCACTTTCTCTCTCTCTCATTTTTCTCTCTAGAGATAATACATTTTTTGTGTAACAATGACTCAAGAAGTGACCTAAGGCTGCCCACAATCGTGACCTGGGTCACCGCCTGACACATCAGTTTCTCTCTCTGGCAACCAGACACGACCAAGTTGCCACATTCGATAACCGACTTTTTTTTTTTAATTCAAACATTTTAAACAACAAATTTAAAATTCATTAAAAATAAAAACATTACAATACTAAATTCAAATAAACATTAAAAACATTACCTAAATTATTCAAATAACCTTAAAAACTTAAACTAATAATCTAAGTCGTAGCGTGCCTTGATTGTTGCCTTAATTTCTATCAGTTCGACTAGTTATCGTGGGGGCAAACTTTGCTCGATTGGGGTATTGTAGAAAATTAAGTCTTGCTCCCGTTTTGATTGGGCCATTAATGCCATTTGCTATTTTTGGAGCTCAATTTTCTCTCTTTTCATCTCCAGCTCTTTTTCCCTCAACCTTATGTACGCATCTTCTATACCCTTACCTTTTCCCGATTTGTCGGCTTGAACCTGAAAAAGGTTTTGACTAACGAACTAACAAATGATTCTGATGGATGATCACGAGAGGAGGAGGATGATTTCCTCCTGGCTGCGTCACGACCTTCTGGTCGGATTTTCTAGTCTCTTCCCCATCATCAGAATCATCCACGTCTTGGAAATTTAAAGGACCTTGTGTTGACCCCGAGGTAGTTGTAGAACCCTTTGATTTCTTCCGACTATTCGTTCTGAAAGCAGGCATCTCACAATTCTTCCAAGCATCATGAGTCCTCAAAATTTTCTAACACTCCTCCAAGATAAAATCATGACCGTACATCATAGGGTATTCTCTAAGAGATTTTTGTTTGTCGTCTGCATCATTCTCACCACTTCCACGATTTTGCTTGATATTATCCATAATAGCACCAAAATTCCCAACCCTATTATGAATCCTATTCTTCCATTTGGTCGTGATGGAGTCGTAGGTTCATTCTGAGCCAGTTTCCTTTTCAAATTACGCTATCACCTCCTCCCAAAAGCGGTGCCTGTTGATAGCGTTTCCTCTCTGCAAATTTTTTGACACAAAAACCCAAGCTCTACAAAGCGCGATCTCTTCCGCCTTTGTCCATGGTTCGGCATTTTTGGTTGGTTCGGGCTTTTTGCCTTTGTCATTTGCCTTTGTAGCACGTCTTGAAGGCTTCTTTGGTTTGATGTCTGACGTCTCTTCGACATCATCATCGTCTTCAAAAGGAATGGAATCGTGGTACGAACCGTGACCCGAACCTTGCCCCATCGAAGCATCTTGACTCAGATAGTTTTGGGTCGAGTATTGTTGAGTCGGATACTCAGGCATATAATCCTCCAAATCCATATCAAGATTAGCACTACGAAGCGGGGAATAATCGTGATACGGTTGGGAAGGATTCAAGAAGTCCATGTTAGGACGATACGACGACCCACTTGGTTCTTGGTGATAATCCGTATTAGATCGTTGCGGTGGGACAAATTGACGATTAACGTAAAACGGGTTTTGATTTTGATTTGGTTGTGGTAGTCGTGATTGATATTCAAAAGTTGGTGGACGTGAGCGAATACGCCGATTTTGTGGTGGTGTTATGCCGGTTAATTCAAAGTTGTTTTCCGGCGAGAAATTCAAATCCGATGCATTTTGGGGTAGTCGGGATCGTCGGTT
Organism: Chrysanthemum makinoi; assembly: GCA_910596185.1. Taxonomy (NCBI): domain Eukaryota; kingdom Viridiplantae; phylum Streptophyta; class Magnoliopsida; order Asterales; family Asteraceae; genus Chrysanthemum; species Chrysanthemum makinoi. Next base: position 104,605,128 of record OU343216.1, on the reverse strand, counting down.
TTTGTGGTGGGGTTTTTCTTTGACATGGTGAATATGGATGAGAAGTAGTTTGAGGTTGGAAGTGAATATGGATGAGAAGTAGTTTCAGGTTGAATGGTGTTTGAAATTGTGTGTGTGTGTTTGAGGGTGTTATAGATGTAAAGGGTAAAGTTTGTTAAAATTTTTGTTTTATTTTTTTATTTTTTTTTTTATTTTTATTTTTTTTTAATGCTACAAACGGTAACATTTTTGAAACTCAAAGTGTGTTTAAAATCGGTTGGATTTTAGATAGACGAGTTTTTTTGTTGCTCGACCAATATTCGACCGACCCATCACACTCGCCACGACCAACTTTAAAGTCGGTCATCATAAACGAACGATTTTTTCATTCGACGCAAAACTAAGCGAAACACCTTTAATATTTATGGCAAATGATTGAAAAAAGTATCATACTTGCCACCATTTTCTTTTATGGGTAGCGAACAATTTTTTTGCTTTTGTGGGTACTTTTCTTTCAAATTTATTCTTTTTAGGTATTTTGCGAAATTTTTGGACATTTTTGCCCCTCTTAGCTAATAGAATTTTTTTTTCCGAAGGGCAAAAATGTCACATAGTACTCTTAAAAGGATGAATTTGAAAGAAGAGTACCCACGAAAGCAAAAAAAATTGTTCGCTACCCACAAAAGAAAATAATGACTAATATGATACTCTTTTCAATCATTTGCCCTAATATTTATTTTTGTCTGTCAGTTGATTTATAGATATGGCTTTGAATATAGTGAAAGGTTTTGTAATGTGAGAAGTTGTAATAAGTCATAGTTGTCAGGATCCCAATCCTGATATTAGGATATTACGATTTTACGATACTGCAAAGCAAAAACGATCCGGATCCTACATAGGATCTTTGCAAGCTTAAGATTTTATAGGATCCCGATCTTTAACAAACGATCTTACGATCTAATCCGATCCGATCTTACTTTTCTCGAATTACAAACTAAAAAACTACAAATTTATGGGTTGTTTGTTTATAGAATTCAAAAAACAACATGTTAATCTTTTTAAACATTTTATAATCATAATTTAAGACAACATTTATATGAAACATTCATAGTATTTTATGGTTATAATATATTAGAATTTATAGATTTGTATAAAATTACATAAACTATTAAGAAATAACATTAGAGTAGGATCTTAAGATCCGATCCGATCTTACGATCACGATCTTGCAAAGACGAAAACGATCCTGAGTAGGATCCCGATCTTGACAACCTTAACACGCGGAATAATCAAACTTGTAATGTGAGAAGTTGTAATAAACTTGAAAATTCAACATGAAAAAAATGAAAAATGTGGCCTACTACATGGACCTCCTATTTAGCAGGGTCAATTAATATTCCGCGAATTCACGGCCTTGATTTGAGTTTGATTTGTTTAACTAAAGAGTAAACTCATTGAATTATTTTTGAAATTTGAAATATAAATTTTCTTTATAAGAAGAATAAGTAAATAAATAAATAAATAAAAATGAAAAGAGTGCTAAATCTTATGTCATTAGTTTAGATTTTACATTTTGGATGCTTGATAAAAATTTGCAATTAGTTCACGTGTTATAGATTACTGTATTGAACTACTCAATCAGGTAAACAGAGAAGCCAATGATCCGCTAGCACAGCGGTGAGGCACTAGGGAGTTTTCCCCATGGGCCCAGGTTTGAAACCCGTCAAAGAGTGGGGAACGGCTTGGATTAAATCCCATCCCTTAGGGGGTGATATGGGGTGCCGAGAAAATACACCGACCTCAACTTGGCAGATTACACGTCTAAAAATATAAATTATTAATATCCAAAAATCATGGAAAATAATTTGGAGGCCTAAAGATGGGACTAACCATATGTCAAAAAAGATGTGGCAATAAGTTATTGGTTTGTGAAGAAGCGGGTCCCTCTAATGTAACCAATAAGACACTGACACATAGGTTTAAACATGTAATTAGGCACACCGTTTAGACATGCCAATCAATGCTCAAAAATCATATTACACCTTCTATGTCTTTTCCTTTTACCAAGAAAAAAGTTTACTATTATGAAAGGAAAGGACTTTATTCAATATTTTAAACGGATTTGTACATTATATAATTATTGTGTTTTGTAATATCTTAGGCTAAATATAATACGAGTAACTTTTATTTTACCTTTCTTTAGAAATAAAGATGAATATATTGAGAAATTAGAGTAAATACTCTCTTAACTAAACATCTTCCAATTAAAATCAAACACATAAATAATAACTCTTACCTCTTTTGCAATATATTTGTTGCAATTAATAAACAAAAACTAACTAAATGATTTGTATTAGCCAAAATCCTATTCTATAGCCAAAAAATAAACAATAATTAATTACAACTTTAAATCGTGACAATATCATTACATTTTATTAAACACATATAGTATCTTTATAGTCAACATATTTATGATCTAGCGATATAAAGTCTGTATTTACATTCCACCAACCAAGTTGCATGTTCTAGTAGAAAAAACATATATGTAAGCATATACTTTCTCATTTTACAAATATATATTTTATGCTATAAAATTATTTTGTAATCATTGAAAGTCAACAACATCATATTAAATCAAATCATTAAATACCATTTCCAGTTATACCCCTTCCTCTGGTCCTTCTTCTCCCTCTGATTTGTCTTGTCTTTTGCAGCTGTAATACAACCACACAAAAAAAAACATTCTTAAAAACAAACTTTAGTTCAAACCAACATTAGAAACGTGTTAGTTTTCTCGTTTTCAAAATAGATTATGCATTTTGAATAAACACAACTAGCTTTAATAAAGCATACGTGCTTTAAGACTACGTCTGGATTTGATTCTGCTGTTTGATATCGCGATAACTAATGGAGTCTTTGTCACGTCACCATCACTCTAGAAAACTTTCCAGTAATGCGGGTTCATTTTCGGGCAAAAACGCTTACTCAGGCGTGTTTTCGGGTCATAGGAGAAGTGGAGCTGCAACAGTTGACGTGCAAGATTATAAGGAGATATTTGGGAGCTCAAAAAGTGATAGTTCTATACCTGTGCTTGATGTTTCGAGTTTAGAAGGCGCGTTTGATGACTTGAGTGCTAAGTTAAGGAGTTTGAAACCGGATTATGACAAGATATTTGGCGGTTTTCGTGATCATGATGATGTTGTTTGTTCTTTGGATGATGTTTTTGCTTCCGACAAAACTACTAGGTGAGTTTTGGTTTTATTTTTTAGATTTTAGTAATTTATTATCTAGAACGCGTTTTGTTAAAAAGTTTTGTTGTTGTTAAGTTCTTGATGTTATTAGTGCTAATTGTAGTTTATTATATGCGACGGCCGTTTTGGCATACGTGAAAGTATGATACTTTTGGTTGTTACTATATGATGGCATAGATGATGATTGCTTATTTGAACTTTTTGTATGCTTATTCAGTTTTGGTTTAAATACTTGTTTTGAGTGTTTGGATAAAAGCAAAATTGAATTAGTCGTAAATATTCCAATTAGCAGATTTGCCATTTTTTATAGCATAAGCATACATAAGCGATATCTCTTGCATTACGTTAAGGCTAAAGCTGATTATCTGTCAAATACTCAATTATGTTTAATAAGCAATCCCAAACACCCCTTATGTTTGAAATGTAACAGCCGGCCAGACAAAAAAGTCTGGAATACACCAAACCTAATGTTAATACTTGGGGATTCTGTCGTTTGTAAGTTGTGATAGTTAAAGAGAACTTTTCTTGTGTTCCGTCAATTTTTGCAGTAGAAAAATCTATACCACAAGAATTTGATCTGATTGTAACAGAAGATTGGTAAGAATTTACATTTTGGTTCAAAAGATTTGAAATTTATATATTTTCCTTTAATCTTGT
>OU343216.1:104521445-104601141 GCA_910596185.1 Chrysanthemum makinoi | reverse complement strand
TTTTCAAAAAGCTGCAAAAGGGTATAGATTATGCGGATTCAGATGCACGACATTGTTTCATGATTTACATTAACATATCATTCATAATAAAATACCACGTCGAGGTTATAAACTTATCGCAAAAGATTAAGCATTATATCATCATAATCATTGCACATGTGAGTTTCTATAGCCTGATTTATTCAAGTTTTTACTTTATTTCAAACCTACAAGGGAGAATACATTGCACATCATTTTTATTACGATACCAAGTATATCAAATTCATTACATTGCTTAAGTTACCTCATTGCCGCTAAATGTCCCCATTTCATAATCATGAACCGTTAATTTTAGAAGCTGTATGAGTGGATAGATCTATCGAGGTGACACTCCATCCGGCTGGTGGATTCCAACCGGACGGATGCATTTCATTTCATTATCATTATTTGAGTTTTTTTGGCAAAACACTCTGTTGGGGCGAACATCAGTCAAGCTTCTATGTCATGTGCTTAAAGCAATTGTATCATTTTTGTGACATCATTACTAACTTATACTTGTGGTAGTCGTATTAAACATATACATAAACTCTATGAACTCACTCAAACTTTGTGTTGACACTTTTAGCAATGTATTTTCGTGTAACTAAAGCATTCACTTCATGGCATGCATGTGGACATATCATAGAGTGGGTGACGCTGCCTCACATGGGATTTATACACTTTAAAAACATCGTTAACTTGTACCAAACTTATTTCCGTACATAGTAACTTTCATTTGGGACCTATCTTTGTAACTCTGAATGTTTTTAGTATATCAAACGATGTGTTTTCCAAACGACACTTTAGGTCGTTCAATATATCTCAGAATCGTGATGCTATGACAGCCAACCCCGTGAATTCCACCTCACCGCAAAATGTAATTGGGTGTGACAAATGATTTTGTCATATTTCTGTTATATGTTGACGACATGTTGGTTGCAGGCCCCAACAAAGATCGTATCGGTAAACTGAAGGCACAACTCGCTAGGGAATTCGAGATGAAAGACCTTGGACCCACAAACAAGATTCTAGGGATGCAAATTCACCGAGATAGAGTTAGTAGGAAAGTTTGGCTTTCACAAAAATTATGAAGAAAATCTTGCAAAGGTTCAATATGCAAGATTGTAAGCCAATATCAACCCCGTTTCCTACTAATATCAAGTTATCCTCCAAGATGAGTCCTAGTAGTGAAGAGGAGAGGATGGAGATGTCTCGAAAGTACCGTATGCATCGCAGAAGTGGGAAGTTTAATGTTCGCGATGATTTGCATGACACTGCATATGCACATGAAATGGGAGTAGTGAGTCGGTACATGGCGGAACCCGGTAGAGAGCATTGGGAGTCGTGAAGAGGATCCTTAGATAATGTTAAAGGAACCTCGATGTTGCATTGTTTTGGGGAATCGAACTTAATTGTCAAGGATATGTTGATTCCGACACGCAGTGATCTTGACGGAAGTAAATCAACCACCGTATGTGTTTACACTCGCGAACAAAGAAGTCGGGTTTCAAAACTCGGTAGTCTGTGCTATGTCAACGACGGAAGCAGAATATGTTGCAACAAAGCCAAAGAAAGAAGCGAGATGGTTGAAGATGTTTGGAAGAGCTCGGACACGAATGAGAAACTTACTCTATTTTGAAATCGAGCTTTGTATCCGGCAAGGAATCCAAAGATTTCATTCAAAGACAAAGCATATCTGAGTTCAATATCACTTCGTTCGTGAGAAAGTGGAAGAAGGAACCGTGGATATGCAGAAAATACATACTGATGATAACGCGCGGATTATCGACAAAAGCAATCAAGCGTGACAAGTTCATATGGTGCCGATCCTCATGCCTAGCGGAAACGTAGCAAATATGGAAGTGCAAGAGGATAATCTGGTGAAGATTGATTGAGCCTCAATCTAATCTTCTGGGAGATTGTTGGATATGATACATTGTATCGTGGATAAGAATCTTGCAAGTGGACCACAAGTTGGTATGCTATGAGGTCATGGATGATTCCAATGTTCAATTTGAGTGCCTATAAGCTAAAGTGAGACATACTTCATTTGTCATCCCATTCCAAAGCAAAAACAAAGTGTTTTTGGTCTTATTCTTTCTCCTAGTCTTTGAGTTAAATAGAGAGTTTGTAATATCTCCTAATACAAGAGATATAAGTGTTTATCCTTGTAGTTAGCGGAAGGTGTAACTCTAGTTTTCATCATAGTGAAACGTATCTTTCCTTGCCCTGGTTTTACCCTATTGGGGTTTCCACGTTATATCCGTGTCATCTTTTATTATATTTCATATTTTAGTTGTGGGTTTGCTTCAGTCCGGTGTCACTTTTCTCAACAAATGTATCATAAAGGGTCTGCGTATCTTTGAAACGAGTTGGATGGGGCCAAAAGAGGTTAGTTTGGTTTGTATTTACCAATGTTGTGTATGTTTTGTTTATATCCAATTGCATGTAACTCTGATGGAAGAAATAGAATGACGAAAGCAAGCAAGCAAGAACAAGAGGACGGATGGGATTGACGTAACAAACCCAAAATGACATTATCTTGTTTTATATCAGATATATTGACTAAGGATCAAATGAGAAGAATTCTTAAAATAAAAGGGATGAGAAATAACTATAACTACACATTACAGATTCATAAATTTGAATTAGATGCATAATATTTTAGATGCATCATAATATATTTTCTAACTAAAATTTAGATGCATATACATATATTAGATGTGTTTTCTCAAGTTACCGAATCCTATGTATTTTCATCCTCTCGCTGGTCAAATTTGTTGCTAGTACTACTTTCGATTGCTTTCACTTATAACTTTCAAACTAATTATGATGCATCTAAAAGAATAAAGATGCATCTAATTCAAGTCGATGCATCTCAAATATGAGGTTATAGTTATTTCTCATTTTTCTCATTTTAAGTTTTCTTCACTGGATCCTTACTCCGTATATATTATCCATTTGTATTGGATTTGTTATTCGAATATTGGATTGCTAGGTATATTTGCAGATTTACAATAAGACTTGAGAGTGACTTGAGAGTTAGGATCAAATGAAAAAATAAAATTAAAATAGAATGATGGTAAAGAAATCATAACCATACAATCTAGATGCATCTACAAATGTTGATGCATCTTTACTAAAATTTCCTCTCAATTTAAAATGTGTACTAGAATTACTTCTCACATTTCTTATTATAATTATTCTTCCCGGATCCTTACTCTAAGACTTGAACCTAGATTCTTTATGTATTTAGTTTTTATATTTCATAAGATTTTGCAAAAGGTAAATAAATTTGGATGTAATTAACTTAAAAAAACCTACATGTTTGTGACGGAATAATGATGGAACCACAAATTTGATTTTGTCGGCAATCTGTAACTAAACGTCATAAAGTCGGTAATCATGTCACTATCTACCAACGGTTACGCGTTGGTAAAATCCGGCAGTGTTTTCCTTACAGTTATCCGTCAGTAATATCTGTCAAAAGACGTTACTAATATACATTGTTGATTTGTCGCTAACCCGTTAGCCATCGGTAATTTAAGTCGGTAAACCGTCAATACCAATGTGTGATTTTGAAATCCTTCAGTAAAACCGTCACTAAAACACCACATATATATGATGAAAGTGTTCCGGCAGTGAACCATCGGGATGTAACCGCCGGTGTTGCCTAGTTTTCTTGTAGTGGTATCACCTTAGAGGGGGTTTCTATTTTAGGTATTGCCACTAGTGTGTTCAACAATCTTTAAGGTTATTACACACTTTTATTCTATGCATGATGTGACTCTTCGGTCGACCAACCACGGGATTTGATGCAGTCACACATGTTTGATCGGCAACGACTAAATAACACAAATTAAAGCAAGCTAGTAGCTAAAAACGGGACGGAACCATTTGACCAAATATGACCGGGTGCACAAAAAAATTTGAACCGTAATATAATAGAAACAAATTTTGATGGACCGGTACATTTAAGATACATTAAGAAAAATTGATGTTTTTTGTTAAAAATTAACACTATATCAAAAAAATTACGAAGTTCTCGAGAACCTGCAAAAACCCCTTCCGTCCATGCTAGAAAACATAATGTGGTGTGTTTGATATATGAAGGTAAGGTGAGTTACTTGCATGCCCCACTACAAAACAACCACCTTAATTAGGTTCAAGCGAATAATCGTTGCATGAAGTTTACCGTGATATGAGTAAAAGGCCGTGATACAATGAATTCACTACTTTCAAATATCAACAAACACTTTCTTCCACTTCAAAAATTAACAGAAGCAATTTTGATTTTTTACGAAGCCGGCGTGTTATCAAAATTTTTACTTGGGTATGTAATATTCAAATATATGCAAATGAGATGATTTATGTCGACTACATACATGGAAAAAAATGTTAGGTTCAATACTTCAATGACTCTTACAAATTTATTGATTATTAAATGTTATAAGCATGTACATCAGTTTCGTGGGACCCCAGGACAACAATATGAGACATATCTCAAGACTACCCACAAAACTTTGTTCCAATCCAGAACAAACAAGTTGAGAACATGCTCTCTGGTCTCAACTTGACATACATATCATGTGAACATGTCCTTTAAAGAATTTATGGATGTACCAATGTACCATTGAGATTCAAGGATCTTGAAAAAGCAAATTACGATGTTCAGAAAAATAAAAAAAGCAAATCACAGCTTATATTGTCCCCCTCCTATACACAGCAAGGCTTGTTTACTTTCCATTTAATGGGAAAAAAGGTGGGCTCAGTGTCTTTTAATTGAGAGACTCACAAAAGTTAAAGTCTCCCAATTAAAAGGCTAGTTAACTGATTTGCTTCAAATCACTTAATTTGGTAAACACACCCGAGTATATTGACCCCTCCCATACACTATAGTGTTTCAACAAATTTCTTGAATAATAACTCGATATTATGTATAAACATATATCGACTACTTTCGAAATTACAATTATCAGCAGAATTAGTAACTGCTACTGAATCCAGTAGAAATTATTCAGAGCAAAGTTTGGCCCCCATTTATAAATTTCCAAGCTTAGCCTCTAAAAATGAAATTCAGGCTAAACTCTAAAACAGCAAATCAGCAAAAGAAAAGGATATATTATATCTAATGCAGTATGCAGAACTAAAAGAAATGCAAAGTCTAGGTATAGTAACTTCTCATGCAATGCTTTTTTGTTTGGTAAATTGCTAATAAATAAAGTAAAGTTCATAAATAAATAAATATTCGGCTACTATCACCACCTATTTCTCCTCAGAGTTGAATCTATTCCATGCCGCCTGTTGACATTGCATACACAAAAATAACACAGGATGAGTATACAATTGGAAAATGTCGTGAACGAGGGAGTGATCCTCATGACTGATATCATACATCAAAAGGATCAATTGCATACCTTTAAAAGATCAAAAACCTTTTCACATATATACTTTTGTTGAATGCTTGCTCCTCGTTGTTGCAGTTTGTCAGGATGAACGCAAAGGGTAGCTTTTCTGTAAGCTTTCTTTACAGCGGCACTGCTTGAGATATCTGTCAATGTAATCGGTTGCCAACCACTTTCGGGTCCAAGAATCTACAAGTTCAAGAATTTAGTTAGAAATCGGAAACAATCTGATACCGCACATGATACTTAAAAGTTTGGGGTAAAATCAAATTGAACAACTAATATATCCTAGATTGCATAACAGGGAACCATCTTCGGTAAAATATCCAAAACCAACTTTTTTGATCATAAAAAACCATCAATCTCATATCTTTAGGTAATCTTCTTGGTTAACCGTTTTCCAAGTTTAACATGAGAGCCACATAAATAAACAAAAAAAGGCTCAACATGGTTAAAGTTACCAAGCGCCAAGTATTACATTATCATTTTGACCCGTTAACAGGGTGCCAGGCCAGATTACCTTCAATTAACTTTTTTGGAACTTTGATAATATTTTGTAGCATAAAACAGTTGGTCGCCTGCACTTTAGGAACTCTTTGGTTACTTTTTTTCTTCTATAATTAGCTATTCCTGGTGTAGTTCGGTTTTGGTGCCAAATCTCACAAAGGAGTCTAATATATCAAACATAATCAGCGCCATGGACACTTATTTTGGCTTATCACTCCACAATATTCATTACTGAAAGTACTTTCTATTGAGAGATATTCAAAACGAAATTATCATACAAACATGATTTAAGGAGGAAGTTGTGCATACATGTTGAAGCGTTGAAAGCAACATACGCAAGTTCTTTTCTTTCCCATTTGACCACCTTTTGATATCAGCGTCAAGATTTTCTGCCAACCGCTGTAATAAAAAACGGATACAAAATCGTAAGAGACAATAATGAAAGTATAAAAACGGATCATAAATTCTGTTTTACTAAGGATCGTTACATTTCTCTCAGCTTGTTCCTTCGCTGCAAGTAGATCTCGCTTCTTTTTCTGCAGCGCTTTTTCTAAAAAGAAAACACCAAATTAATCAGTTATCTAGCATGTTTATAAACCAGTTATTTAATTATTGAGAAAACGCAACACATACAGCTCGTTCCACGATCCTGTTGTGCTTTTCTAACTTTGCTTTAGCCCTCAAAGCGGATTCAGAACTGTTTAAATCCTGCACGAACAACAATAATACAATATAAATAACAATAGCAATAAGATTGTTTTGCATTAAAACCAATGTACTTTTGCTTTTGTACATCTACTGGTAGATGGTTGTGTCCTATTTGAGTAATTGCTATATAAATCTCACAATAATAAAATTATCATTTTTTGACAGCCTGTTTCAAGGATTTTAGTCACAAAATGACCAAATCAGGACGCTTAAACATCTTTTGACAACTCAGATATACAGAAGAGTATTATGACAAAAACGGGACAGATGAAAATGTAATAACTTTGATAGCAAGAATATACTACTTACAGCAGCAGTTTTCTGAGACACTGCCTTTTCTAAAGCTCGTTGTCGAGCCTCTAAAGTGGCTCTTTCAACTGCAGCACGTTCTGCTCTACGCTTCGACTGTTCAGAACTTCGTTCAGATGATGATTGAGTCCCAGCAGAAGCTTTTGTGGCCTTATCTAAGGCATCAGCCGTCTTTCTTTGTCTAACTTCCACAGTAGCTTTTTCAACAGCAGCACGTTCACGGGCCTCAGCAAAAGCTCGCTCACGAGCTTCACGGACTGCTCTCTCAACTGCTAATCTGTTCCTCTTGGCAGTCATCTCGTCAATCCTTCTGGAGTAATCTTTTTCACTTTCCTTTATTTCATCTTCCTTATCTGTCTCATTTGTAGGTTCTTGAGATGCTTTGAATTTGTTACTTCCGTTGTCGGGTATTTCATTATGGGGCACTTGGGTATTACTTTCGTCTTCCTCTAACTTCATGCGATGCATAGTGCCTGAAGATGATTCAGATTTTATATCATTCTCTTCAATTTCATGTTGTCCAAAGCCAGTGTCGTCTGAACCAAGAGCTGCCAGATCGTCAGATTTCACTTCACGTAAATCATCATCATCGATATCAGAGGCAGATAGATCTGTATCTTCTACTTGATATTCACTCGAAGATCGTGCTACATCATCAACTTCTTGAGTTGTTTCCACATCGTTATCATTCATATCAATTTTACTGGAATCATGAATACCATTTATGCTATCAGATTTTTCCACAGCTTTATCATCACATGATAACTTATCCTCAAATTCCTGATCAGAAGTGTTATCCAAATTTTCATCCGTCGTTTCAGCTGTGTGGTTTTCTTCTTGTTCCATCTCACGATCATCATGTTCTTCTGAGATATTATCGAACTTTTCCACACTCTCTTTACTTTTTTCTGTGATATCATCACAAGTTTGCTCATTCTCATTTGTTTCCACCTCACAAACATTATAAAACATCTCACTCGTTTCTACTTCCTTGTGGATTTCAACGTTGTCATCATCTTTAACTTCGTTCACACTCTCAGACCATTCGGAATCCTCATCAATCCCTTTGTCACTTTCGGCATGTTCTCGTTCAAGAACCTCCTCTTGTTTCTCATTTCCCAATAACTCTTGAGGTGCTCTATATTCATCTTCCACCTTTTGAGACACAGTTAAGGTATCCGATTCATTACTTAATTCCTGGGCGTTACTTAATCTTACGTCATCCTTAATCTCTTTCGTTTCTATGGCCATATCATCTTCTACTCTTTCAGCAGATTTTTCAAGCTCTTTCACATCACTCTGGTGTTCCAAGATGCCAATGGTCGGTTTAGTTACCTCGATTCTGTCTTGATAATCATTCACAAACATGTCATCCGTTTCATCGTCGTGCACAAAGTCCGAGGGCTCGGTCCTGGATTTTTCTGTGCCAATTGATACAGAAGACAAAGTTGCATTCTCATGGTTTTCAACTGACTCAAGAGGTCTGGATTCTGTTTGACCCGTAACTCGTATGGAACTAGAAACAGTGGTATCATCTGTAGGCTTTGAATGTTCTTTAGTTGATTCTGAAATTTTGCCGTTTATTTCATCTATAACCTTCTTTGCAGCAAAAAGTTTCTTACCATCTATGGAATTAGGTAAAACGTCGTCAATTTTACCTTCAACGGTAGAACTAATTTTGGAATTTTTATTTGAAATGCTTTTAAGACCTTTCTTCTTTCTACCAACTGATTCTTTTGCAATCCGTATAGTTTCTTGAGCCTTCTCAATGGCTTTTCTCAGAGCCGCTGCAGAAACATAAGCAGTTGAATTTACATCAATTTCTTCATCGAAATAAGTACTTGAAAATCCTCCTGGAAAACTTTCAGATGTTGTATGATTAGCTAAATGGTCCCGTGAAGCTGAAGGAGACGATACTCTGGCGTGATGTATTTTAAGATCATTGTCAGAAGTTTTAAAATATTTATATTCAGAAACGGGTTCAACGGGTTGATGTTTGTTTTGTTTCCTGACAACATTTTCTGAGGATCGTTTCTTGGGTGAGGAAGTGCGTTTCTCTGGTTCCATTTTTTGTGAAGGAATGGGTAGGGGTTCGTCAATGAAACAAGTGAATCCAGGAGTATCACGTAACTGTGTGACATGTTTTGTTACGTCTGACCCATCTATACTTTTTGGGCTGATCTTGTTATATGACATGTTAAACTGCTTCACTTCATCGGAAGATTGACGAGACCAGTTATCTGAATCTTGTGAAGATGAAGTTGTTGATGAAGGCGCCCTAAAGACAACATTAATTGAAGTTGGAACCTAATTAGTATACGTCGATTAAAATTACAGAACAATTCATAAAAGAAAATAGACTACTAAAATGGCAAATACTATTCGAAACTTCCTAAAACAAGAGCCTTGACCTAAGTATTCTAAGATCATCTTCATACCATATAAGGAAATAAAAGAGAATGATAAAGAACTCGGTCAATTGACATCCAAACAACAAGATTGAAGGAAATATATAAATTTCAAATCTTTTGAACCAAAATGTAAATTCTTACCAATCTTCTGTTACAATCAGATCAAATTCTTGTGGTATAGATTTTTCTACTGCAAAAATTGACGGAACACAAGAAAAGTTCTCTTTAACTATCACAACTTACAAACGACAGAATCCCCAAGTATTAACATTAGGTTTGGTGTATTCCAGACTTTTTTGTCTGGCCGGCTGTTACATTTCAAACATAAGGGGTGTTTGGGATTGCTTATTAAACATAATTGAGTATTTGACAGATAATCAGCTTTAGCCTTAACGTAATGCAAGAGATATCGCTTATGTATGCTTATGCTATAAAAAATGGCAAATCTGCTAATTGGAATATTTACGACTAATTCAATTTTGCTTTTATCCAAACACTCAAAACAAGTATTTAAACCAAAACTGAATAAGCATACAAAAAGTTCAAATAAGCAATCATCATCTATGCCATCATATAGTAACAACCAAAAGTATCATACTTTCACGTATGCCAAAACGGCCGTCGCATACAATAAACTACAATTAGCACTAATAACATCAAGAACTTAACAACAACAAAACTTTTTAACAAAACGCGTTCTAGATAATAAATTACTAAAATCTAAAAAATAAAACCAAAACTCACCTAGTAGTTTTGTCGGAAGCAAAAACATCATCCAAAGAACAAACAACATCATCATGATCACGAAAACCGCCAAATATCTTGTCATAATCCGGTTTCAAACTCCTTAACTTAGCACTCAAGTCATCAAACGCACCTTCTAAACTCGAAACATCAAGCACAGGTATAGAACTATCACTTTTTGAGCTCCCAAATATCTCCTTATAATCTTGCACGTCAACTGTTGCAGCTCCACTTCTCTTATGACCCGAAAACACGCCTGAGTAAGCGTTTTTGCCCGAAAATGAACCCGCATTACTGGAAAGTTTTCTAGAGTGATGGTGACGTGACAAAGACTCCATTAGTTATCGCGATATCAAACAGCAGAATCAAATCCAGACGTAGTCTTAAAAAGCAGTCTTAAAGCACGTATGCTTTATTAAAGCTAGTTGTGTTTATTCAAAATGCATAATCTATTTTGAAAACGAGAAAACTAACACGTTTCTAATGTTGGTTTGAACTAAAGTTTGTTTTTAAGAATGTTTTTTTTGTGTGGTTGTATTACAGCTGCAAAAGACAAGACAAATCAGAGGGAGAAGAAGGACCAGAGGAAGGGGTATAACTGGAAATGGTATTTAATGATTTGATTTAAGGGTGAATTTCATATATCCCCTTGAAAACACAAGTAATTTCATATATACCCAATCAAACTTCTAAATATCATATATACCCATAAAAACATTTCAAATTTCATATTTCTCCAAACTTTACTTATTTAAAAAAGAAACTACTCATATTATACCAATTATACCCTTCATGTTTTCTACCAAATCGATCCACTTTATAACCAGTTCTTTCATCATTGAAATACACGTGACATGCAGTGACAATTTTTACATTCAATGGTAACACTAAATTAATTACTTAATTAGACGAAACTGAATTACTTGCAAATCATAGAATGGTATATGAGAATAAACAACAAAATAAACCTATGGATGTCAATCACAGAACACTTACTATTCACTTTTCAAGACACAACAATTAATTCACAAGAATATTTAGTTCGCGAGGGTTAAATAAGGCTATTTGATAAAACTAGCTTCACTTAATCTCTACGTGAATCGGAGCTATGGTTTGGCACTAAAAAGGGATAGAATGGTCATAAAATAAGTAATAGACAAGAATGGGTATTTTTGAAATTTAAAGAATCAATTGAGTATATTTGAAATTAGAGAGAATTTTAAGGTGATATATGAAATTATTCCTTGATTTAATATGATGTTGTTGACTTTCAATGATTACAAAATAATTTTATAGCATAAAATATATATTTGTAAAATGAGAAAGTATATGCTTACATATATGTTTTTTCTACTAGAACATGCAACTTGGTTGGTGGAATGTAAATACAGACTTTATATCGCTAGATCATAAATATGTTGACTATAAAGATACTATATGTGTTTAATAAAATGTAATGATATTGTCACGATTTAAAGTTGTAATTAATTATTGTTTATTTTTTGGCTATAGAATAGGATTTTGGCTAATACAAATCATTTAGTTAGTTTTTGTTTATTAATTGCAACAAATATATTGCAAAAGAGGTAAGAGTTATTATTTATGTGTTTGATTTTAATTGGAAGATGTTTAGTTAAGAGAGTATTTACTCTAATTTCTCAATATATTCATCTTTATTTCTAAAGAAAGGTAAAATAAAAGTTACTCGTATTATATTAGCCTAAGATATTACAAAACACAATAATTATATAATGTACAAATCCGTTTAAAATATTGAATAAAATCCTTTCCTTTCATAATAGTAAACTTTTTTCTTGGTAAAAGGAAAAGATATAGAAGGTGTAATATGATTTTTGAGCATTGATTGGCATGCCTAATGGTGTGCCTAATTACATGTCTAAACCTATGTGTCAGTGTCTTATTGGTTACATTAGAGGGAGCCGCTTCTTCACAAACCAATAACTTATTGCCACATCTTTTTAGGCATATGGTTAGTCCCATCTTTAGGCCTCCAAATCATTTTCCATGATTTTTGGATATTAATAATTTATATTTTTAGACGTGTAATCTGCCAAGTTGAGGTCGGTGTATTTTCTGTGTTTACCTTTTGTTGATACATCTTTCATAATACTGAATCAACCCACCCCCATGACATGGAGGGGGCCAACCCAGAGCGGTGCTCGGTTGTCTGAACCGGATCCCGCCACAATCACTCTGGGCCGACTGCCAGGAAGAAACCACGACATAACGTCACCACAAGCACCCCATATCACCCCCTAAAGGATGAGATTTAATCCAGGCCGTTCCCCACTCTTTGGCGGGTTTCGAACCTGGGCCGGGAAAACTCCCTAGTGCCTCACCGTTGTGCTAGCGGATCATTGGCTTCTCTGTTTACCTGATTGAGTAGTTCAATACAGTAATCTATAACACGTGAACTAATTGCAAATTTTTATCAAGCATCCAAAATGTAAAATCTAAACTAATGACATAAGATTTAGCACTCTTTTCATTTTTATTTATTTATTTATTTACTTATTCTTCTTATAAAGAAAATTTATATTTCAAATTTCAAAAATAATTCAATGAGTTTACTCTTTAGTTAAACAAATCAAACTCAAATCAAGGCCGTGAATTCGCGGAATATTAATTGACCCTGCTAAATAGGAGGTCCATGTAGTAGGCCACATTTTTCATTTTTTTCATGTTGAATTTTCAAGTTTATTACAACTTCTCACATTACAAGTTTGATTATTCCGCGTGTTAAGGTTGTCAAGATCGGGATCCTACTCAGGATCGTTTTCGTCTTTGCAAGATCGTGATCGTAAGATCGGATCGGGATCTTAAGATCCTACTCTAATGTTATTTCTTAATAGTTTATGTAATTTTATACAAATCTATAAATTCTAATATATTATAACCATAAAATACTATGAATGTTTCATATAAATGTTGTCCTAAATTATGATTATAAAATGTTTAAAAAGATTAACATGTTGTTTTTTGAATTCTATAAACAAACAACCCATAAATTTGTAGTTTTTTAGTTTGTAATTCGAGAAAAGTAAGATCGGATCGGATTAGATCGTAAGATCGTTTGTTAAAGATCGGGATCCTATAAGATCTTAAGCTTGCAAAGATCCTATGTAGGATCCGGATCGTTTTTGCTTTGCAGTATCGTAAAATCGTAAGATCCTAATATCGGATCGGGATCCCGACAACTATGAGTCTTATTACAACTTCTCACATTACAAAACCTTTCACTATATTCAAAGCCATATCTATAAATCAACTGACAGACAAAAATAAATATTAGGGCAAATGATTGAAAAGAGTATAATATTAGTCATTATTTTCTTTTGTGGGTAGCGAACAATTTTTTTTCGGGGTATCTTCTTCAAATTCATCCTTTTAAGAGTATTATGTGACATTTTTGCCCTTCGGAAAAAAAAATCTATTAGCTAAGAGGGGCAAAAATGTCCAAAAATTTCGCAAAATACCTAAAAAGAATAAATTTGAAAGAAAAGTACCCACAAAAGCAAAAAAATTGTTCGCTACCCATAAAAGAAAATGGTGGCAAGTATGATACTTTTTTCAATCATTTGCCATAAATATTAAAGGTGTTTCGCTTAGTTTTGCGTCGAATGAAAAAATCGTTCGTTTATGATGACCGACTTTAAAGTTGGTCGTGGCGAGTGTGATGGGTCGGTCGAATATTGGTCGAGCAACAAAAAAACTCGTCTATCTAAAATCCAACCGATTTTAAACACACTTTGAGTTTCAAAAATGTTACCGTTTGTAGCATTAAAAAAAAATAAAATAAAAAAAAATAAAAAAAAATAAAATTTAACAAAAACTTTACCGCTTTACATCCTATAAACACCAACCTCAAACACACACACACAATTTCAAACACCATTCAACCTGAAACTACTTCTCATCCATATTCACTTCCAACCTCAAACTACTTCTCATCCATATTCACCATGTCAAAGAAAAATACCCCGCAATCAAAAAACCGACGATCCCGACTACCCCAAAATGCATCGGATTTGAATTTCTCGCCGGAAAATAACTTTGAATTAACCGGCATAACACCACCACAAAATCGGGTGATTCGCCACGTCCACCAACTTTTGAATATCAATCACGACTACCACAACCGAATCAAAACCAAAACCCGTTTTACGTTAATCGCGAATTTGTCCCACCGCAACGATCTAATACGGATTATCACCAATAACCAAGTGGGTCGTCGTATCGTCATAACATGGACTTCTTGAATCCTTCCCAACCGTATCACGATTATTCCCCGCTTCGTAGTGCTAATCTTGATATGGATTTGGAGGATTATATGCCTGAGTATCCGACTCAACAATACTCGACCCAAAACTATCCGAGTCAAGATGCTTCGATGGGGCAAGGTTAGGGTCACGGTTCGTACCACGATTCCATTCCTTTTGAAGACGATGATGATGTCGAAGAGACGTCAGACATCAAACCAAAGAAGCCTTCAAGACGTGCTACAAAGGCGAAGGACAAAGGCAAAAAGCCCGAACCAACCAAAAATGCCGAACCATGGACAAAGGCGGAAGAGATCGCGCTTTGTAGAGCTTGGGTTTTGTGTCAAAAATTTGAGAGAGGAAACGCTATCAACAGGCACGCTTTGGGAGGAGGTGATAGCGTAATTTGAAAAGGAAACTGGCTCAGAATGAACCTACGACTCCATCACGACCAAATGGAAGAATAGGATTCATAATAGGGTTGGGAATTTTGGTGCTATTATGGATAATATCAAGCAAAATCGTGGAAGTGGTGAGAATGATGCAGACGACAAACAAAAATCTCTTAGAGAATACCGTATGATGTACGGTCATGATTTTATCTTGGAGGAGTGTTAGAAAATTTTGAGGACTCATGATGCTTGGAAGAATTGTGAGATGCCTGCTGTAATCTAATAGTCGGAAGAAATCAAAGGGTTCTACAACTACCTCGGGGTCAAGACAAGGTCCTTTAAATTTCCAAGACGTGGATGATTCTGATGATGGGGAAGAGACTAGAAAATCCGACCAGAAGGTCGTGACGCAGCCAGGAGGAAATCATCCTCCTCCTCTCGTGATCATCCATCAGAATCATTTGTTAGTTCGTTAGCCAAAACCTTTTTCAGGTTCAAGCCGACAAATCGGGAAAAGGTAAGGGTATAGAAGATGCGTACATAAGGTTGAGGGAAAAAGAGCTGGAGATGAAAAGAGAGAAAATTGAGCTCCAAAAATAGCAAATGGCATTAATGGCCCAATCAAAACGGGAGCAAGACTTAATTTTCTACAATACCCCAATCGAGCAAAGTTTGCCCCACGACAACTAGTCGAACTGATAGAAATTAAGGCAACAATCAAGGCACGCTACGACTTAGATTATTAGTTTAAGTTTTTAAGGTTATTTGAATAATTTAGGTAATGTTTTTAATGTTTATTTGAATTTAGTATTGTAATGTTTTTATTTTTAATGAATTTTAAATTTGTTGTTTAAAATGTTTGAATTAAAAAAAGTCTAAGTTATCGAATGTGGCAACTTGGTCGGTTCTGCTGCAGAGAGAGAAACTGACGAGTGTCAGCGGTGACCAAACGATTGTGGGCAGCCTTAGGTCACTTCTTGAGTCATTGTTACACAAAAAATGTATTATCTCTAGAGAGAAAAATGAGAGAGAGAGAAAGTGGAAGGGACTTCTTTAAATAAGTGAAATTGTAATAATAAAAAACAACACCCTTCCCTTAGTGGGAAGAGGTATTTATAGTTTTTACATGCTTTAGGGTTCGGCCCATAGGCTCACTACATAGGCCAACCCGATAAACTAACTATTATGAACCATTTTAACTAACGACATATTATAACATTAATGACCGACACTTTACAATATTAAACGATTTCCCAACAATCTCCCCATAGGGGTTGGTCATCATAAGTCGCTTGACGCTTCAAATCTTTGGTGTTCTTTGCTCGAGACTCTTCATGCTTTAAATCTTTGTTCTTTGTTATTGTTGTTGTGATCATCACTTCCTTGAGTCTTTTATTTATTTGGGTCGACATCCTCCCTAGATCTTTATGACTTTGTATTTTCATGCTTGTGTGTTGATATACTTGATCTTCCTCTTTTCATCTTTACGTATGATGCTTTTGACTTGATCTTAACTTGAGGAGACTCTTTGCTTTGGCATGAGTGTGGAGGATGTCAATTCTTCATATGACAATGGATCTGGAACAACTTCTGGTACCTGCATATTCACCGTTAGTCATAAAAGCCAATCGATCATTATGGACTTTTCATAAATAATATACCACTACATTTGTTTTACTAATGAATGTATTGATTCCATTCACCTTGGTCGGGCACATCAGTCGTCCAAATCCTGTTAGGGACAATTATCAATACTTAGAATAATTTCCAAGTAAAGATCCACGTCTTCAGGACTCGATTCGTGAAATGAATCTCCTTAGCGGGATTTCCAGCACTTACAGGTTTGGATGTCGAGAGTGTCAACAACATAGTGTGAAAAAAAAAACTCTAATCCTCACAAAGGTTGTTCCTAAATTGGATGCCCTCAAGAAGGCTTACTAAGGTATATTGAAGTATACCAATAAGACAGTGAGTCAGAAGTATACCAAAGTATCACTCCACGACTATAGACCTATTGGGACGTGGTGATCATATTTTGTGAGATCACATAACTCGATGTACAACTTCTGTTCATTTAATGTGAACACAAGAGTACTAATGGAAGTGTATCCTAAGAGATATTTTGATGAATCTCGTGCGTCTAGACTCAATTAAGTGCGTTTTGGTTTTAGTAGTCAGAGACTGGAGCATTGCCCCCTGTTTCAATACCAACACATCTCGGAGTGAGAGGTCGATAGATTATGTGGTTCTCCATGATCAACATATTTTAATATCATTTCTCCCCCTCAAAAATAGCATATCAAGTTGTTTTTGAAAACAATGATGATTAAAATATGCTTTTTGAGGTTCTGAAATTACTTGGGAGAAACAGATAACAAGAACATTTGATTTTAAGAACAAAAAGTTTTGTAATACTCCCCCTCAATAAGTGAAACACTTTTGAGATCTTTGAAAAACAAGAGGGAATATTATATCTTGAGCAAAATTTTAAAAAACCTTTTAAAAAGTATTTGAAAATTTTTGAATAAATTTTACTCGAGATTAAGAAGCCTTCGCTCCTTATATCAAGATTATGGCACTGGGACGTACCACATGGTCATTTTTTTTAAAGATGGGGTTTGCACTGTTATGTGTGCATAAGCTATATTTTTATACATCTTACTACTACGAACAAAGTTCTAGTCTAGCTACGAGTTCTATTTATCTTGTTATTACAGATAATCATATCTATTATAACCACACAGGACGACAAAACGTGAGGATTTCGCTTCTTTTTCTCCCCAACATAGCTCTCCAACCGTCGCATTTGTCGTCGATGTTTAAGTTGTTGTATATATATTATGTGTGTATTGCTACTAGAGACAAATAAATCATAAAATGAAAAACATAAAAGTGTAGAAAATAATACCATACTTCTTTTGATTGTTGAGACTCAAAAAAAACACAAGTAAGGGAAATGTTGAGGCTTGTGATGCTCACGGTTTCCTTAATACAAATTCGCCCTCCACGGTGCTTGATAATCGTGAACGCCTATCTCCCAGATACAACAACAACGGATAACTCGTTAGCACAAACGGGTTATCAAATAACCAAAACCGTGCCTTCACTCCATTACGAACCGGGCACACAAGGTCGGATGAATGTTAAACAAATGGAAAGGAATGAGTTGTGTTTCTTGGGGTTTGGAAATGAGAGGAGAGCTCTCAACTTATAGGAAATGGAATTGAAAGAAAATGGTCATAATTAATTAACAACATTAATTTTACTAATGTCTCATGAATTAAAATAAAACCACAAATTAATTTTATTTTCAATTCACATTAGTACACATGATGACAAACATCAATTGTCATTCAACTCCTTTGACCACATTTTCCAACAATCCCCCACATGAATGCAATTGATAAAAGAAAACAAAATTCAAGACTCGATGATGTAATAGAGTTTTTGATGCGTGTGTAAATACTCATCATTTTTGGTTAAATCTGAACTGCAAAACGTTTAAAAATGCTCAGAAATGCATCAAAATACTGAAAATATCTCAAAATTGCATTTTATATGTTTCGGATGCAAAATGTTTAAAATCGATGAAAATGAGCTAAGTTTGCATAATTGGCGTTTTCCCCCAGTTTCAAAAGTTGTCAGAAATAGTCCCTGAGCACTTATTTCGAAAGAAAAGTCACCAAAGGTCCTTTTAAAATCATAACTTGTCATAATTAGTCCTTTGGTGAAAAATGTCAAAAGTTTTGAGAAATTACAAGTTTGGTCCTTTAAGTTTCAAATTTGGCAAAAATAGTCCTTGGAAGTTTGAAAATGTCCATTTTGGTCCTTGTACTATTGAAACTTGTCACTTTTGGTCCCTTGGAACAACTTTGAGAAATTGGCGACTTTGGTCCTCAAATATCAAGAATTGCATATTGGTCCTTGTTATTTAATACAAGTCATGACCCTTTGGACCTTTTTGAGCCCCTGCCAAAACTCTTTGGACCCTGCCAAACCATTGAACCCTGCTTGACCCCTGCCTTATTAATACCCCAAGTCAAACCCAACCCAACTGCTTTCCTCTTTTTTCTTCTCCTTCACCCACCATGCCCGCAACACTCAACCCCTCCCCTCACATCCATCACAAACTCCTCCCCTTATCACTCCACCTCCACCAAAATCCAAGAAGCATTTAATGCTTCCCTTTCCTTGTACTCAACCCCAACTGCTAAAACCATCTTTTGGCGCCAAAAATCAATCAAACGGCCAAGATTATCTCAAGTCATCCAATGGTTGAAATTACAAGTGGGATTCACTCAGAGGACACGTGAGAGACATTTGGTGTATAAAAGAGAAGGAAGAGAAGCAAAGGAGGAGAGTAGTTAGTTTTTAATTTCATTGTATGTCGTTTTTTATAAAACTATCTCAATTAGTGTTTTAAAATGTAATCCTAAGCTCTATTGTATTAAACCTAAGCTACTTAGTCATTGTAACTCATTTTCAAGTATTAAATCAAAGTTCATTCAAGTTTCATGTTTTCATTCATACTGTTAAGAAATTCAGTTTCAATATCTTAAACTCAAAGCTCCAAGTAGCTTCATTTCAATTCAAACAAGCTTACTTAAGCTTATTATAGCTTTTGGTAAGCTTGGAAAACAGTTTCAATCAAAATTAGAATTCGGTCAACAAAAGTCAACTGAAGCTAAAATGGGCATGGAAATGGTTATTGGTTGTTGCAGAGCTTGGAATGGGTTGGAAATGGCTTAGAATAGTGGTATTGGGTTTGGTTTAAGCTGCAATATAAGCTGGACACTTGTGAGTGTTATTCTCATTTTCATTTTTAACTAAGTTTGCATATTGTGCTTATATTTGAATCTGTGGTCATTAAATAGTTTAGACATGTTTAATTAGTGGTAATTAGGATACTAGATTTAGTTTAAGTGGTGGAATGAACTAAATCAGTAATTGGCTTAGTTTAAAAGTTCAAATCGCTTAGTTAAATAGTGTTTGGATCATAGGGTTAAACTGAGATTAAGGATAGTACAGTGGTTAGCATTAGTTGTTCTAGTCTTGCTGAGGTGAGAAAGAGTCACTTTGGTCATTCAAGTGCATCTTAGAACCTTAAAAGTCAAAATCACTTTGAATTTGTCCTTTATTCATATCTGTTGTGTAAGGATTGAGCATAACTTGCATTAAGGCTTTAGTATTAGTGGACCTAGCTTATCTCAGTTCTATTTCATCTTAGCTTATCATAATCAGTTCATAAATTAAGCTCAAATCTCACATTAGTCAAACTTTGCAAAACTATCCAAAAGTCAAAAGTTGTAAAAAACCAGTTTTTCTAGATCTTTATGGATTTTTCATGAATTCAATTTTGGGTCAATTCAAGTAAAACTTGGGGTTTTATAACTTCAGTTGGTCTAGTGTCTTAATATCATTTTAGTTGAATTTTAGTAATTTTCTACAAGCCTCAAAATTTTGTCAACTTGGTCTCATTTTTGGAAAGTGCCCTGTGCACAGGGAACTGAGTCTCACAGTGGTCTTGCGGGGCTTGTCACAAGCTCAGTTTAGCTTATCTGGGTCTCATTCTTGGTTTATTAGTAGTTAGCCGTGTCTAGTTTAGGTTCCAACTTTTGGTTTAGAGTTTAGCTTATTTGAGTAGTTTATTTTCAATCTCCAAAGTAGTTGCCTAAATTGCTTTTAGCACTAAAGCCAATTCATTCAAATCTTTGTAGTTTGCAATTCAGTGGTATAGAGCAGTTGTATTTAGTTCATTTTGAGTACTTTTAGTATACTATATCTTCTGTAATCAGTTGGTGGTCTTTGGTGTTCAATTGCTTATTCCAAGTGCTTATTCTTAAGCACTTTTCATTGCGGTTTCAATATCCTACACATAAGCTCCTGTTTTTATATTTTTCATAGATTCATAATATTAATTTAGACTTTTCCTGAATTTTTCATATTTTTCTAGGTCGGGCTATTTTTATTCATTTAAAACAGTTTTTAGGCATTTTTAATTAGCTTTTAATACAACTAAATCAGAAAAACTTCAAAATAATAAGTTTTCATTTTTCCTAGGTTAAGATAAATATAAAAAGTCAAAAAAATATTTTTCCATATTTTTCATAGTTTAATTTGTAATTTTTAGCAATTTAATTAGTTTTAAATAGTTTTTAATTCATACAAAATAGAAAAATAATCAGAAAAATACAAAATTAGTTTTGAAAATTCTATTTAGTTATTTTAGATTTCTCTAAGTCATAATTTCATTTTTCTAGCTTTATTTCATAATTTCTTGTATTTTAGGGTATTATTAAATAAGTAAAAATAGTTTTTAATTAATAACAATTAGATAAATAGTTTTAAAAATAATTTTCTTTTTCTAAAAATTTTATTTTATCATTAGGTTTGTAAAAATGTCATTTTCATATTTTTAGGATTAATATTGCTTCAGTTCACATTTTCTTTTGTGCGTCACGTAGTTTTAAATTAAGTTTTATAAAAGAAAAATCAAAAACATCATTTTGCAAATAGTGATAGCGTTTATTTAATATAGTTTATCTTTTTAATTTTCTTTAATTTGCATTTAAGACCCTGTAATTTATAAACTTTTTCTTTAGGTTTAATCAATCACAATCCTTTTCCGTTCAAATTCTCTCGATCACTATTCGTT
Source organism: Chrysanthemum makinoi (assembly GCA_910596185.1). Classification (NCBI taxonomy): domain Eukaryota; kingdom Viridiplantae; phylum Streptophyta; class Magnoliopsida; order Asterales; family Asteraceae; genus Chrysanthemum; species Chrysanthemum makinoi. The sequence continues at coordinate 104,579,712 of OU343216.1, read as the reverse complement.
TGATTATTCTCGCACGGCTCGTTGGGACTTAACGACATGGGGAAACACTATACTCTCCTGGACTTCATTGCATTGGTGTCTGAATGCTTTTAAGTTTCTTACGGTTAGCCATTCACAAGTGGCTAGCTTGTGTGAGATAACTTGACGGTTTGCCATGACCAATCAAATTTTGGCGCCGCGGGGAGCCGTGCTAATTATCTTCGTTTAGAGATTAGTGATTTGAATATTCACTCTTTGTTCATACCATCCATCTATATATATATATCTATATTTTCTTATAAAAATCCAAAACCCAAAACATCCAAAAACGTATAAAACACAAAAATATTTTCCTTTTGTTTCTATATATATATCAAAGATAAAATACAAAAAGATTTGTCGCTTTTTTTGTTTAATAATAACAACATATAAAAAATTACCACCGCAAACCAAGGCAGTGTACTACCTAACTGGGTAATGACCATAATAAGTTCTCGAACCAAAGATTAAAACTTGCCTTTGTGTCCTTGTGATTGGTGTACCTTTTTCAAAGAAGTCATTCATCTTGTGATTATTGGTTTAAGTTCACTGTTGTTTTGCCTCGATTTTGTTTTAATTGATTTGTTGTTATATCTGCTTGTCAAAACCGTAAACTCAAAAGATTCTTCTTACCCCCATTTTCATAATTCACTTTCATAATTCCCTTCCTTAACTCTGAGATTCCTTAGAGTTAACTCAGTGTACGCGCATCGCTCTTCTAGATCTGTAAGCCCATTTTGTGAGCTTGTCAAGATTCCAAGAAGGCGTGTCCGTAGACTTCGCTTCCCCATCATCGGATCTCGAGATCCGTACTGCTCACATTACTTCCGCTATCATGGCGGAAGAACGTCCTATGTGTGAGCTTCTCCAGGCACCCATCGACGGGTATGGAGATGCTATTGTTATCCCAGCCATTGTGGTTGAAAATTTTGAACTCAAAACCGGGTTACTGAATCTTGTAACCTCAAGTCAATTCTATGGTTTTGAGAGGGATGATCCTCATGCTCATATTCGATGGTTTAACAAGATTGCATCTACCATCAAATACAAGAATGTCCCTACAGATGTTTGTCAAACTTCTTCTTCCCATTTTCCCTAGAGGGTCAAGCTCGGATTTGGCTTGAAAACAACCCCTAAATCAATCAAACTTGGGAAGATCGGTGAAGAAATTTGTGAACGAGTTCTATCCACCTCCAAGACCACGAGTCTTAAAAATGAAATCATCAAGTTCACACAAAAGTTTGATGAATCCTTCAGTGAATCGTGGGATCGTTTTAAGGAGTTGCTTCGCAAATGTCCTCACCACGGTTTCTCCGAGTTGATGCAACTCGATACTTTCTATAATGGAGTAAGTCAATCTGATCAAGATTCTCTCAATTCCTCCGCGGGAGGAAATTTCTTAAGCAAAACTGTCAAAGAAGCTTTAGCGATCATTGAAAACAAGTCTAAAGTCCGCATTGCACGCAGCAAGCGATTGTTTCCCAAGTCGTGTTGGTCCTTCTACTTCATCGCCCGCGAGTCAATCTAGCACCGATGCTAAGATTGACAAACTCACTAAGCAATTCAAGCTTTGGTTCTTCCAACCAAAAGAAAGTCTTTTTTCACAAACTTCACCTCCTGCTGAAGTTAAGAAAGTGGAAGTCTGTGTTACTTGCGGTGGCCCCATGCCTATTACAACTGTATGGCCACCGATGGTAACCCTTTCAAGCAAATGCCGTGGGCGGGATTTCTAATTCAGAAGCAACCAATACCGTGCTCCTATGGACCAACCACCGGCCCTAACCACTACCCTAGACCACCCGGTTTCAACCAAAACCAAAACCGTAATCAAAATCAGAATAGAATGAACCAAGGTTTTCAAAACCAAGGTAATTTTAGTCAAAATAACGGTTTTCAAAATCAAAGTCAAAATTTCCAAACCCAAGGAAATTTCAATAGAAGCCAAGGTCGGGAAATTTCAACCGGGGTATTTTCATGGCACTAATCAAGGAAATTTCCAAAATCAAGGCCCTAATCCAAACAATAGAGGCCGGAATTTTCCTGTGCAAAATCAAGCCATTGTTCCAACCGACCATCATCCGATGAGCTGTTGAAGCAATTCATGAAATCCCAAGAGGAAATGAACAGGTTGTTGGTTAGCCGATTTCGACATCAAGAAGTCTTTAAATGATCGACCCTCGGCTCGGTACTTTACCTAGAAACACGATCGCTAATCCGAGGGGCGATGCAAAGGCGATCACAACTAGAAGTGGTGCTTCGTATGATGGACCCGCTATTCCTACTACCTCTTCTTCTTCTCTCCAGAAGGTAGTGGAAAGTGAACCTGAGGCGACAAAGGACCAAGTGCAACCTACTAGCTCACAAAGTACAAAGACATGTCCATCCTCAAGTTGTCCCGAAAACCAAAACCAAACCGGAGTTGTTTTGAACCTCCAGTTGACAACCCCAAATCCAAAACTTCTATTCCTTACCCCTGATGAGTGTGTAAATACTCATCATTTTTAGTCAAATCTGAACTGCAAAACGGTTAAAAATGCTCAGAAATGCATCAAAACACTGAAAATATCTCAAAATGGCATTTTATATGTTTCAGATGCAAAATGTTTAAAATCAGATGAAAAATGAGCAAAATTTGCATAATTGGCAGTTTTAGTCCCCCAAGTTTCATAAATTGTCAAAAATAGTCCCTGAGCCATAATTTCAAAAGCAAAAGTCACCAAAGGTCCTTTTTAAATCAAAAGTTGTCAAAATAAGTCCTTTGGTGAAAAATATACAAAGTTTGAGAAATTACAAGTTTAGACCTTCAAGTTTGAAATTTGGCAGAAATGGCCCCTGGAAAATGGCAAATTGGCAAGTTTGGTCCTTGTACTTATTGAGATTGTCAATTATGGTCCCTTGAAGCAACTTGGCAGAATTGGCAGAATAGGTCCCTCTATTTTCAGATTTGACAACAAAGGTCCTTGTGATTTAAAACCTTTTATCTCCCATTTGGACCCTATCAAACCCATATGACCCTGCCTTTTACTTGTGACCCCTTGTCATAATTCATTTTGACCCCCCCTTTATAATATCTGGTCAAAGACCAGTCAAACCCATCACCCTTTCCCCATTTCCTCCCATCGCTACTCCACCATGCCCAGCCACCAACACACCAACCCAGCCTCCATTCCACTTCACCATGTCCCCTCCACCTTAGCTAACATCCAAGGTTCAATTAATTCTCCCCCAACCCCTCACTCTACCTCATCTGTCATATACAAGATTTGGCGCCAAAAACATGTTTGAATGGTTGAGATCATTTTGAGCAAATCCAATGGCTTAGATTGTTGGGAAATGTTCAGAAGTGAGAGAAAATAGCTTTGGATTATAAAAGACAGAGAAAGGAAGCAATGAAGAGAGTAGAATTTTAGCTTAAAATTTCTTAATGTCGTTTTTATGTCAAGTTATTATTTCCAGTGTTAGAATTGTATTATTTTGTTAAAATGTATTAAACTCAAGTGTTCTAGTGTATTTCATTTAATCTCAAGCATCAAAATCATTTTGTGATCACAATTCACCATTCATGTTTACTGTTGAATTTTTCTATTTCAAATTCTAAGATAAAAGCTTCAACTAGCTTTATTTTCTGGTCTAATAAGCTTAAATGAGCTTGTGAAAGCATTGTACAAGCTCAAATTCAAGTTTCCATTCATTTTGAATCCGGGTCAACAAAAGTCAACTGGGTGAGCAAATGGCTATGGAAATGGTTAGGGGTTGATGCAGCAATTCCAATGGGTTGATTTAGATTCACTTGGGTTGATACTTAGGGTAGTAGTTCTCTGGTTCTTGGATTCAAGCCATAGTGGCTATTGGAAATCTTGTAAGTTGTCATTTAGTTTATAAGCATAACTGTGTTTCTGTCTAAACCAGTGCAAATCTTGTTCAAATAGCTGTATTTAGGATAGTTATACTTGGTTTGATCATTAATATCAAGTGGATTAGTGTTTTAATCAGTTTTACTTGTTTAACTTGATAGTGTAAAGGGTGTTTGGTATTAATTATTAATCTATTGTAGAGGCTAGTTCATTGAACAAATCCTTTTGTTTCAAGTTGGTTGAGTTCTATTGAGATCATATCTGTCAAAATTTTGAGTATATATAAGCACAAAGTCAATATTTAACTTAAATCCATCTCTACTGTCACTGTTGTAGTTTTAGGTTTAGCAAATCATTGTTTTGTGTTCAAAAGTGTTAAACATTGTTTGCATTACACTTGTTCCATCATTTAACATCATCATCAGTGATAAAATTGGATCCAAAGTTAGATAAAGTCAACTTTTTATTTTTAGTTCAAAAGTCAAAGTATGAAAATCATGATTTGGACCAACTGAAAGGGATTTTTCTTGGGTTCATTTTTAAGCCTGAATCAATGAAATTTGTTGTTTTAGAAACTTCATCTGGTACTATTACTTATTTGCATTTTTGTGGATTTTAGTCAATTTTCTACAAGCTTCAAACAAGCTTGTGAACTTGGGACTAGTTCCCCTGCTCACTGTCTCAGCATTCACTGAGATTTCCTCAGTTTGTGCAGCTTGTGCACAGGGCTCAAAAGAGCTTTTCATAATCTGATTTTTGGTACATTTGATCTCAACCAGGTCTAGTCCAGGTTCCAATTCATAGTTTTCATTTTTAGCTTATATTCAAGCTTGTGCTTGTGTCCCAAGTTGGTACTCAGAACTGATTTTAGTTCAAACACTCAAAACATCAAATCTGTTGTATCTTGCATATCAGTGGTATAAGCTTGTTGATTTCAGTTGCACTTGGTCAACTTTAGCATATTAGAGCTTCCCGTTCAGTTTGGTACCTTTTGGTGTGCTTTTAGCTTATCCAAGTGCTTATTTATAAAGCACTTGGCTCATCAGTTTCAATATCTTCCACATAGCACCCTGTTTTTCTATTTTTCCTAGCTTCTTAACATTATTTTAGAGTTTTCCTGAAATTTTCAGATTTTTCCAAGTTGTTTTGCTATTTTTCTTATTTTAAATTAGTTTTTAAGCATTTTTAATTAGCTTTTAATACAATTAATTAAGAAAAGCTTCAAAAAAAAATAATTTTTCAATTTTCTTAAGTTAAGATAAATATAAAAAGAGAAAAAAATATTTTTCTAGATTTTTCTTAGTTAAATTTGTATTTTTAAATAATTTAATTAGTTTTTAATAGTTTAAAATTCCTAGAAAATAGAAAAATAATCAGAAAAATACAAAAATAGTTTTGAAAATTCTAGTTTGATATTTTAGATTTTTCCATTTCATAATTTTATTTTTCTAGCTTTATTTCCTAATTTCTTGTATTTTAGGTAATTATTTAATAGTTAAAATAGTTTTTAATTAATAATAATTAGATAATTAGTTATAAAAATAATTTTCTTTTCCTATAAATTTTATTTCATCATTAGGATTGTAAAAATGTATTTTTCATATTTTTAGGACTTTTATTTCTTAGATTTCACGCTTTTATTTGTATGCGTTTCGAAATTTTATTTTAAACTTAAGTTTTTAGTTTTAAGTTTTAAACGTTCATCATTTTAAATATAGTGATAGCGTTTATTTAATAGGTTTTATCTTTCTAATTTCCTTTAATTTTCATTTTAGCCCTTGTAGTTTATGTCCCTTTTCCGTAGTTATAATAATTCCAAATCTCCTTTTCCGTTCAAATCTCGCGATCACTATTCGTTCGATAATCCATTGCATAGCTCGCTGGGACATAACGACCCGCGGAAACATTGTACTCCTCGTGATCTTCATTGCATTTGTGTCTGAACTGCTTTTAAGTTCATGTACGGGGTCATTCACAAGTGACCGGTTTGTGATTAGACTTGACGGTTTTGCGCAGATCAAATTTTGCCGCCTGCCGTGTTGTGTCTTTGATTATCTTCCGTCTGGCAGATTAGTGATTTGGATATTCACTCCTTGTTTATACCATCTGTATGTGTTTATATTCTCTTTTAAAAATCAAAAACCCAAAAAGATTTTCATTCTTTGTTTTTGCAAAATGTTTTCAAAATACCAAAAATATCCATCTTTACCCTCTCACATCTTTGATTCTTCATCCCTACCACTCTGAAAACATTTGATTCTTTCTATGTCTTATCCTCACCCTCTTGGTTGTCAATGGTGTGGTAGTCCTTATAATGGTGGTAATTGCCCCAGTTGTGGCATGGTGGAGTCGGAAACGGTCCTGTCTATAACCAAGATCCCTATTCCTACCATAACACAACCGATTTATTCCATCAGCTACCACACTGTGAGACACAGCAGTTTTACTTGTGAGTACCGTGGTGGTTCACACTCCAGATTCTGATTGTCAATCGGAAACACGCTTGTCTATGAGCGGTTCCTATAACAATTTTGACTACAACACTTGTGACTCACAGGCAGCATCAGCTTTTATCATTGTGAGTATTGTGGCGGTCCTCACTTTAGCTCTGATTGTCAAACAAGGAATCCATTTCCTTGTAACAATTACGACTCTTCGTATCATGACCAACCTCTACAGTACCAAATGAATCAGGAACCACCTCAGCCTGATCCACTTCCTCAAAATCTTCTCCTTGATCTTTTGGATTTAGTGAAAGATTTGAAGGAATGTAAACACTCCCAAGATAATCCAAATCAAAAATCCATGGAAGAATTGTTAGCAAGAACAGTCTGCTAAATTAGATTTCCAGATTGCCAGTGAAAACTCTATTAGGGAATTAATTAAAATACAAAAAGCAACCAAATCTAGCTCTCGATTCCGTTTTATTCCTGATGACAGTGATGATGAGGATACGCTTGATATCCTTCAATTCTATAAATATTCATCAAATTCATCAGATGATATCCCAGCAGTTGAGATTTCATCTCAAACAACTGCTATCACACCCGAGGCTCCCACTCACTCTCTGAATATGGGGGACGAGCATCTTGACACTGTTCCTGAAAAGGAATCGGACGAATTCATAAAGTCTAGTGTTGAGGACCTTGTCCCAATCCCAAGAGAGTCACAGGGAATTCTTGATCATGTGTGTGATATCCCTCCTCCTCTTGTCTTCCAAAATGATCATGTTGAGATGTTCTCCGATTCTGATGATGATTCGTTATCTTGTGGAGACATCGCTTATGTGGAAGATTTACCTTCTGAGCTTGTTAGCTTAGAAGAAGAGAATGATGAAGTTACCGACACTGAAATCAAAGATGAAGCACTTCGTGCAACATTACTGAATGTCGGTCTTCTCATTTCTAAAATCGAGGCTTTCAATGAAAAACCTATTTCATCTCCTATCCCCATTAAGGATAGTGACATTCTTTCCGATGATTCTATTCCGGAAATGAAAGCCTTCTGTTTTGATAATATGGGAGAGAAGATTAGTGGCGCACTACTTCTCATAATTCTCTCCTCGATCATGAATCATTTACTATTGAGGAGTTCACCAGTGAACCCACTTATATAAATTCTGAATATGATTCATTCACCTTCATGGAGTTCTCGGATGAACTCACTCATATCATATCTCCGCGGGAGTATGATAAATTCTACTTTGATCTAGACACACCCGGGATATGTCTAGACCAATTGAGCTTGAATGATGAGATTCATGCTATTATGAATTCTCCTTCTGATGATGATGAATTAGTCAAGATCATTATCATGACTTTCTTTCTCTTCTTCACCTATCCCGTGGCTTCTCCTGTTCTTCACTCCTTCAGGAATGAAGACATTATCTTTGATCCCGGCATCTTCATGTACCATTTGTGAGCCGGTTCTATGTATATCTCATCGGTGTGGAACTTTCACGTGCTTCAAATGTTTATCCAAACATCTTGAATGAAAGTCCGATGGAGATTGTTTCTTCCACCTTGCTTCCCCATGAACAAATGAATTCGGGGTCGAGTCAAGCTAGCGACTCGGTAATCAAAAACAAGTAGCATGCCATATAGGTTTTCACCCATATTTCTGACTTCTTTCTATTTTCTACCACCCTAGTGTGGGGGTTGCCCACATGTTTAAAAAAAATCTTCTTTCTTAAATAATGGCCGTAATATTTCCCTTTTACGTTCTTTGTTTCGGCATAACCGCCGGTACTTTGAATATTGAGGGCAATATTCATTTCTAAGTGTGGGGGAATTCTCACGAATTTTATCATATAATTATACTACCCAATTCCCGTTTTGGCCAAATTTTTTTTTTGGAGTAAGTGTTTTACACTTTCTCATCTTGGTTATCAGTCCGCCATGTCTGTAAGACAAAAGGATTGGCTAATCCAGGAGCAAACGGCTCTTGGTAAAGATATCTCAAATCCGTTGACGGCTTGCAATTTGCCCAAAATTGTATGGTATTCAGCTCACCATATCCTAAAAAGTGAAGAGTTGGCTAGCCCGCAAGGTTATGGCTTGTGGTAAAGGCAATGGAAAATCCATAATTGGTATTCAGCTCACCAAAGATAATTCTGATAATTTATCTAAGAGTTGGCTAGTCCGTAAGGGTACGGCTTCGGTAAAGACAAAATCAAATCCGTTGAAAGCGGGTGGTTTGCTCAAAATCACATGGTTATCAGTGTACCATGGTTCTTACTTGAACTAAAACATTTGGCTACTCCAGAAGTAATGGCTTTTGGTAAAGAGTTTCAAATCCATTATGTTTTCTCAAAAGATTGCTAGGGACTAGCAATAGTTTAGTGTGGGGGATTGATGAGTGTGTAAATACTCATCATTTTTAGTCAAATCAACTGCAAAACAGTTAAAAATGCTCAGAATGCATCAAAACAAAAATATCTCAAAATAACATTTTATATGTTTCAGATGCAAAATGTTTAAAATCAGATGAAAAATGAGCAAAATTTGCATAATTGGCGAGTTTAGTCCCCAAGTTTCATAAATTGTTAAAAATAGTCCCTGAGCCATAATTTCAAAAGCAAAAGTCACCAAAGGTCCTTTTTAAATCAAAAGTTGTCAAAATAAGTCCTTTGGTGAAAAATATACAAAGTTTGAGAAATTACAAGTTTAGACCTTCAAGTTTGAAATTTGTAAATGGCCCCCGGAAAATGGCAAATTGGCAAGTTTGGTCCTTGTACTTATTGAGATTGTCAATTATGGTCCCTTGAAGCAACTTGGCGAATTGGCGAATAGGTCCCTCTATTTTCAGATTTGACAACAAAGGTCCTTGTGATTTAAAACCTTTTATCTCCCATTTGGACCCTATCAAACCCATATGACCCTGCCTTTTACTTGTGACCCCCTGTCATAATTCATTTTGACCCCTTTATAATATCGGTCAAAGACCAGTCCAAACCCATCACCCTTTCCCCATTTCCCTCCCACATGCGCTACTCCACCATGCCCAGCCACCAACACACCAACCCAGCCTCCATTCCACTTCACCATGTCCCCTCCACCTTAGCTAACATCCAAGGTTCAATTAATTCTCCCCCAACCCCTCACTCTACCTCATCTGTCATATACAAGATTTGGCGCCAAAAACATGTTTGAATGGTTGAGATCATTTTGAGCAAATCCAATGGCTTAGATTGTTGGGAAATGTTCAGAAGTGAGAGAAAATAGCTTTGGATTATAAAAGACAGAGAAAGGAAGCAATGAAGAGAGTAGAATTTTAGCTTAAAATTTCTTAATGTCGTTTTTATGTCAAGTTATTATTTCCAGTGTTAGAATTGTATTATTTTGTTAAAATGTATTAAACTCAAGTGTTCTAGTGTATTTCATTTAATCTCAAGCATCAAAATCATTTTGTGATCACAATTCACCATTCATGTTTACTGTTGAATTTTTCTATTTCAAATTCTAAGATAAAAGCTTCAACTAGCTTTATTTTCTGGTCTAATAAGCTTAAATGAGCTTGTGAAAGCATTGTACAAGCTCAAATTCAAGTTTCCATTCATTTTGAATCCGGGTCAACAAAAGTCAACTGGGTGAGCAAATGGCTATGGAAATGGTTAGGGGTTGATGCAGCAATTCCAATGGGTTGATTTAGATTCACTTGGGTTGATACTTAGGGTAGTAGTTCTCTGGTTCTTGGATTCAAGCCATAGTGGCTATTGGAAATCTTGTAAGTTGTCATTTAGTTTATAAGCATAATCTGTGTTTACTGTCTAAACCAGTGCAAATCTTGTTCAAATAGCTGTATTTAGGATAGTTATACTTGGTTTGATCATTAATATCAAGTGGATTAGTGTTTTAATCAGTTTTACTTGTTTAACAGTAGTGTAAAGGGGTGTTTGGTATTAATTATTAATCTATTGTAGAGGCTAGTTTATTGAACAAATCCTTTTGTTTCAAGTTGGTTGAGTTCTATTGAGATCATATCTGTCAAAATTTTGAGTATATATAAGCACAAAGTCAATATTTAACTTAAATCCATCTCTACTGTCACTGTTGTAGTTTTAGGTTTAGCAAATCATTGTTTTGTGTTCAAAAGTGTTAAACATTGTTTGCATTACACTTGTTCCATCATTTAACATCATCATCAGTGATAAAATTGGATCCAAAGTTGGATAAAGTCAACTTTTTATTTTTAGTTCAAAAGTCAAAGTATGAAAATCATGATTTGGACCAACTGAAAGGATTTTTCTAGGATTCATTTTTAAGCCTGAATCAATGAAATTTGTTGTTTTAGAAACTTCATCTGGTACTATTACTTATTTGCATTTTTGTGGATTTTAGTCAATTTTCTACAAGCTTCAAACAAGCTTGTGAACTTGGGACTAGTTCCCCTGCTCACTGTCTCAGCATTCACTGAGATTTCCTCAGTTTGTGCAGCTTGTGCACAGGGCTCAAAAGAGCTTTTCATAATCTGATTTTTGGTACATTTGATCTCAACCAGGTCTAGTCCAGGTTCCAATTCATAGTTTTCATTTTTAGCTTATATTCAAGCTTGTGCTTGTGTCCCAAGTTGGTACTCAGAACTGATTTTAGCTCAAACACTCAAAACATCAAATCTGTTGTATCTTGCATATCAGTGGTATAAGCTTGTTGATTTCAGTTGCACTTGGTCAACTTTAGCATATTAGAGCTTCCCGTTCAGTTTGGTACCTTTTGGTGTGCTTTTAGCTTATCCAAGTGCTTATTTATAAAGCACTTGGCTCATCAGTTTCAATATCTTCCACATAGCACCCTGTTTTTCTATTTTTCCTAGCTTCTTAACATTATTTTAGAGTTTTCCTGAAATTTTCAGATTTTTCCAAGTTGTTTTGCTATTTTTCTTATTTTAAATTAGTTTTTAAGCATTTTTAATTAGCTTTTAATACAATTAATTAAGAAAAGCTTCAAAAAATAATTTTTCAATTTTCTTAAGTTAAGATAAATATAAAAAGACAAAAAATATTTTTCTAGATTTTTCTTAGTTAAATTTGTATTTTTAAATAATTTAATTAGTTTTAATAGTTTAAAATTCCTAGAAAATAGAAAAATAATCAGAAAATTACAAAAATAGTTTTGAAAATTCTAGTTTGATATTTTAGATTTTTCCATTTCATAATTTTATTTTTCTAGCTTTATTTCCTAATTTCTTGTATTTTAGGTAATTATTTAATAGTTAAAATAGTTTTTAATTAATAATAATTAGATAATTAGTTATAAAAATAATTTTCTTTTTCTAAAAATTTTATTTTATCATTAGGATTGTAAAAATGTATTTTTCATATTTTTAGGACTTTTATTTCTTAGATTTCACGCTTTTTATTTATGCGTTTCGTAAATTTTATTTTAAACGCAAGTTTTTAGTTTTAAGTTTTAAACGTTCATCATTTTAAATATAGTGATAGCGTTTATTTAATAGGTTTTATCTTTCTAATTTCCTTTAATTTTCATTTTAGCCCTTGTAGTTTATGTCCCTTTTCCGTAGTTATAATAATTCCAAATCTCCTTTTCCGTTCAAATCTCGCGATCACTATTCGTTCGATAATCCATTGCATAGCTCGCTGGGACATAACGACCCGGGGAAACATTGTACTCTCGATCTTCATTGCATTTGTGTCCGAACTGTTTTAAGTCTGTTACGGCTGGTCATTCACAAGTGACCAGTTTGTGTGATTAGACTTGACGGTTTTGCGCAGATCAACCCCTCACGTTTAAATGAGCAAAAACTCCGCGAAAAAGCCAGTCATCAAATGGAAAAATTTTTTCAAATTTTCCAAGAGCTACATTTTGACATAAGCTTTGCAGATGCCATCATGCTGATGCCCAAGTTTGCATCAACTCTCAAACACATGTTGAGCAATAAGGAAAAACTGTTTGAAATGGCTAAGACTCCTTTGAACGAAACTGCCAGCTGATTAAAGAAGCTTCCCGAGAAGCTAGGAGATCCTGGAAAATTTCTTCTCCCTTGTGTCTTTCCAGGAATGATTGAATGCTTTGCCCTTGCCGATCTTGGTGCAAGCATCAATCTGATGCCTTATTCAGTATGGAAGAAACTTTCTCTTCCGAACTTATTCCTACCTGCATGACTCTTGAGCTTGCAGATCGTTCTATATCACGTCCTCTTGGCATCGCCGAGGATGTATTTGTGAAAGTAGGAAAGTTCCATTTTCCAACTGACTTTGTGGTTGTTGATTTCGATGCCGATCCTCGAGTTCCCCTCATTGTTGGACGAGGATTCCTGAGAACGGACCGTGCTCTCATTGATGTATTTGAGCAAGAAATCACGTTACGTGTGGGTAATGAAGTTGTTACCTTTAACCTTGATCAAACTTCGAGGTACTCCTCAAATTATGATCTTGAATCGTTAATCGAGTCGATTTAATTGATATTGCTTAAGAGGAGTACTCTCAAGAGTTTCTTGGTTATCTTCATAATTCTGTGAGTGGGGATTCCACCACATCTTCTCAACCAATCATTGCCGACTCTTCCCCCTCTCTCACTCCGTTTGAGGGAGGTGACTTCTTTCTGGAAGAGATCGATGAGTTTCTTGCTAGTGATGAATCAATTCCGCCGGGAATTGATGGTGTTTATGATTCGGAGGGGGATATCCTTTATCTTGAACAATTGTTAAATGAAGATCCATTACCTTCACTCCCTCCGAAAGAGATCACAAATGAGGAAATCAAATCAGTACAAACATCTACTGAAGAATTTCCCGAGGTTGAACTTAAGGACTTACCTCCTCATCTCGAGTAAGCATTCTTGGAGGGTGATGATAAATTACCCGTCATAATTGCTAGAGACTTAACTGAGGAGGAGAAAACTGCTCTCATAAAGGTCTTGAAGTCACACAAGCAAGCAATTGCTTGGAAACTCTCCGACATTAAGGGTATCAACCCGGAGTTTTGTACTCACAAAATCTTAATGGAGGATGACTTCAAACCAGCAGTCCAACATCATAGAAGGGTGAATCCTAAGATTCATGAGGTTATCAAACAAGAGGTTCTCAAACTTCTTGATGCCGGTTTGATTTACCCGATCTCTGATAGTCCTTGGGTTAGCCCAATTCACTGTGTTCCAAAAAGGGTGGCATAACTGTTGTCACAAATGAAGAAAACGAGTTAATTCCAACTCGATTGGTTACGGATGGCGTGTGTGCATTGACTATCGCAAGTTAAACGAAGCCACCCGTAAAGACCATTTTCCTCTACCCTTCATGGATCAGATGCTTGAGAGATTAGCAGAGAACGAATACTATTGTTTCCTTGATGGTTTCTCGGGTTATTTTCAGATCCCCATTGATCCGCTGGATCAAGAAAAGACCACATTCACCTGCCCATACGGAACTTTTGCCTACAGACGTATGCCTTTTGGCCTATGTAACGCTCCTGGCACGTTCCAACGATGTATGATGGCAATTTTCCACGACATGATCGGGGAAACAATGGAGGTGTTTATGGATGACTTCTCGGTCATTGGGGACTCATTTCAAACATGTCTCTCCCATTTAGAAAGAATGCTAAAACGGTGTGAAGACACCAATCTTTGTCTAAATTGGGAGAAGAGCCACTTTATGGTCAAAGAAGGCATAGTCCTTGGCCATAAGATTTCCAAAAATGGGATTGAGGTAGATAGAGCAAAATTTGATGTTATTGCCAAATTGCCTCATCCTACTACCGTCAAAGGTATTAGGAGTTTTCTAGGTCATGCCGGGTTTTATCGTAGATTCATACAAGATTTTTCTAAAATCGCTCGGCCTATGACCCATCTTCTTGAAAAGATGCTCCTTTTATCTTCTCACCTGAGTGCATCGAAGCTTTTGAAACATTAAAGAAAAAGCTTACGGAAGCACCCATTCTAGTTGCCCCCGACGGGGATTTACCCTTTGAGCTCATGTGCGATGCAAGTGATTTTGCTATCGGTGCGGTCTTGGGGCAACGAAAACCAAGCACTTTCGCCTATCCACTACGCAAGTAAAACTATGATCAAGCTCAAACCCATTACCCCACTACAAAAAAGAATTATTAGCTATGGTGTATGCGTTTGAAAAGTTTCGGCCATACCTTATATTGACCAAATGCGTGGTGTATACGGATCACTCGGCTCTCAAATATCTCTTTGCAAAACAAGATGCAAAGCCGAGATTGCTCCGTTGGGTTCTCCTCCTACAAGAATTTGATATCATTATACGTGATAAAAAGGAGCTGAGAACTGGGCTGATCATCTGTCCCATCTAGAAAACCCTCACCAAGATGTGTTCGAGAAAAAGGAAATAAACGAAACATTTCCTCTCGAAACACTCAATGTGGTTTCTTTTCGTGGAGACTCTTCTACCCCATGGTTTGTTGACTTTGCAAATTACCATGCGGGTAACTTTGTGGTGAAAGGGATGTCGTCCCAACAGAAAAACAAATTCTTTAAAGATGTAAAACATTACTTCTGGGACGACCCCTACTTGTTCAAAATTTGCGCGGATCAAGTCATCAGGCGATGTGTGTATGGTCAGGAAGCCATTGACATTCTCAAGGCTTGCCACTGGACCTCTGGGGACATCATAGCCCCAACTACACCGCCAAGAAGGTGTTTGATTACGGATTCTATTGGCCCACGATTTACAAGGATGCCCATGAATTTGTCAAAACCTGTGACGCTTGTCAACGTCACGGGAATATCTCACAAAGAAATGAAATGCCGCAAAACGCCATTCAAGTGTGTGAGATTTTTGACATCCGGGGCATTGACTTTATGGGGCCATTTCCTTCGTCTCGCGGTAACAAATACATACTCGTGGCCGTTGACTATTTGTCAAAATGGGTTGAAGCTAAAGCTTTACCTACCAACGATGCCCGAGTTGTTGTGAAATTCTTAAAATCTCTTTTTGCTAGGTTTGGAACTCCACGAGCTATAATCGTGATCGTGTACGCATTTTGCAATGACCAATTTGATAGAGTCATGCAAAAGTATGGTGTAACTCACCGTCTCTCTCCTGCGTACCACCCCCAAACAAGTGGGCAAGTGGAAGTTTCCAACCGAGGGATTAAAAGAATTTTGGAGAGGACAGTAGGCGAAAACCGTGCCTCTTGGTCGGATAAGCTAGATGACGCACTATGGGCCTTCCGTACAGCTTATAAAACACCCATCGGGTGCACTCCATACAAGCTTGTGTACGGAAAGGCATGTCATCTGCCGGTTGAGCTTGAGCACAAGGCATACTGGGCCTTGAAACATGCCAACCGATATTCAGATACGGTGATCACCGGAAATTTCAAATGAATGAATTAAATGAACTCCGTGATCAAGCATACGAGAACTCTTTGATCTACAAAGAAAAGACAAAGAAGATTCATGACTCTAAAATCAAAAACCGCGTTTTCAACGTCGGTGATCGAGTCCTTCTTTTCAACTCAAGATTGAAGATTTTCTCGGGAAAATTAAAATCTCACCTGTGCGGACCATTCACCATCACTCAAGTATTTCCATATGGAACCATTGAGTTATCTCAACCCGATGGTCCAAAATTTAAAGTGAATGGTCATCGGTTGAAGCACTATTTTGGAGAGGACATTCCTCATATGGTTGTCCCAGATCTACAAACTTTCCCCATGAACCAATGAATGCGGGGATCGAGTCAAGCTAGCGACTCGGGAATCAAAAACAATAGCACACTATATGGGTTTCCACCCATATTTCTGACTTCTTTCTACTTTCTACCACCCTAGTGTGGGGGAGTTGCCCCCCGCTGTTGTATCAAAAAAAAAAAAAAAAAAAAATCTTCTTGCTAAATAATGGCCGTAGTATTTCCCTTTTACGTTCTATGTTTCGGCATAACCGCCGGTACTTTGAATATTGAGGGCAATATTCATTTCTAGTGTGGGGAAGAATTCTCACGAATTTTATCATGTAATTATACCGCCTAATTCCCCCAATTTTGGCCAAATTTTTTTTTTTTGGAGTAAGTGTTTTGCACTTACTCACTACGATTATCAGTCCGCCATGTCTAATAGACAAAAGGATTGGCTAATCCAGAGCAAACGGCTCTTGGTAAAGATATCTCAAATCCGTTGACGGCTTGCAATTTGCCCAAAATTGTATGGTATTCACCTCACCATATCCTAAAAAGTGAAGAGTTGGCTAGCCCGCAAGTTTATGGCTTGTGGTAAAGGCAGTGGAAAAACCATAATTGGTAATCACCTCACCAAAGATAATATTGATAATTTATCTAAGAGTTGGCTAGTCCAGAAGCAAACGGCTTCGGGTAAAGACAAATCAAATCCGTTGGAAGCCGGTGGTTTGCTCAAAATCACATGGTTATCGGTGTACCATGGTTCTTACTTGAACTCAAACATTTGGCTACTCCAGAAGTAATGGCTTTTGGTAAAGAGATTCAAATCCATTAAGTTTTTCTCAAAAGATTGCTAGGGACTAGCAATAGTTTAGTGTGGGGGATTGATGAGTGTGTAAATACTCATCATTTTTGGTTAAATCGAATCGCAAAACGTTTAAAAATGCTCTAAATGCATCAAAATACAAAAAATATCTCAAAATTGCATTTTATATGTTTCAGATGCAAAATGTTTAAAATCGGATGAAAAATGAGCTAAGTTTGCATAATTGGCGCTTCAGTCCCCAAGTTTCAAAAGTTGTCAGAAATAGTCCTGAGCACTTATTTCAAAAGAAAAGTCACCAAAGGTCCTTTTAAAATCATAAATTGTCATAATTAGTCCTTTGGTGAAAAATGTCAAAAGTTTTGAGAAATTACAAGTTTGGTCCTTTAAGTTTCAAATTTGGCAAAAATAGTCCTTGGAAGTTTGAAAATGTCCATTTTGGTCCTTGTACTATTGAAACTTGTCACTTTTGGTCCCTTGGAACAACTTTGAGAAATTGGCAGCTTTGGTCCCTCAAATATCAAGAATTGCATATTGGTCCTTGTTATTTAATACAAGCCATGACCCTTTGGACCTTTTGAGCCCCTCCAAAACTCTTTGGACCTTGCCAAACCATTGAACCCCCTGTTTGACCCCTGCCTTATTAATACCCCAAGTCAAACCCAACCCAACTCGCTTCCCTCTCTTTTCTTCTCCTTCACCCACCATGTCTCGCAACACTCAACCCCCCCTCACCTCCAGCTCACAAACTCCTCCCCTTATCACTCCACCTCCACCAAACTCCAAGAAGCATTTAATGCTTCCCTTTCCCTTGCACTCAACCCCAACTGCTAAAACCATCTTTTGGCGCCAAAAATCAATCAAACGGCCAAGATTATCTCAAGCCATCCAATGGTTGAAATTACAAGTGGGATTCACTCAGAGGACACGTGGAAGACATTTGGTGTATAAAAGAGAAGGAAGAGAAGCAAAGGAGGAGAGTAGTTAGTTTTTAATTTCATTGTATGTCGTTTTTTATAAAATTATCTCAATTAGTGTTTTAAAATGTAATCCTAAGCTCTATTGTATTAAACCTAAGCTACTTAGTCATTGTAACTCATTTTCAAGTATTAAATCAAAGTTCATTCAAGTTTCATGTTTTCATTCATACTTTGTTAAGAAATTCAGGTTTCAATATCTTAAACTCAAAGCTCCAAGTAGCTTCATTTCAATTCAAACAAGCTTACTTAAGCTTATTATAGCTTTTGGTAAGCTTGGAAAACAGTTTCAATCAAAATTAGAATTCGGTCAACAAAAGTCAACTGAAGCTAAAATGGGCATGGAAATGGTTATTGGTTGTTGCAGAGCTTGGAATGGGTTGGAAATGGCTTAGAATAGTGGTATTGGGTTTGGTTTAAGCTGCAATATAAGCTAGACACTTGTGAGTGTTATTCTCATTTTCATTTTTAACTAAGTTTGCATATTGTGCTTATATTTGAATCTGTGGTCATTAAATAGTTTAGACATGTTTAATTAGTGGTAATTAGGATACTAGATTTAGTTTAAGTGGTGGAATGAACTAAATCAGTAATTGGCTTAGTTTAAAAGTTCAAATCAGTTAGTTAAATAGTGTTTGGATCATAGGGTTAAACTGAGATTAAGGATAGTACAGTGGTTAGCATTAGTTGTTCTAGTCTTACTGAGGTGAGAAAGAGTCACTTTGGTCATTCAAGTGCATCTTAGAACCTTAAAAGTCAAAATCACTTTGAATCTGTCCTTTATTCATATCTGTTGTGTAAGGATTGAGCATAACTTGCATTAAGGCTTTAGTATTAGTGGACCTAGCTTATCTCAGTTCTATTTCATCTTAGCTTATCATAATCAGTTCATAAATTAAGCTCAAATCTCACATTAGTCAAACTTTGCAAAACTATCCAAAAGTCAAAAGTTGTAAAAACCGGTTTTCTAGATCTTTATGGATTTTTCATGAATTCAATTTTGGGTCAATTCAAGTAAAACTTGGGGTTTTATAACTTCAGTTGGTCTAGTGTCTTAATATCATTTTAGTTGAATTTTAGTAATTTTCTACAAGCCTCAAAACAGCTTGTCAACTTGGTCTCATTTTGGAAAGTGCCTCATGCACAGTGGAACTGAGTCTGCACAGGGTCTTGCAGGGCTTGTCACAAGCTCAGTTTAGCTTATCTGGGTCTCATTCTTGGTTTATTAGTAGTTAGCCAGGTCTAGTTTAGGTTCCAACTTTTGGTTTAGAGTTTAGCTTATTTGAGTAGCTTATTTTCAATCTCCAAAGTAGTTGCCTAAATCTGTTTTTAGCACTAAAGCCAATTCATTCAAATCTTTGTAGTTTGCAATTCAGTGGTATAGAGCAGTTGTATTTAGTTCATTTTGAGTATTTTTAGTATACTATATCTTCTGTAATCAGTTGGTGGTCTTTGGTGTTCAATTGCTTATTCCAAGTGCTTATTCTTAAGCACTTTGCATTGCAGTTTCAATATCCTACACACAAGCCACTATTTTTATATTTTTCCTAGATTCATAATATTAATTTAGACTTTTCTTGAATTTTTCATATTTTTCTAGGTCAGTTTGCTATTTTTATTCATTTAAAACAGTTTTTAGGCATTTTTAATTAGCTTTTAATACAACTAAATCAGAAAAACTTCAAAAAAATAAGTTTTCATTTTTCCTAGGTTAAGATAAATATAAAAAGTCAAAAAAATATTTTTCCAGATTTTTCATAGTTTAATTTGTAATTTTTAGCAATTTAATTAGTTTTAAATAGTTTTTAATTCATAGAAAATAGAAAAATAATCAGAAAAATACAAAATTAGTTTTGAAAATTCTCTTTAGTTATTTTAGATTTTTCTAAGTCATAATTTCATTTTTCTAGCTTTATTTCATAATTTCTTGTATTTTAGGGTATTATTAAATAAGTAAAAATAGTTTTTAATTAATAACAATTAGATAAATAGTTTTAAAAATAATTTTCTTTTTCTAAAAATTTTCTTTTATCATTAGGTTTGTAAAAATGTCATTTTCATATTTTTAGGATTAATATTGCTTCAGTTCACATTTTCTTTTGTACGTCGCGTAGTTTTTAATTTAAGTTTTATAAAAGAAAAATCAAAAACATCATTTTGCAAATAGTGATAGCGTTTATTTAATATAGTTTATCTTTTTAATTTTCTTTAATTTGCATTTAAGCCCCTGTAATTTATAAACTTTTTCTTTAGGTTTAATCAATCACAATCCTTTTCCATTCAAATTCTCTCGATCACTATTCGTTTGATTATTCTCGCACAGCTCGTTGGGACTTAACGACCTGGGGAAACACTATACTCTCCTGGACTTCATTGCATTGGTGTCTGAACTGTTTTAAGTTTCTTACGGTTAGCCATTCACAAGTGGCTAGCTTGTGTGAGATAACTTGACGGTTTGCAGCCAATCAGTTTTGTAGTTGATATTTGCATAGGATAGGTAGGTGTTACCCTTTGAACCTTCCCTCGTGAAATATACTTAACCTCCTAGCAGCCAGTAGAACTTGATGTCTTTGAACTATTCGCTGTTTGTGGAGACGACAATATATATTCACACAAATATCTCCTTGACACATTTTGGTTCTCATATTTATGTTCGTTATGGTCATGAACATTAGCGATTCTGAGAGTGTTAAGAATTGTGCCCCCACAATTCCCTTAGAAGCGACCCCACTTCTCTCCCACATAGGTGATTCTCCATTAATCATTAAAAGCCATATGCTTAACCTCATATTGTCCTTTGTCATAGGAATGGACTAGGAAGTTTACTAACTCCCTTAAATAAATTTGGAGTTTATTACTCCCCCACAGTGACCTCGGTTTATACAATTAGGTTGTCCTATTGAACCTAGATCTTGGGATCTCCAGTCAGTTGGGTTAGGTTTTCCTTCATATAAACTTTTCAAGGGCTTTAGTCACATTTCTTTTCACGACTTGCTAACTAAATCTCACATTTAGCTTTTCGCTAGCGAATCTGCAAAGTTATTCTATGACTTCATATTGTCAATAGGGATAATCCATGCCGAGATTAGTTGTCGTATCAACATAATATGTTTGAAAAAAATTTAGTTTCATTCAACTCTAAATATATCATGCTCCAGGCAATTCTTGAGTATTCCAACTAGGCAAGAACTTCATATTTATTGATGTCCTTTTGAACTCTAGCTAGGCCGGAATCCCCCACATGGAATTTATCTAAAGAATTTTGTAGAAAGGTTATCTCTTTCAATGTATTAATCTCGTTTATACAAGTAGGTTGTCTTATTCTCACATAGATATGACATCAAGATCATTAGTAATTTGTCACTTCACAAGTTTCATACTAGTGTATGCACACTTTTTGAATGTCTTATGTTAATTTTTTTCTGTATCATAATTAACAGATTCCAAATCTAGCATACTATAGACCAAGGAATCAAGCGTATGACAGAAGATGCATCATTTTGATTACTCATAGCTTCATCTACTAACATTCTTCTTTTAGACAAATCACCACCTTAAACCACACATGTTTTTGAAGAATCCCATATGTTATATTTGTAAGTCCTACACTTATAACATATCATTCCAATTCACTTGTGATTATATATATAATCACATTTATTATCTTATCATTATATGATTATCACAATTTATAATGTGATTATTGTAACACCTCCAAATCTCGGTACAGCGGAAGACTTAACCAAGTTTTCGGGGCGTTACTATTGGATTGGTATTTCACACAAGTATAGCAAAAAGATGGTCATTTAACATTAAAAACCAATCCCAAATTTAAGTATTCGAAACGTTTAATCCAAAAGTATAAATATTAGGCCCAAAACATGATTTCATAAAATAGGTCCCCAAAATTTATCAGAGTCAGAAATGATCCTTGCACCCCGCCTTCTTGCCAAGCTTCCACCGATCACGTATTCCAAACACCTCTCAATTTCTTGAGAAATCATGCTAAAAGGTCAACTACTTGGTGAGTTCATAGGTTTAAGTTCAACAAAATCATAGTAGACCAGTAGGAGTTGATTTGCTATGCAAGACCTAAGATAGATAAATACCGATCCTACCGGATCACCAACCATAAACATGTCCCGCATCCGGGACTACTTCGAACCCAACGACTCTAGTCCAGCACTGTCGTGGCAAAATCTAGAACAATTGCCAACCCGGACTAGGTCGAGGTAGAAGTCTATTCTTAGCTAGGCAACAGTTATAGCAATTAGGATTGCTACCTAGTCTAAGGCAACAACTACCGCACATCTATCTAAACAGTCAAGCATATAAGCAAATCCAAATAGTTTTCACGGTCCGAAAATAGTAGCATGATTCTCACCCCAATATAGTTAAAAACGTAGATAAAAGTGGGGCTATGAAACTCACCTTTGCCACAGCAATGCACTATTCACTATTGACACGACTGACATCTAAAGTTAATCTCCATGGCATCCAAAAGAATGTACGCGAGTACAATAGAATAGTTGTGATGCAACCTAATGCGTATACGATATTCTTAGAATACGGCTCATACGATAAAGAAATCAATAGAAAGTAATGTGTTGTAATTTTCGTGGATCATTCATGTCGTTACTTTCAAAAGTACATTATTGTTCCCAAAATTTCACAATTAATATCTCAAAGTTTAGTTTTAACGTTTCGTGTGGTGGTAAGAAACATAGACGCGACATACAACTCACGCCAAAAGTATATCAAAACATAACTCACACCAAAAGTATATCAAAACATAACTCACACCAAAGATATAACTCTCGCTAAAGCAGAGAGGACATAGACACAGTCGAGATATACAGACCACAACTCAAGCTAGTCAAAGACTAGGGAGTGACGACATCTATTTATGTAACGTAAATAGGTTAAATTCGAAAGTTTCGGCAATTTACCCAACAATTCCCAAACGTACAAGTTCAATAATAAAAGAAAAGTTTCCATTTATCGCTCAATTAATAAAGGTTTCTCAATCGTTATTCACAATCATGCAAGTTTACCCGAAATTACTTCATATGAGGTATAGTAACCAGTGTACTATAAATGATAAATTCGTTTATTCCAACGTTTCTTAAATCAATATGACTTCAATAAGTTATATTATCAAAATAATATTTCCAAACAAGTTTATAAAAGTTAACAGGTGTTATAAAACACGAGTTATCATCGTGTTTACTAAAAGTTCATAATAGATTAACCCATATCTGTCCATAATATATATAGTTATATAATTCAGTAGTAGCTCGGATGTGAAAACAGAATATTTAGCTTTATCGCAAAAACCACTATACTAAACTCATTTAAACCAGAACGTTTAATAGAGTACAACACACTAATTAATATAAATATTATCAACGAGTTTATAAAAGGTATTTTATATTTATAAAACATGTTTTATTATCGTAGTTCATAAAGGGTTTATAATAATTAAAACCGTGTTTATTGTCAATATTTATCTGAACATCTCGCTATTAGTTAAAATGTGAAAATATAATACTTGGGCATATCGCGAAATAAACATATCAAACTCATTTCCGAGTCTTAACATGCTTACACTCGTTTAAGCCAAAACGTTTAACAAAGTTTGACTCATAATCAATATAACCGTACATCAAATGTTACTTCAAGTTTATAATCCGAATTAAATGTTATAACGCATATGTAATATCCGTAATTATAAACCAAGTAGTTATTTCTTAACGTTTGTCATCCCGTTTTATAAATAACTCAATCGTTATCCGATCGAATCATATATTGTATATCACAATCGTTTTATTCCAATTTCGATACACATTTTTGATTAAGCTACACAAACAAGTCGTTGGGTATATATATATATATATATATATATATATATATATATATATATATATATATATATATATATATATATTACAAGTTTATCCATTGTTATGTACTAATTACCATTTCTTGTGAAATCGTTAATTCATTTTAACAAGCATTTATAACTAATTTTCACCCATCGAAACTCGACACAATTTACCAAGTTAATATGCGCTTCGAGTGACCAATGTCCATCAATTACTAGTGTGAGTTCAATAGTTATTCGAATCATATTCCAATTTTTGAGTACTAATCCAAATATTGCTAACTCAAACTAATTATACCAAAAATAAAGTCATGAAAGTAACAATTATTTGCCCCGACCCAATGAATAAACCTAGACGAGACAATATCCAAAAATGAAACCATGGGTCGTTAGACCCGACTTATGACCGACCGACTTCGTGCTGAGTCTCTTGTTCGACTCACTGAGTTAACCCAAGACTAAACACAATATACTACCATCACCATTTTGACCCTTGTTTCATCCAAACTAAAGAAATACTCAGAAACCCATCTTCAATTCACAATACGAAAACCAAACTCGCGCATGATCACTACCACTACACGGTTAAAAGACGAGTCCAGTCACCCTCTTTCGACACTGCTACACCAAAACACAAATCCAAACTCGAGACCCTAGTACTCACGGCACCATTTTTCTTATACCACTTTACCACACGAATACTCAAAATAATGTTTTGTTGGGTTCAATAAATACCCAAACCCCTTAATCTAGGATTTGAATAGAAAATAGCCCAAGTGTTTAATCCGTTAAACACTAATCAGGTCACTGAGTGCATAGTCTCTCAGTGAGTCATCTTCGGGACACTCAGTACGAGGCGTAGAAGAAGTCTCTCCACTCAGTAAAGCGGAACTTAATGGGTGGCTGAGTCAAGAAGAAGATGATGGATTCGATTGGTGATGACAATAACTCATTTGAATCCCCAAGACTCCTCTCCAACTACTTACTGAAGACAAAGCTGAAGAAGACTGAAGGATAAATAGTGAAGAAAGGCGGGACACCTGGCGGAGAAGTTTGAATCAGATTAAGAAGTCCTTATCAACATAAGTCAACTTTCCCTGAATGGCTAGCTTACAAGCTCAGTGTCATCACTGAAATATGGAAAGCAACCTTGTCCTTTACTTAGAATAGTCTTTGTAGCGAGAGACAAAATACATCAGATATTTTGTCTTCGTATGATGTCAATTTTGTCACTTAGGAAAGAGTTAAAACTCATACATGTATAAATAGCATAAGAGATGGAGTGAAAAGATTAAGCTTGTGAATTGTAAAAACACACACACCCAAGCCATCTTTTCACTCCTCCAAATACAACTTAGTTCTGAGATAGCTCAGAGCTCTAAGAGTTGTGCTTTCGAGACTTGCTTTGAGCTTAGAGAGGAGTCACCCAACTTTGTCATTTCAATCCCAAGTACTATTCCTTAAGTACTTGTGCGTATTCTTTGTTGATGTATTTCTAATAAGAATATTATGTTGAAAATTACTTAGTGTGTTTTCTTAAGTTAATTTCAGTCATAGTTCACTATTAACTTGTTTTATGCATTTAAACTGTTTTTAAACGATAGTGAGCGGGGAACAACAAGTGGTATCAGAGCAAGGCTAATTATAAAACTCATTTTTAGGCCGCTCTAAAAGTTTTTAAATTAGGATCCTAAATGGTTGAAATTGATGTACCCCACTAGTCGATAAAAGGGTGGAGCTTCTTCAGTTGTTGCCCCTAGACTTGAAGTTGGCAAATTCAACAAATGGAAAAAGCGAATGCTTTGCTATTTGATTGGGATGGAACCTTATTATATCAAGTGTATAAATGAAGGTCCATTTATCCCAAGGACTGCTGAAGGGTTGCCCAAACCTGAAGCTCAGTGGACCCAGGATGAAGAGAAGAGTGGTCAACCAGGACCAAAGACTCAAGAGTATCATAATATCTTGTCTTCCTGGCGATATTATGGAGTCTGTTATAAGTTGTAGTACAACTAAGCAAACCTGGGATGACTTAGTTCATAGTCATGAAGGACCATCTGACACCAAGGAAAGCAGGATAATGGACCTGAAACTTGAGTATAACACCTTCAGGGCTAAGGACTCGAAACTCTCTCTCAAACTTACACCGGATACAAAACTCTTTTAAATGAACTTTCAAATGATGGTGTTAAGTTGTCCAAACATGAAATCAATGTTGGTTTTGTCAACAGTCTCCCTGAGAAGTGGTTGAATTTCTCTCAGGGACTTAGGAATGCTAATCATATCCAAAATCTTGAGCTTCCTGAAATTTATGGGAAATTTGTCTATGAGGATAACCCCATCAACAGACGATACCCTGACTTAAAGAAGTCTCAGGAAGTAAAGAATTCCCTGACCACCACCTCATCACCAATTTTAACTGCTTTCTTTTCTAACAATGTGGTTCAAGATTTCCAAGAAAACTCAGATGATGAGCCTGATGAGAGATCAAGTGAGGAGTACCTAAATGACCTGAATGCTGAATTTCAGGAAAGGGCACTCCTTGTTAACTCTCGAAGGTTTATAAAAAGAAACAAAGGTTTTTCAACTGCTAAAGCAACTGAAGACACTGAATGCTATAAGTGTCATAAAAGAGGCCATTTTGCAAAAGACTGTTTTTCAAAAACAACTTCTGAACCCTCTTACAAACCATCAGGATCTAATCAGTCTTCAGGCTTTAGCAAATTTCAACCAAAAATCTATCAGTCTCATCAAAATGTTCAAAACAAATCTGATCTTAACAAAACCATTGATTATGAAGCTAAGTATAAGAAAGCAAAAGCTAAGCTTGCATTGCTTGAGGCCAGTCCCTCAGAAACAACAAAAAATGTTCAATCTATGCAGGGTAAAAACAAGGGTCTCGTTGCTGAAACCTTCGACTGGGATGAAGAGCCAGTCTCATCTGATGATGAATTGGTGCATGTCAGTGCACTGATGGCCCTCTCAGAAGAGGACAAGCTTGCTGTTGGAAAGAATCATGTCAGAAATGGAGAATGGGTCAACATCACAATGAAGAAGGTAAACATTTTACTTTCTATGGATGATGACTCTGATTGGCTGTCTTACATGAATTATCTAAATGTAGACCTTAAGTTCGTAGAAGAGCAAAGACTGAATCTTTTTTCTAAGTACAACAAGTTAAGTTTTGAATTGAATAAGTGTAGGGATGAATTGCTTATTTTAAAACAAGCAAAGCTTGAGGCTGTCACTTTGCAAATTCAAAACACTGAACTAGTTAAAAGAAATCAGAATCTTCAAGATGAACTTAAAAAGGCAAATGATATTCTTAATAGTTGGACTGCTAAGAATCCCAGGGTCTTTGATGCTGTGGGTGCCCCCAGTAGCAAGAAGAGAGTCATAGGTGAAGATCATCTCCCTGACCCTCTCAACAAAGACCTGTCTCCTAAGCCATTTGTGTCTGGTGGCATGATTACAAATATGTTGGCTGATCCCAATTCCAGTGATTGGATTGAACGGGTGAATCCTGAGAGTAAGCTTCCAAATTTCGATTCTGGAAGGATTCTTGAGCCTGAGAGCCAAGCTCTTAAGGGCATGCTAGGAATTCCTGAGATGACCAGTGGTACTAAACACATCTCTGAGTCTGAAGCAGAATCTGAAACACCGCTTCCACCCCTGAAATCTCTTCAGGTGCTGATCCAACTCTGAGCTTACTCCACTGCAATTCAATCCTCATTCACCAAAAGAAAGGTATGGACTTGGTAGAACCATCCTACAAAGACAAGCAAAACAAATCCAACAAGAGTCTACTCCTACTGAGACTTCAACATCCTCTGTCCCCACTGAAGCTGACCAAATTCAAAGCGGTGAACTTGTGAGAAAGCTTACTGAAAAAATGGAATCCATTGAAAAGGTCCCTAAACCAATCAAGGAGACAAAGTCAGCTTCCTCCAGTTCCTCAAAGTCTAAGTCAACCTCGAAAAACAAACAAAAGTGTGAGCTGTGTCATTACACTAGCCATACCACTGACAATTGTTATAGAATCCTTTTCTGCATGATGCAAAAGGATGATCACAGGACTGCAGATCATCTACAGTATGTCAGTCAAGCAAACTATACCAAAGTTGGTCATCAGTATGCTTCATCCTCCAAAGCTGCTCCAAAGAATAGAGCAAAACCTTTTCCTCTGTGCCCTCACTGTGGGTTTAATGATCATCATCAGGATGATTGTCTCATGAATACATGCTGTGATATATGCGGTAATCCAACTCATGAGACATCCCAACATGACGGTGTCATTCATGCAAGGAGAAATTCCAAACAACCTAGAGTCACTGAGTCATCCTCAGCCTCTAAATGCAAAACCTGTGGTAGCACTGTGCACACAACCACTGACCATGAGTCGATTGCAAATTTCAGAGAGACCTTGAGACCCAAGCCCACTAGTAAGTGGGTCACTAAGAGAAACTAATTCAGTTTACTACTTGTGCAGAGACATGCCAGGGAGCCTATTTGGCATCTAGACAGTGGATGCTCAAGAAGCATGACTGGTGTGAAGGAATATCTGCACAAGTATGCAAATGAACCAGGGCCCAAGGTAGTATTTGGTGATAACTCATCATGTCCCATTGAAGGTTATGGTTCAGTAAACTGTAATGGAATAGTTTTCTCTAGAATAGCCTATGTCAATGGTCTCAAATACAATCTAATCAGTGTCAGTCAACTATGTGATGCTAAATACATTGTACAATTCAATGATAAACAAGGTACCATTTTCAATGCCAATAAGGAAGTTGTGTTGATAGCTCCTAGGAGAGATGATGTTTATGTGCTAGACATGTCAACACTCTCCCAAGATGGAACGTGTCTCTTTGCCAAAGCCACTGAAACTATCAATTGGCTGTGGCATAAAAGACTCTCACACTTAAACTTCAAAAACCTCAACAACTTGGCAAAACAAAACAAGGTCCTTGGCTTACCATCACGGGTTTTTGCAAAAGACAAACCATGCTCTACTTGTGAAAAGGGTAAACACCACAGAGCATCATTCAAAACCAAACAAAATTTCTCCATCAAAAGCTGTCTTCATCTCCTGCACATGGATCTCTTTGGACCTGTCGTCCCCGATCAATCCGCATGAGAAGTATACACATATCATTGTTGATGAGTTCTCAAGATACACTTGGGTATACTTTCTTTCCAAAAGAGTCGGCATCTGATACAATAATGTCATTCATCGGAAGATTGAAAACCAGAATGACATTCTGTTAAACAAATCGAAGCTGACAATGGTACTGAATTAAGAAATCAAGAGCTTGAGAGTTTCTGTGATGAAAAAGGAATTTCTCAAAATTTCTCATCTCCATATACCCCTGAACAAAATGGGGTTCTTTGAAAGGAAAAACAGATCTCTCATTGAGGCTGCTAGAACCATGTTAAATGGCTCAGCTCTCTCAAAGCATTTACGAATTTGAAGCGATCAAAGCCTGTTACACTCAAACCAGGTCAATCATTGTCAAAAGACATAACAAAACCCCATATGAGATCTTCAAAGGTAGACTTCATGACATCAGCTATTTTCATGTATTTGGATGTCCTGTGTTCATTCATAACCACAAGGATCATCTAGACAAGTTTGATGCAAAAGCTGCGTGATGGATACTTTTAGGTTACTCACGATCTCCAAAGCCTTCAAGATTTTTAACACAAGGAGACAACAAGTTGAGGAAACCTTTCATGTCACCTTTGATGAAAGTTATGAAAGCATCAGGTTCACTAACACCTCAGTGGAGGAAATAGGAATTGATGACTCATCAAGATATCCTCGATGAGTTCACCACTGAACTCAATTCCTCATATCAAGCGATCTGACATCTCATATTATTTCTTACCTCACAACCTACCCCAACCAATAATCAGTGAATTCATTGATAATCTATCAGTCCCAGCAGGGATAGGTAACACTGAACCAACTATTCAGGATCCTGTGATTCATGAAACCCAACCAGAACAGGACATCATAACAGATGCTCAAAATGAATCTGTTGATCCTGTAACCAATCTCACTCCTGAACTTCCAGTGACCTCATCAAACTCAGATCCTAGACCACAAAGTAAGTGGACAAGATCTCAGGATATTGAGCTCGTAAACATCATTGGTGAACCCACTGAGGGCATGCTCACCAGAAGCATGGCTGCTAATCTAACTGCAGCTTCAGCCAATGAATGTCTATATGCTGATTATCTATCAGAAATAGAACCCAAAAATGTCACTGAAGCTCTAAAACACCCAAGCTGGGTTCAGGCTATGCAAGAAGAACTGCAACAGTTTGATAAAAACAAGGTCATGACCTTGATCAAATGTCCTCAGGATGTAGTAGTCATAGGAATGAAGTGGGTTTTAAGAAACAAAACTGATGAAAATGGCACTGTCATTAAAAACAAAGCGAGACTGGTAGCCAAAGGTTACAGTCAACAAGAAGGCATTGACTATGATGAGACATTTGCTCTTGTAGCAAGAATGGAAGCCATCAGGATCTTCCTTGCATATGCAACATACATGAACTTCAGGTTCTACCAAATGGATGTTAAAAGTGCATTCTTAAATGGTGATCTGAAGGAAGATGTGTATGTTCAGCAACCTCCAAGCTTTGAGAGTAGTGAATTCCCGACTATGTCGCAATCTTGACAAAGCTCTTAATGGACTTAAACAAGCTCCCAGGGCATGGTATGAAACTCTCTCAGCCTTCCTAATACAAAACAAGTTTGTCAGAGGAAAGATAGACAACACACTGTTTGTCTATAGAACTCAACAGGATGTGATACTAGTCCAAGTGTATGTTGATGATATCATCTTTGGCTCAATAAACTACAAACTTTGCAAATAGTTTGAAAAACTAATGACAAAGAAGTTTGAAATGAGCATGATGGGGGAACTTACATACTTTCTTGGACTACAAATTAGGCAAACCGATAAAGGAATATCCATCAGTCAAGAGAAATACACCAAAAATCTCTTGAAGAAATATGAGATATTTGACTATGCCTCAGTGAAGACACCAATTGTAACGCCCCGACCCCACAAGGGTAAAGGAATCACAAGTAATGGTGTCATATCAAAGCAAACATATAAACCAAAAGAAATCTTTAACATAAATATGGAAATAATCCAAGTCAAAAGACTTCAATACATAGGTCCCAGCGGAAAAATAAACTCCAAATGAAATGTCTAAAGCATAAGTCTAAATGGCATCATAATATCAAAGCTAAATCTCTAAGGTAAGTCCACTCAGCACTCATCCCAAAGCAATACCCAGCTCCAATGCTTAGATACCTGCCGCGGAAGAAAAGAAAGTGCGGCTGAGCTTCGAAAGCCCAGTGAACAGATATACAAGCAAAACGAATACGAAACGAGAACGAATACGAAATAAAGTGAAAGAAAGATAGTGAAATCATAGTCTTCTCAAAAGATAATTTCAGAAATATCAAAATAAGTTTTATAGCTTAACTACCTCGAAGCCCAGAACATATGCCATATCAGAAACATATCATAATCACATAAGGCAACATATTTGTAGGGGAGACCTACCAGAGTTATGAAGGACGTGCATGCACGCAGCATCAATCATCAGATAACATATAACAAATAACAGATAATATATGGCATATAACAGATCTAGGATGCATCCATACGCCCCACAGACAAATATTCATAATATAATTCAAATTGAGCTCATACAGATATGAGATAAGGGGCGTGGCAGAACATCACTCTGCCCTAGAGTCATGTCAGTGCATTTCTGACACGGACATGGAACCCCCATGACTAGTTATATTTGGCTCGGTGTCAACTATCGAATTCAAATAAGAATTTCATAACTGACATAGATCATTTTTATCAGAAAATCATTCGTATTTCCCAAAATCATAGTTTTCATATCAGATATTTCAAAAAAAAATCAGATGTTTCATAATTCAGAAATCAAAGTTCAGATAAGCAACAGCTCAATAAACACATTAGGGTTCATAGCAAAGGTTTAGGAAATCCTAATATGAAAACGAAAAGAAACTTCATACGAAACCTTTACTGAAAAGGTCAGAATATCCGTACCTTATTCGAAAGCAAAAGATCAAAAGTCGAAACAGGGAAGCAAAGAATTACTCCTTCTTCACAGAACCTATATACATTAATGTCGTATATATTATTAATGATTCCGAAATCATCACAATGATCCTTTAATATTTTAGGGTTTCCATATTAAATGAGATTTAAATGTTTTAATATTAATATCGTAAATTAGGGTTTCATACGTCTTTTATTAAAGTTAGGGTTTTCTCATTCTTAAATGTCTCATTAATGTATATGTACTTACATGTTACGTCTTTTATTAACTCGTTACTTAACCTAACATGTTACAAAAATAATCTTTCCTTTTTATGTCTCAACGTACATGTTTATGATTTTATGTGACATATAAGTTACTTATTACTCGTATTAATTACGCATTTACTCTATTAGGGTTTAGCATAACTTATTAAGTTAACATGTCAAAACTAGGGTTTATGTTCACATAACCTTTACTTAAGTAATGCATCTTCAAATCTTATACACATGATTCGGTTCAATCTAAATACTTCACATATTCAAGTTATTAAGTTATAAACCTTATTCGAAAACTAAATATGGTTCGGTTCTATTCATATGGTTCGGCCAATATTAAACAAACACAAACATGACTCGATTCAATATCACATCTTACGTACATGTCTCTTATTATTTACTAGGTTAAATGAGTTAGGGTTTCTCTTGGTTTTGCTTTATACCTCTCGGCCACAAAAAGAAAACAAGAAAACGCGACGAAACAAAATATAACTTGACATATTCATGCAAGGTACGTTAAAGGAAAACAATTAAGCGATATACCTTCACTTGATAGAGCAAAATCGACACCAAGGGTGTTTGTTTGAGTTTCGGCCGAGCAAAGGAAGAAAAGAAAAAAGAGAGCAATTAACTAGGGTTCCAATTTAATGAATATGTGTTGTATTTATAGTTGTGGTATTTGAGTTAAACTAGGAAAGTAATTGGGTTTGGGTTTGGTCCAACCGGTCACACCATTCACACGACACCATATGGGCTTCGGCCCTAGGCTCACGAATTAAACAAACACGACCCCAAATCATTTACGAAACATTAACTCTTCGTCGTACCAATATTAATTACGTAATATATTTTAGTTAGGGTTTTTAAATATTCGCAAGTTAATCTTTTAATTTCTTTAAGTGTTAGAAATATATTTTACGTATTTTAAAATTTTTAGTTCCAAGGGTATTTTAGTCTTTATTCGGATTTTAAACTTTCAGGTTTTACAATTCTTCCCCTCTAAAGAAAAATTTTCGTCCTCGAAAATTGAATGAAACGAAATGAAAACGAAAATGAAAACGAAATGAGAACATACCAAACTATTCAAAGAAATGAGGGTAACTAGCACGCATCGACTCCTCGGTTTCCCAAGTAGCCTCACGTTCAGGATGATTTTTCCAAAGAATCTTAACGAATGGAATAACTTTATTCCTCATAACTCTTTCTTGTCTTTCCAGAATCGCACGGTTCTTGAGATAAAGACATATCGGATTGAATTTGATCAAACGGATAAGAAGCAGCGTGTAACGGATGATAGTTGTATCCCCTTAGGAGTGATACATGGAAAACGTCATGAACATGCGATAACTGAGGCGGAAGTGCTAAACGATACGAAACCTCTCCTATCCGTTCAAGAATCTCAAACGGTCCAATAAATCGAGGACTAAGCTTGCCCTTGATTCCAAAACGTTTCACACCTCTAAACGGCGAAACTTTCAAAAACACACGATCACCAACTCGAAACTCTAAATCACGACGATGCTTATCAGCATAACTTTTCTGACGAGACCTAGCCTCCTTCAACTTTTCTCTAGCAACAGCTACTTTCTCATTAGTGATCTCAATCATTTCCGGACCTTCGATTAGGCGCTCTACATTTCCTTCCATAAAGAAGTTCAAACGGTGCCGCCTTAATGCTAGCATGCCAACTGTTGTTATAAGCAAACTCTACTAAACATAAATATTCATCCCAACTACCAGTCCATTCTAAAGCACAAGCCCTTAGCATATCCTCTAAGGTCTGTATAGTCCTCTCTGACTGACCATCTGTTTGAGGATGAAATGCCGTACTAAAGTTAAGTCGAGTACCCCAAGCTTTCTGCAAACCTTTCCAGAAACGAGAAGTAAAACGCGGATCTCTATCGGACACAATAGACGTCGGAGTACCATGAAGCCTAACGATCTCTTGCTGAAAAATCTCCGCCAATTTACCAATACCATAATCCTTCCTAATTGGCAAGAATGAGCAGATTTGGTTAGTCGATCAACAACCACCCAAATCGCATCATGCTTCTTCCTAGTAAGAGGTAATCCAGTCACAAAATCCATAGATATCTTAT
Organism: Chrysanthemum makinoi; assembly: GCA_910596185.1. Lineage (NCBI taxonomy): Eukaryota > Viridiplantae > Streptophyta > Magnoliopsida > Asterales > Asteraceae > Chrysanthemum > Chrysanthemum makinoi. The sequence continues at coordinate 104,545,584 of OU343216.1, read as the reverse complement.
CCCACTTCCATGTTGGAATCTCCAATGGTTGTAACAATCCACTAGCCCTCTGATGTTCAATCTTAACCTGCTGACAAATCATACACTTCGACACAAACGTCGCCACATCTTGCTTCATGCCGTTCCACCAAAAGTACTGTTTCAAATCCCTATACATCTTGGTAGAACCAGGATGAATAGTGAAAGGAGAACTATGAGCTTCGTCATAACTTGCTCACGAAGTACCTGATCATTGGGAACACAAAGCCTATCTCCATACCATACAATACCGTCATTATCAACCTTAAACTCCGTCTGCTTACCTTCTTCAACGTTTTGCACCACGGCCCACAGCTCGCCGTCATCTTTCTGAGCTTCCTTAATTTGCAGTATAAGGTTCGACTCCACCTTCATACTAGCCCAGTATCCACCAAAACCTCGTACACACAACTCAACATCCAAACTCTCTAAGTCACGCAAAATCCTAGACTCAATCTTGATACTCGCGAGAATGCCTGATTTCCGGCTAAGTGCGTCAGCAACTACATTAGCCTTACCAGGATGGTGCTGAATGTTGGTGTCATAATCCTTAAGAAGTTCTAACCATCTTCTTTGTCTCATATTCAGTTCCTTCTGAGTGAAAATATACTTGAGACTCTTATGATCAGTGAATATATCACACGTCTCTCCATACAAGTAATGTCTCCAAATCTTCAACGCAAAAACCACCGCAGCTAACTCAAGATCGTGGGTTGGGTAATTCTCCTCATAAGGTTTTAGCTGCCTCGAAGCATAAGCTATTACCTTTCCATGTTGCATCAAAACACAGCCTAATCCTTTCTTAGATGCATCGCTGTAGATTTGAAATCCTCCTGAACCAGTTGGAAGAGTCAAAATGGGAGCCGACACCAATCTCCGCTTCAATTCTTCGAAACTCTTCTCTCGTTCATCCGTCCATACAAACTTTTCACCTTTCCTCATCAATTGGGTTAAAGGCAAAGCTAGACGAGAGAAACCTTCAACAAAACGTCTATAGTAACCAGCAAGTCCAAGAAAACTCGACCTCGATTCTTGTCGTAGGTCTTGGCCATTTGGTGATAGCCTCAACTTTAGACGGATCCATGGTAATACCATCAGCTGATACGATATGACCAAGGAAAGCAACTTGTCTCAACCAAAATTCGCACTTCGAAAATTTGGCGTACAACTTCTTCTTCCTCAAAATCTCCAAAACTATACGGAGATGTTCTTCATGCTCTTCTTCAGACTTAGAGTAAACCAAGATGTCATCGATGAAAACAATAACGAACTTGTCGAGAAACTCATGGAAAACACGATTCATCAGGTCCATAAACACAGCAGGCGCATTGGTCAAACCAAAAGGCATAACGAGAAATTCGTAATGACCATATCTGGTACGAAACGCGGTCTTAGGAACATCTTGCTCCTTCACACGTAACGATGGTATCGGACCTCGGTCAATCTTCGAAAAGAACTTAGCTCCTTGCGGTTGATCAAACAAATCGTCTATACGCGGTAAAGGATAACGGTTACGAATAGTAATACGATTGAGTTCACGGTAGTCGATACATAGGCGCATGCTTCCATCCTTCTTCTTCACAAACAAAACAGGTGCACCCCATGGAGAAACACTAGGGCGAATAAATCCACTTTCTATCATCTCTTGCAGCTGTTCCTTCAACTCCTTCAGTTCTACAGGTGCCATACGATACGGAGCCTTCGAAATCGGTTCAGCACCAGGAATTAACTCAATGCTAAACTCAATTTCTCGAGCTGGGGGAAGTCCAGGGAGTTCATCCGGAAAAACGTCAGCAAATTCGCAAACAACCGAAAGACTTTCAATGTTAGGACTCTCCAAAGATGTGTCCTTAACAGATGCTAGAAAACCTTGGCACCCATGAGCAATCATGATCCGTGCCTTCATAGCGGAAATGAGCTTAACAGATTTAAGGGGTTGAGAACCATGATAAACGAATTCAGGATGTTTCACGTCTCCAAAGATCACCGTTCTAGCATGGCAGTCGATTGAAGCTCTATGGTAAGCCAACCAATCCATGCCTAGAATGATATCAAAGTCGACCATATTGAGAGGATACAGATTTGCAAAGCGAATACGATCATCAAAACGAAGAGGACACTTAACATATTTATGATCAATGATCACATGATTTTTCATAGGCGTAGAAATCGATAAGTGATTTGTTAACGGTTTGGGCTTCATATTAAGTTTCTTAGCAGATGTGATAGATATAATGGAGTGTGTGGCGCCAATATCAAATAAAACGAAGACAGCAAAATCATCAATGAAAAGAGTGCCCGTAATGGTACACGAAGTTCGCTCCGCCTGATTACGAGTAGTAGCATAGACACGTCCAGTAGTAGTTGGCGGCTTGATGTAGTTTCCAGGAACTGCCGGATTCTTCTTAGGGCAATCCTTAATCTTGTGAGTAGTGGAACCACAACCAAAACATCCACCAGTAGCCTTGAAACACTGCCCTGGATGAGCCTTTCCACAAGTAGTACAAATAGGTGGGGGTGGCAAAACCTCAGCTGTCCTCTGCTGAATAGAAGATCCTGAAGCACGACCCTGATTTGTTCCTCTAGCTGGCTGATCCCTGTTGTAACGCTGGTTATTGTTACCTTGGTTCTGACGATCACTTCCATTCCTACGGCATTTCTATTATCTTGACCCTCGACTCGAGCGTCCAGGTGTCAACATTCCTTCCCGACTGACCACGCTGATCATAACTCCTATCCACATGACCTCTCGAATCATAACTCCTACAAGAGTTTCCCTTATAGTCATTGCCTTGAGTCCTACCTTGAATCCGATCACCATCGCGATTACGCTTGTTAGAACCTGAAACCTCATGAAAGATCTCAATGTTACGAGCTGCGTCGTTGCAGGCCGACACATTCTCATACTCAATATTAAGCAATCGGTCCAACACCCACTTCTTCAGTCCCCACTTGAAGTGCTTAGCTTGCGCCTACCATCTCCGGCAATCACTCCAACAAAACGCACCAACCTCATAAACCTACTCATGTACTCATTAGAGGTCTCATGATCAAGCGGTAGATCGCGATAATCCCTCTCATACCTTTCTTTGCTCGGCATCAGGGAAGTAGCGGTTATAGAAGATAGTCCGAAACTCAGTCCAAGTACAAGTCACAGCAAAAGCGTCACCTCCTCTTGCTTGTTTCAATGCTTTCCACCAACTTAAAGCATCACCTTCCAATTTGAATGAAGCCAAACGAGTCTTAAACTCGTCTCCACAACCCAGTACTTCAAACAGCTTCTCAATATGAGTGATCGTCCTCGGCCTCAGGTAGGAGTAGCGCGTTGCTAAACGAAGAGGCTTCACTTACCGAAGCGCTCGAGCCAAGTATGAATACCGGCGGGTTGATTTCCTCCACCACTACCCGAAGCACCATTCGATTCACGAATGTTGTTGATCACACGCTCCATCATCTCAGGTGTAGTCAAACCGGGGAAAAGAGAGTTGAGAGCATTCGTCGCGGCATCCATGTCGGTAGCATCATCGTCCCCTCGAGTTGCCGTTACGACGAGTTTGAACCATCTGAGCGATATCCAAGCGATTAGCAAAATGAAAAAAGGTGAGATACGAAATGGAAGTACGAAGGAATCCTAAAGTCTACCCAAATCCTCACAGGTCAAACCCTAAACCCTAAAGTCTCAAAACCTAGGCTCCATATGTCACAGGTCCTGACTACAAGTCGTAAACACTGGGCTCGATGCCATAAATTGCGCCCGACCCCACAAGGGTACAGGAATCACAAGTAATGGTGTCATATCAAAGCAAACATATAAACCAAAAGAAATCTTTAACATAAATATGGAAATAATCCAAGTCAAAAGACTTCAATACATAGGTCCCAGTGGAAAAATAAACTCCAAATGAAATGTCTAAAGCATAAGTCTAAATGGCATCATAATATCAAAGCTAAATCTCTAAGGTAAGTCCACTCAGCACTCATCCCAAAGCAATACCCAGCTCCAATGCTTAGATACATGCCGCGGAAGAAAAGAAAAGTGGGTGAGCTTCGAAAGCCCAGTGAACAGATATACAAGCAAAACGAATCTGGCGAGAACGAATCTGAAATAAAGTAAAAGAAAGATAGTGAAATCATAGTCTTCTCAAAAGATAATTTATCAAAATAAGTTTTATAGCTTAACTACCTCGAAGCCCAGAACATATGCCATATCAGAAACATATCATAATCACATAAGGCAACATATTTGTAGGGGAGACCTACCAGAGTTATGAAGGACGTGCATGCACGCAGCATCAATCATCAGATAACATATAACAAATAACAGATAATATATGGCATATAACAGATCTAGGATGCATCCATACGCCCCACAGACAAATATTCATAATATAATTCAAATTGAGCTCATACAGATAACAGATAAGGGACGTGGCAGAACATCACTCTACTGCCCTAGAGTCATGTCAGAAAGTGCATTTACTGACACGGACATGGAACCCCCATGACTAGTTATATTTGGCTCGGGTGTCAACTATCAGAATTCAAATAAGAATGTCATAACTGACATAGATCATTTTTATCAGAAAATCATTCGTATTTCCCAAAATCATAGTTTTCATATCAGATATTTCAAAAAAAAATCAGATGTTTCATAATTCAGAAATCAAAGTTCAGATAAGCAACAGCTCAATAAACACATTAGGGTTCATAGCAAAGGTTTAGGAAATCCTAATATGAAAACGAAAAGAACCTTCATACGAAACCTTTCTGAAAAGGTCGAATATCCGTACCTTATTTGAAAGCAAAAGATCAAAAGTCGAAACAGGGAAGCAAAGAATTACTCCTTCTTCACAGAACCTATATACATTAATGTCGTATATATTATTAATGATTCCGAAATCATCACAATGATCCTTTAATATTTTAGGGTTTCCATATTAAATGAGATTTAAATGTTTTAATATTAATATAAGTAAATTAGGGTTTCATATGTCTTTTATTAAAGTTAGGGTTTTCTCATTCTTAAATGTCTCATTAATGTATATGTACTTACATGTTACGTCTTTTATTAACTCGTTACTTAACCTAACATGTTACAAAATAATCTTTCCCTTTTTATGTTTCAACGTACATGTTTATGATTTTATGTGACATATAAGTTACTTATTACTCGTATTAATTACGCATTTACTCTATTAGGGTTTAGCATAACTTATTAAGTTAACATGTCAAAACTAGGGTTTATGTTCACATAACCTTTACTTAAGTAATGCATCTTCAAATCTTATACACATGATTCGGTTCAATCTAAATACTTCACATATTCAAGTTATTAAGTTATAAACCTTATTCGAAAACTAAATATGGTTCGGTTCTATTCATATGGTTCGGCCAATATTAAACAAACACAAACATGACTCGATTCAGTATCACATCTTACGTACATGTCTCTTATTATTTACTAGGTTAAATGAGTTAGGGTTTCTCTTGGTTTTGCTTTATACCTCTCGGCCACAAAAAGAAAACAAGAAAACGCGACGAAACAAAATATAACTTGACATATTCATGCAAGGTACGTTAAAGGAAAACAATTAAGCGATATACCTTCACTTGATAGAGCAAAATCGACACCAAGGGTGTTTGTTTGAGTTTCGGCCGAGCAAAGGAAGAAAAGAAAAAAGAGAGCAATTAACTAGGGTTCTAATTTAATGAATATGTGTTGTATTTATAGTTGTGGTATTTGAGTTAAACTAGGAAAGTAATTGGGTTTGGGTTTGGTCCAACCGGTCACACCATTCACACGACACCATATGGGCTTCGGCCCTAGGCTCACGAATTAAACAAACACGACCCCAAATCATTTACGAAACATTAACTCTTCGTCGTACCAATATTAATTACGTAATATATTTTAGTTAGGGTTTTTAAATATTCGCAAGTTAATCTTTTAATTTCTTTAAGTGTTAGAAATATATTTTACGTATTTTAAAATTTTTAGTTCCAAGGGTATTTTAGTCTTTATTCGGATTTTAAACTTTCAGGTTTTACACCAATGGTCCCACCTAACAACCTTGGACCTGATCTCACTGGAAAATCAGTCAATCAAACTCATTTTAGAGGGATTGTTGGATCACTGATGTATCTAACCGCTACTAGACCAGACATACAATTTTTAGTCTGTTTAATAGCAAGATATCAGTCCAATCCCAAAGAATCTCACCTCACTGCAGCCAAGAGAATACTCGGTACGAAGGGAACCCCAAGCCTTGTACTTTATTATCCAAAATGCTCAGGGTTTGATCTCAAGGGTTACTCTGATTCTGATTATGCTGGCTGCAACATGGACAGAAAAAGTACCTCGGGGTCCTGTCAATTTCTTGGAGGAAAACTGCATGTTGGAGTGCAAAGAAGCAACAATTAGTGGCTATGTCCTCAGCTGAAGCTGAATATGTAGCTGCTGCAGGATGTTTTGCCAATGTATTATGGATGAAAAGTCAACTCAGTGACTACGACATCCATTACAAAATGGTGCCCATCTTACGTGATAACACTAGTGTAATTGCAATCTCCAACAACCCTGTCCTCCACCAAAGAACCAAACACATTGATATCAGATATCACTTCATCGGGGATCACATAATGAAAGGAGACATAGAACTTCATTTCATCCCTACTGAATATCAACTGGCTGATATCTTCACAAACCCTTGGATGAACCTACCTTCAGGAGACTGAAAGCTGAATTAGGAATGCTTGACATCGAAAGTCAAGTATCTGAAACCCAATCTCAGTAAGTTCTCTGAAATGGTTCATCCTCCCTGACACCCAAAATAAACCTCTCACTGAATGAGTAAGACTCATTCAGGGTCCCTGACACTTGACAAAGAGCATTGAATAAGTAACTAAATGATCCAAGTATCAGTTACTTTAATGTCCTAGGTTGGTAACTATGCCAATTTAATAAAGGAATATATGTCTCTCTTTGTCTTCTGTCATCCCACTTGGCATTTAATGCCTCTCACAAAAATATCAAATTGATATTTTATCTCTGCAAAAAGTGCACTGTGCACTACAACTTTCCCTTGATAAGCGGGATTTTCTTTGCGGGTAATGGGTGGTAGCATTAAATGTGGAAATTCAAACTCCTTTCAAAAACCAACTCATAATATTCACATTTGTGCACAAAACACCCCTCTTATCACTCTATAAATACCCTCTTCAAACACAAACAAACACACACAAATCTTTTCGCAACAAATCTCTGTCAAAATCATTAAAAAAAAACATTTGTGTGCTCAAAACTCTTTAAACCTCTTTTGGAAAACCCTTCTTGTAAACATTTACAAAAGTTTTTCATCACAAACTTGAAGAGATCTAAATACTTTGATTGTTCTAGTCAAAACATTTCTTAAATCCTAAAATCTTTATTAATGGAAATGACTAGAACGCAATCTCTCCAGTTTGCTTCTCAGTGGGTAGGGGATCTTACTAATGTTGAATTTAAAACAAATAATGTCATAGGAAATTTTGAATATCCTGAAAATGTCCCAATCTATAAAGACATTATAAAATTTTTATTCAACTGCCCACTCAAAACGGCCTTTGTAAAATGTCCCTCAGTATTGTACCCAAACTACCTCAGGGAGTTTTGGGCTCGACTAGAGCCTTTGACCCGACACCTTCTTGATGAGAATAACCTTAGACCTCTCGGGAGTATCTCATCAGTTCAGAGTCTTAATGGGGGGAACAATACTCCCGGATTTTAAAAGCGTTTTGCACTACAACTGGGTTAGATTATAACAAAGGTGTTTATGTCGCCCATCCTGAACCCTCCACAGTGAAGGATGGGTTAAAACAAATCGTTTAGATCCAACTTTTTTGGACAAGACCCCAGTCACTAAAAGCTCATTCCCGTGGCTTGGAGGATCCTCTTCACTTTTGTGATTCAGGGTTCTCGGCGGAACCACTCATCCACTGAAAAAGTTAACTATATTCAGTTGATGATGGCATACTGCTTGATGAATGGGGTCACTGTCGACATAGGGAGATCATTTACAGTGATCTCGTAACGAAGCTATAGAGCAAAACTAGGACGAAATACGTTTCGTATCCTAGGTTTGTCTCTTGTGCTCTGTAATCGTTACTGGGTTCAAATTATACTCAGGATGAAAAATTTGGAAATTTACGGCATCCGAGCCCTTCAAATTTTCAAAAGAAGCCATCCCTCGTCACTCCCATTGAATTGACGGCCCACATGATTGCTGTAAACAATCAAAGTGGATCATGACTCCAAACCCTGCTCTAAAAAGAAAAAGGTGAAGTCTCAACTGGGACTAAGACTAAACCAAAGTCTCGGGGCCCCGAGGCTTGGGCACAGCCTAAGAGGCACAAAAATCCCGTGACCAAAAAGACACCCATGACGGGCAACAATCACCCGGTGACAACGAAGGACACTGATACATCACAGTCAGTGCCCTTGGTCACTTTTTACTACTCCCAAGATCCGGAGGGAAACATACAACCCGCGGTAGGGAGCGCCTTCCAACGCCGGTGATGACATTAGCAGATCCAAGCCTTTGTCTGAGGGCACACTGATCTCTCCCAAAGACTCAGAGGGACTTAAACAACCCGCTGATAGGGATACAACTATCACTGACTCTGCTAAAGGCACGGGAAGCGCCCCGGTGTCTCGAGGTCAGGGGGACAAAGACTCGGAGGAAAGGAACAACCGCCGATATGGAACCCACAACCAATCGACTCCAGTGAAGGCAGGGAAACGCCCACCAGGTGTCAGGGGTCAACGAGGGACAAAGACTCAGAGGGATATAAACCACCCGCTGATATGGAACCCATAACCAACCCCTTACTCACAATTGCTGATGTCACTGGGATATTATTCTCTGAAGATGAGCTCGTTGGGACTGATGATGAAATCTTATCAGCTGGAGAAGAAATGGGCGCTGAGGTTCAAGGCGAACAAGAGCCTCAGCTGATCCAAAGAGCTTCTTGAATCCCCATTCCAACATGATGATCATACTTCGAATCCTCAAGCTCGATGAATTCAAAGAGTTTGACAATGTTCTTCCCCTCACGAAGGCAGTTGGCTTAGTGGATCACCAGGGCTTCAAGGGAAGCTATACTCGGGGTTACTAAAACATTGTGGGAACAACATCTGAGGCATTTGCAAGTTATGCTGATCTAAAGGCAGAGGTACAGGGCTTTGATGAAAATGTTCATGAGCACAGAGATCTGATGTATGACAACATTCACCGACTGGATGAAAACATGCCTAAATTCCTCAGGCATCTTCAGGGTGTAGGTACCACGATAGATGAAATCGGGAGTTTGTCAAAGACCCAGCAACCAACTCTAAAGTCTTGGAAGCTCTTGAGGTGTACGAAACAATCCTCAAACCTCACTGAACTGCTCAATATGCTCAAGTCTACAAATGTTTAGGGTCTTCCATCCTCAATTCAGTCTCTTCAAGCTACATTGGACTCATTGAATACGCAGGTGGCTACATTAGCTCGAGGCATCCTCATCTCGGCACGGAATCTTGGGCCCAGAATAGTACTGCTCTTGAAATCTCACAAGCTAACTTGGAAGCAAAAGTCACTGGTTATTCAACCGACACCTCGGACATGAAGGCAATGATCGAGATTTATCAAGCCTTCAAGGGTCAGCGACTCCGTCCCCCCAGCACCAACACCAACTCTTGCCCTCACTGGCCTACGACAACGGTTGAGGGGGAGAATATGTTGAAGAAACTCCTCTTCATTGCTTGAGGGGAGCCAACATCACCATCTCTGTAGCTCAGACATCAACATCACCACCAGTCACAGCAACTCCCATCTCATCCATCCCACCAACATCATCAACAACACTGGCAGTTATCACAACAACACCACCCTTAGTTGCATCATCTTCTTCAGGCCAGGACAAAGGCAAAGGCATAATGACGGTTGTTGAGCTGAGAGATTTCCTATAAAATTGGCGACACTTGAATACTTGCTCACACCTCAACGGTGAGTAAACATCTTGCTAAAGAATAAAGAAGATTGAAACTAGGCGAGGAAGAGAAAAAGAACAGAGACACTGGCAAAGGTTGTCATTTGAAGAAGCTGAGAATATGGGATTAGATGCAAGCAAGCTCCCAAGGGTCGAGGCAGGACAAAAGTTCAAGGATGCTCAGGCGCTCAAATGGCGCAATGAAAGCGATATGAAGAAAAGAGAATGGCTGAAGCTCTCAGGAAAAGCGAGAATTGAGGAATACAACTGGACAATGAGCGTAGAAGGCTCTGAAAAATCACTGATGTCAAGATTATTCCCAACACCAAACCATTGGCTATGAATGTTTACTGAGGGGATGACAAAAGACACTTTGAGGTTCATGATCCCTTAAAATTCAGTGACTTTGGGATCACTAAACTGGATGAACTTGGTCCGATCATTGGAAAGAAGCAAAATAAGGTGGTCAAGGAGCTGATGAAGATGCTCAGAAAAGATATGAAAGTGAGGGATGCACGCCCAACTGGCCAGAATCAAACCTGCCTTGACTGCACCTCAAGGATCTCAACCACAAACATCCACTGGCAAAAGGAAGAGAGTTGAGTTCCAACCTGAGATTAAAGTGCCTGGACTGGAGTGTAATAGGGAGCTACGTGAAGGGGTTAAATTTGTGAATTGTCTAGTGATTGAAGAGCACGAAAGAGGGCTATTTCACATTGATGTCTATGAAAACCCAGCATTTCAAAGATGGAGTGATATTGATCAGGCTGGTGTAGCTTTTGCAATGATCAGGATATATTCCAGTGGCCTCTCAGATCAATCCCGGCAAATATCGAGGTTACGCCAAGACCTAAATGCCAAGATAAGAGACCATCATGACAGAGAAACACTCATCACCAAAAAGGTCAAGCTTGAAGCATTGGGAATCCATACGGATTGACATCATTTTGTTTTATCTTTTGTACTAGTGATAGGAACTATGTAATCGATCAATAAACGATGTATGTTTTATTCATTTACTGTGTTCCTTATTGTATTCATTAGTACATTCAGTGTAGGAAGAAGCCATTTGCTCACCTACACTGATCAACCACAGGCTATTTTGTATATCCAATTAGGGGAGGTTGGGTTCAATAAATACCAAACCCCTTAATCTAGGATTTGAATAGAAAATAGCCCAAGTGTTTAGTCCGTTAAACACTAATCAGTCCTGAGTGCATAGCCTCTCAGTGAGTCATCTTCGAGACACTCATACGAGCAGTGAAGAAGTCCCTCCACTCAGTAAGCGGAACTTAATGGGTGAAGACGAGTCAAGAAGAAGATGATAGATTAGGTGAGTGATGACAATAACTCACTTTGAATCCCAACTCCTCTCCAACTACTTACACCTGAAGACAAACTGAAGAAGAAGGAAGGATAAATAGGATGAAGAAAGAGCGGACAAGTAGGGAGAAGTTTGAATTAGATAAAGAAGTCCTTATCAACATAAGTCAACTTTCCCTGAATGGCTAGCTTACAAGCTCGGTGTCATTCTTGAAATATGGAAAGCATCATTGTCCTTTACTTAGAATAGTCTTTGTAAACAGAGACAAAATACATCAGTATTTTGTCTTACGTATGATGTCAGATTTGTCACTTAGGAAAGAGTTAAAACTCATACATGTATAAATAGCATAAGAGATGGAGTGAAAGATTTAAGCTTGTGAATTGTAAAACACACACACACGCAAGCCATCTTTTTCACTCCTCCAAATACAACTTAGTTCCTGAGATAGCTCAGTGAGCTCTAAGAGTTGTGCTCAGACTTAGCTTGAGCTTAGAGAGGAGTCACCCAACTTTGTCATTTCAATCCCAAGTACTATTCCGCAAGTACTTGATTATAACGTATTCTTTGTTAATTCATTTCTAATAAGAATATTATGTTGAAAATTACTTAGTGTGTTTTCTTAAGTTAATTTCAGTCATAGTTCACTAGTAACTTGTTTTATGCATTTAAACTGTTTTTAAACGATAGTGAACGGGGAACAACATGTTTAAAATCAGATTTTTATTATTTAAAAATGCGTTTCCTTAACATCTTTAAAACCCAATTCGTATCACCTTTATTTTGTTTAATGTTTTGTATCCACGAAAACAATACACATAGCATATGTACGAATCAAAAAGAAAATAAATATTCATGAGAAGTGATTGCGTTTTACCGTGAGAGAAACGAGAGGAAAACTCGTATCAACCAAGCTTAGAACCTCTAAAACGTTTTACCTCAAAACCCTAGAAATTTCAAAGCTTAAATCCCAGATTGGGAGCGCGTCGTGGGGTTTGAGAGTGCATACGATGCACAAACGGGGTCACAAGACCCCGATCTATCATTTAGAATGGGTGGTGTAACTATTAGTGGTCGCCAGAAAATTGGCCGGAAAGTATGACGGGGCGCCGGAACCCTAGGAGGAGGGTGGCCGAATTTTATCTTAGAGAGAGAGAGAATATTGTGTGTGTGTTTTTGTAGTGAGAAAAAGTGTGTGGGTGAAATGAGAGAAATGGTGAGTGAGTGGGCTTATATAGTATCAGGAGGGACTCAAGGTGTAAAATGGAAAGTGTAGGGGGCGCTTGTGTAGTTATCTAAGGGACCATTGATGTAACTTTCTCAAAATTTTAATAATATTAAGCTCGGGACTCGTTTAGCCTAGTAAACGAGGGATTCGTGACCCGAGAGTTACGCCATTGTCTTTACAATATTAATTCCAATAAAAACGATATAAAATACGACTCGTGTCTCAAATTAAATCAAACGATCGCTCAAATCGACGTTTCTCCAATTACGACGCATCGAGGAATTTACGAGTTGTCACAATTATAATCACATAAAATCAATGTGTAATCATTTTACACAATCAAAATATGTCCAACTTAGCCAATGAACAATAGCTAATATTGGTTGACAATCACACCGTTTAAGTTAGTTACATAAACCAACGTAATTTGTTGTCATCTATATGTGTGTTCTTTCTTGACATTTTACAATGCCCTACACGGTTATACTCAACACATAGTCATTTCTTACATATGACAAACCGTTCGATTATTAGTAATATGAGTTATAACAAGTCTTGACGATTATTCATCTTTCTAGAATAACAAGTAGTTTGATTATTCGCAACAATATTTGCAACATCCAAACTTTGAATACTCGTCTGAAATTGGCGACTGTTCATTCTCATGTTTTACAAATGAATTGCACAAAACCGCACAAAACAACTTCACATAAGCACTACTTTGCCACATTATTTTGTACCAAATGAAACAAACAGTTTTGCATTGAACATTATACAAAATATCACTTAATTTTGTATTATAACAACCAAAAAATGTTGTACCAAACAACATCCAGTCAACACAAATATCAGTACAAAATATATATATATATATATATATATATATATATATATATATATATATATATATATATATATATATATATATATATATATATATATATATATAGCAGCTTGAAAAAAATGTTGTACTAAATAGAAACTGCGATCATCTGATTCTTCTGTTTAAGCTCAACATTTTTTATTTTTATTTATTTATTTTCCAAAATCAAGTTTATGATGTTTCATTGTTACCTAATTAATGAGAAAAAAAATTGATGCAAAACTCGTTTGTTACCATGCAAAAAACACTTTTTTTTTCAACATCGCGGTTGTAACAACATACTAGTCCAAACTAAATTGATGTACCAAAAATAAATAATTAACCAAATGGTTCACTCATTTAAGCTCAATTTTTTTTTCAAAAATCAAGTTTAATGTCTTAGACGAGCTCTAAAAAAAATTTGGGCTCAAACATTTGTTTACCACGCGAACAACGCATTTCCCATGAATGCGCAATTGTAACAACAAATTCTCCAAAATGAATTGTTGTACCAAAATAGTTTGTGACAAAACGGTTCACCTATTTCGACTCAAAATTTCCAAAAATCAAATTTAAAATCTTAGAGTGTAGCATAACAGAATTGGAATCAAAACTCGTTCATCTACTATGCGAACAACACACTTTTTCCCACAAGTGCATAGTTGTGATAGCAAATATTTTGAATTCCAAATAACACCAAAATTCTCATTTCATATGAATGAGTTGTATCCCAATATCCGATAATGAAATCAATACTAGTTACACAAACCAGTACCACAACAATATTTCATCCAACACACTTCGAACACTCTATTATTTATCGCAAGAAATGTTTTCCGAAACATGAAAACAACCACTTGATGTTTATATAATAAGACGCATCTTGTTTCTTCTATGGCAAATTGAAAAGGCCAAAACCAAATTATATGTGATTGTCAAAACAAATTTGTGGGTGTGAGAAATAAAGATTCTTTCAATGTTATACAACACTACGATCGTGTATAACCTTTATCCCAAAAACAATTCAAACTAATTTATTTGAAATCATTATCAAGCGAACGCACCTCATTATTTTCAAATACCATTTAAGGAACAATTAACTATGCACGAAAACCGTTATTCAAGCAATCATTCATATTTAATATATTAGATGATAATCATCAACATATATTAATACAAATAAATAATGTAAAATATGCATAAGTAGATAACGATTTATAAAATAATAAAGTTTCATAAACAAGTCAACGCACCTCACTGTTTTCCTTATTTATTACCTCTTATTATGTTCGATAAATAACTAATGGTCACTTGAACTCACACATAAACTTGTACATATTTAGGCAACCATATTGTCTATATGTTTTAATCAGACATAAATTCCAACAATGAAAGTTCCTACTTAGCACATGTACATCATATTAATGGCAAAGCTATATGGAAGGACAAAGAGCATACCAAGTTATAAGGCAAAGTTACGGTATAATAATCACACAAATATTAACGAACGAATTTGTAAATATTATTATTTCCTTTTATTATTTTTCCGTAAACACCATACCAAAGAGCATACCAAGTTATAAGGCAAAGTTACGGTATAATCACACAAATATTAACGAACGAATTTGTTAATATTATTATTTCCTTTTATTATTTTTCCGTAAACACCATACCAAAACTTGTTAAAATAAGTTGTCAAATCAAAGTTATTATTAAACAGTTCAAGATAAGAACTTCTTTTACCTAAAAAGATAAATGACATAACTGTACATCTAGTTAATTCCATTTTCTTGTTTCAACAGCCCATACCATGGCAAAACGAGAACACGTCTTCTTTAAATTTCTGAGTTGAACACATCTTTTTATTCACATATACACCCTATATCTTTGAATTTTGTTCAGAACTTTACGTATTGTAATAAAAATAATATTATTTAATATAATATTATATTAATATAATCGGTCGTATGGGTGAAGTCGAACAAATTCGAATGCGATGAGTATATATGTTAATAAAAAAGTATGTGTTTCAACTCGGTAAATTTGAGAAAGTACGTTGTTATTTTATAGCTTTTACCCTAATATTTATCCATTCATCAATATATGCGAGAATTCAAAAGAAGCCAAAAAAATATTTCACATACATTGATGTATATGCATTTTTTAAAAATTCTCATCTTTCACACAACAGTTTAAAAAATAAAAAATCGGTAGACTGACTAAAGAGGGTCAATTGCATATATGCCCACTAAAACTTGCATATTTGCATATATACCCAAAACATGCTTAAAATGCATTGTACATCTTGCAATAAAAACTTGTATTATGAGGAATTATGTAAGTTTTTAAGTTTTAGTGGGTATATATGCAATTCCCCCGACTAAAGAAACGAAAATGATATATCAACAAAATTGTTATCAAAATATTCTTATGCTTTCTATCATTGCTACTTCAATGAGTAATCAACCTTTTATAGCAACAAACTATTTCAACAAAACAATATTAAAATGTTTTCGAGTCGTTAGTTTATTCAATTTTTTTTTTCATAATCGTCTCTAATAACAAAAGAATCTGTCTTAAGATTGTTGTATCTATACCATTATATAAAACATTTAGAACATGCTATTAATAGAAGGCTTAATTTTTAAGATTCAACACATTACTTATAATAGAAAGATTTATGTTACATTTGCAATAAAATCAATACATACACATTATAGAACTTACAATAAATAAAATTAAATGTATTCAATTATATACTTGTAACAGCCATTTAACATTAAAGCCCATTGACTTGTAACAACCCATTTATCTCTTAGTAACAGCCTATGTCATTTAAAAGCCCCATACACACGCCTCTCTCTCAAAGAAAAGAAAAAAACACAGAGACTCTACACTTTCATCTTCTAAAGTACACCATCAACTCCTCATCCGCCACCACCTAATCCTCTGTCGCCACAGTTTGTTGGAACCACTGCTTTTGGTGGTTTCATCTCATCCTCCTCCTACACCATTACTATAACAATAACCGGCCACCACAAAAACGACCACCATTAAAGCCCCATTACCTTCGACGCTCACTGCCAACGAAAACCCATCCCAAGGAAACCCACGCCTGAGAACACTACCTTCAAGACTCACATATCATCCACCACCAGTACCACCACCACTTCGTAACCACAGCACCCGACACCTCCACTAATACACCTACCATAATCGTGACAAACCACAACTGAGAACGACCCACCACCGAAGGTTTTTCAAATTTTTAGTTTTTTCGCTCTAAATTTTTTTGAGTTTTGTTATAAAGTTTTGTAGGGTTTGTAGTTCTTTTTAAGTTTTTTGTTATAAACTTTTTTCTGTATTGTTCAAGTTTTTGTAAGATTTTTTTAGATCTGTATATATGTTTTGCAGATCTGAGGTTTTTTAACCGCTTTAAAAGTTTTTTGTTGTCGGAATCTTCGCTGGGTATTTTGTTCAAGTTTTGTAAGATTTGTTTAGATCTGTATATGTTTTTGTTAGGAATTAGAAAATTCAGTCGTTAAAGAGCCGGTCACCTCAAGTATATGTATTCGATAGAAAGCTCGTAGTCGTAGTCAAGTTATGTTAGTAAGTAGTTTATTAAGTAACACCGTGGAGGATGAGGACTGGTCTTTACCCACAGTATTCCGATCCACGGCCCACGTAGGTGGCGTTTATTTGTAAGACACTATAAATACCCTCTACCTCAGGTAGAGGGTTGGAGCTTCAATACCATTTTTCTTTGTTTCACATAGTTCTCAACTCTCTTCCCTTTCTCTCTCTAGAACTTTCTCTCTCTAAACCTTGTTAACACCTCATATGATTATGGTTTAATGTGTATGTGAAATCTTATATCCTACAATTGGTATCAAGAGCCATGGTTTGATCACTCATCTTTCATGCTCTTTTTTTTGGTGGATTTCATAAGGTTTTTGGGGTTTTAAGTGTTTAGGAGAGTTTGAATCATTTGGACAAATTCTAGTGTTAAAGTTTGAATTTTGTTTGTACTTTTGTGTTTAGGATCATCATATGTGTTTAAGTTTTGAATTGGAAGGCTTAAATCATTGTGGTTTGGTTGTTTTTGATTGATAAAGTGGTTGTTTGTGAAAGTTGTACAAAGCGAGTTGAGTCTCGGAGTTGTGTTTCTTCGAAGCGAGTTGCTTTGTTATTGGAAGCGAGTTGGTATATGCGACTTGGCTATTTAGCGAGTTGACTCTGTATGCGACTTGGGTTCTAAGCGAGTTGTTTCTTTAAGCGACTTGAGTTCTAAGCGACTTGGCTATTAAGCGAGTTGTACTGACTAGCGAGTTAGTTTAAGAGACTTGGTGGTTAAGCGAGTTGTCTCTGTTTGCGACTTGGCTATTAAGCGAGTTGTCTCTATATGCGACTTGGCTATTAAGCGAGTTGGTTCTTTAAGCGACTTGTTTATCTAAGCGAGTTGTACTTTTAGAGTTGATACCAAAGCGAGTTGACTGTTTTGCTACTTGTCACTTCTTCGTGCTACATTTTTATGGTTGTTCTTTTGGTTTAGTAAAATCCCGTGAAAGAATCAATTTCTCGGTTTAATCAAAGAATAGTCAAATCCCGTAGAACTTGTAATCATGTCAAACATCGTTCCTACCACGTTTCTTACGTGGCTGAGGGCGTTCAAGCAGTTTGCGGATCGGATACTCGTCCACCTATGCTTGACAGAACTGATTATGACTCATGGGCTCAACGAATCCGATTATACTGCTTGGGAAAAGAAAATGGGGTCAACATTCTCAAATCAATTGATGAAGGACCTTATCAGTTTGAGACTACAAGAGACATAATTGATACTTTGCTGCAGGCTGGAACAATGATCTTTGGATTGGACAGACCAAAAGCATTATGATGAGCTAAGTGATAAGGAGAAAAAGAGATCGATGCTGATATCGGGGCTTCTAACATTATACTCCAGGGTCTTCCAAAAGATATCTACAAGCTTATCAATCACAACACTGAAGCCAAGGCTTTTTGGGATAATGTCAAGATGCTTCTCTCAGTTCGAATTAACTAAGGAAGGCAGTCACATGTATGATGAATTTGAGCATTTCAAGATGAAACCTGATGAGAGTGTCTATGAATATTACGTGAGATTTCACAAGCTTGTGAATGATATGAGGAATATCAAAATGACCATGCCAAACATTCAGCTAAACTCAAAGTTTGTGAACAACATGAATCCCGAGTGGCACAAATTTGTCATCTCTGTGAAGCTAACCAAAGGACTAAAGAATACAAACTATGAGCAATTGTATGCCTTCCTTCTTTAGAATGAGAGGCATGCTATGTTTGAAAAATGGATTCTTGATCAGTTCAAAACCAACCAGGGAGAAACAAGCTCACCAAATGATTCTACAGCTTTCTATACCAATGTGGGCATCACGACCAAAGCTTCTCAAGTCATACCCACGGGTAATGGTAATCACAAACTCATTCCCGATCCGAGTTTCAAGCAAGTAGATGTTGATGCATTCATGGGACACTTCATCAATCAACTAGCTCTTATGGTTAAACAAAACTTGACCCTTAGCCCACATACCAACAGTCTTCACACTAACAATGAGATCAAAACTGCATCCAATTTACACAATCATCTTTGTTGTCAGAGATGGAAAAGTTATGGTGCAACCAGTTCAAGGAAGACAATATGAACAGGGAAGAGGTGGAGTAGGTGGAGGTTATATTGCAAATCGAGAATCGGGAAGGAATGGAAATCAAGGTCAAGCTAAGCTAATTAAGTGCTACAACTGTGGTGGTGATGGACATATAGCAGAGGCTGCACATCTCCAAAGCGTCTTCAAAATCACGAGTACTTGAGACAAGATGTTTGCTTGTGCAACTCGAGGATAATGGTCTTTGTTTTGGATGAAGAGGAGTTGTTGTTTCTTACTAAGGGCAATGCCAAGACATATGATGCGAGATGTGGATGAGCGACCAATTAAGGAGATAGGTTTCAATCATCAGAATGCCTTTCAAGTTCGCTAGCGTGATGCATACGACTCGGCGTCGATGATGAACCTACTGAACAGACAATATTCATGGCTAGCATTTCTCCAATGGTCTCTCTAAAGGTCTCATCATCACAGCAAGCTGTTCCATCCAAAGAATCAATCATCTCAGAGGTATTAAAACTAGATGATGAAGTTGATGAGCAAAAGATGCATAATAAATACAATCTCTTGAAACTTATGAATCAGATATTGATGATGAGGATAATAGCAATATTGTCCCATATGATCAATATGTGATGCAAAGTGAAAGTGAGGTTGTACCAAGTAATGCATCTTCCGATCAATAATGACTATGTTTTTATGAATACACTTTGCATGTGCCCGATGATTACATTATCTACGAACTGAATGCCTATAAAGAACAAGTTGCTACTTATGAACAACGTGCTAAGTTTGAGTTAACCACCGTGAGCGGAAATGGATGACCAAATGCATACAATTATTCAAAAAGTAATTTTAGAGATGAAGTATTAAAACAAGAGTTAAACTCCTTACAAGAAAAGCTTTCTAAAACTGCTAAGCAAAAACAAGAACTTCAAGAAAATGTTAAAATGCTTAAGCAAGAATTCAATGCTAAGGAATCAAAACTTTTGAATGATTTTTCCAATCTAAAAACTTTGAAAAACAAGCTTGAAAATAAGTTGTACGTACAAGGTAATACCATTCGGTACTCACTTGATCACAAGCATAGAGTCTTAGCGATAAGCACATATTCCCCTTGTTGAGGAACCAAATCTGAGGTAGTTAAAAGGCTAGAAGCTGCTCATAAGGTACTATATGATGGTAATGAGATTCTTAAACCTAGGCAAACACGATCATGTATTGGAAGCACTGAAGAGGATAGAAAATTAGATGATGCATCTAGGGAGAAAATGCCTCCTCCTTTAGATTCTCAGTATTCTCAAACTTTTCATCTTCAAAACTTGGTTAACGTTTTACAAAAAGAAAACGAGAGTTTTCTAGAAGAAAATGAAAAGGTTAAACGACACTTTAAAGAGTTATATGATTCAATGAATGTCACTCGTGACAAGAACAACAAAAAAATAACGTCTTTACAAAAGAAATTAGAATCACGAGGAGAGCGAGGAAAAACTACACTTGTTTTTAATGAGAATGTTGAATCAAAAGTCATCTACATCTTTGCAAATATCATGTTATTAAATACATTCTCCTCATCTTAGGAATAATGAACTTGTGTTTAAGTAACTTATACAGCTCACCTTAAGGATAGTCTAGAAATGTCTCATTGAGATTGTGGAAGATGATTTCATTAATAAACCTCTTGATAGAGAAATTAGGTTTGCATGCATTCAGGCCAACGATCTCAAGCAAAATACAAAATTTCAAAACCACAAAAGAAAATATAAAATATAAAATTCTCAAAATCCATAAAAATTAGAAATCTTGAAAAATTCCAATTTTTTTGTAGTGCGTATTTTCCTTATTCGATTTCATTTACGGACTTTGTGTTGACATTCAAAGAATGTCACGGGTCTTTAGATGTTCTTGAATGTACATAAGTTTGTTTAAAAAAAATATGAGGCGGAGGAGAAAATTGTGGTTTCTTTGTCATTTGAGTGCAGTAACCGTTTTAAAAGGTAAAACGAGCCATGCTTTATTTTTCAAATATCATACTCTGTTTCTTTAAACAAATATTTGTCATCAAAAAGACAAATGTTTCTCTTTCCAAATATTTTTCCATCTAATGATTCTTTTGAAAAATATTTGTCATCTAATAAACTAAAATTGCTTTGAAAATACCCCTACTTTCTATTATTCTTGTAAATCATCTCATTATATCATCGCCAAAATCATCTACCAATCAACAACATGTCATTGATTGAGGATAATAATTTCAATGAATAAAAAAAGTTATTTTGAAAGGTCATTTTTCAAACAATTGGCATTAAATGAGCAAGGTTTATTCTTGGAAAATCAAAAAGAACAATGTTGTATACAATTGATTCAAAACATTTGCTAATGTTATGTTTTCAAAAGATCTTTCTTGCATGTTTAAACAATGAGTTTAAAAGTCACGAAAATGCTGTCTTTATCGATTAAAATGTTCTTTCAAAAGCAAGTCACTATTCTCCTAAAAAGCTCTCAAAATTTAATTTAAATCAATAGAGATCACAACTCTCAAAGGATTTGGAAAGTGTGATCGGGAAGAATTTTGATTTAAATTGGATTTAAACGATAACTTGATAATTGGTTTCATAAGTGTTTAGTAAGGCTTTCCTCCCGTGTGCCAAACGATTTCAAATTTTCCTTGCACATGTTGAGGGGGAGCATCTTTTTAAACCACAAAGAATTGAAACGTGATTGATTTATCTCTAAGTCTTGAGGTTCCCTCTAGTATGTACAAAACTCTTTCAAACCTCGAGGCACATATTGAGGGGGAGCAAACTTTTGAAAACCTCATCCTTTCCCAATATGCTTTATCTAGTTGAGTTAATCAGGGAAGTAATGTTGATATCTTTTAGAAAATGGTAATCAAAGAAGTTAATTCTTCCTCTTTTCTCCGTGTGCTAAAACGATTTCAAATACATGAGGCACATGTTAAGGGGGAGCTCTTTTTCTAAAAATATCAAAAACAATTCAGGTACAAAATGCTTTGATAATATATCACAAGTATCTGGATTGATTTTTCAAATGGTTTTCAATTGGTTCCAATTGCAGATGAACAATACCAAATAGACCGACAAATTTACTTTATGTCGCGTGGTATAAGGATGATAAGATTGAATATTTGCTCCCGATCCGCCCGAGTAGGAGGATCTACCCAGAGACAATCCACTAGTTAGTGTAGAAGTCCTTAGGTATGATGAAAAATGAGAAAAGTGAGATATGGGAAGAGTGCAGACTGAGACTGAGCTAGTACTGGAATAAACCCAACATGGTTCGAGTTATGAAGTCTTGGTAAGCACTGAAGGGGTTGAAGAATGAAAAAGAATTAAATGTGAAAAGGGTGAAAAGAAATAGCCCTCCATTTATTCAACCTTAGGGCAGAAACGGGTTCAATTCATATGCTCTGGTGGTTACCAAGGTAACATCGTATTGAAGACAAGACGTCATGGACCGTGACGCCTTGCACTTCAACTTCCCAAACCACTCAGTTCCTCTTAGGACTTGTTTCATTCTCACGGAGGAACCATTTCTCTGTTTAGGAGTAGAAAATTCATGGTTAAGAGTGAGTGCCTCAAGTATATGTATTCGATAGAAAGCTTCGTAGTCGTGAGTCATAATATATGTTAGTAAGTAGTTTGTTAAGTAACACCATGGAGGGCCGGATGGGTCTTTACCCACTGTATGCCGATCCACAGCCGTAGGTGGCGTTTATATTTAAGACACTATAAATACCCTCTACCTCCAAGGTAGGGTTGGGCTTCAATACCATTTTTTTTTGTTTCAAATAGTTCCCAACTCTCTTCCCTTTCTCTCTCTAGAACTTTCTCTCTCTAAACATCTTGAAACTCATATGATTATGGTTTTAATGTGTTTGTGAAATCCTATATCCTACAATTGGTATCAAGAGCCATGGTTTGATCACCTCTCTTGCATATTCTTCGATTTCTAGTGGTTTTAGATGGTTTTTGAGTTTGAGAAAGTTTAGTGGTTTTGCATCATTTGGATCATCTCTAGTGTTAAAGTTTGAATTTTGGGTGTACTTTTGTGTTTAGAATCATTGTAAGTGCCTGGGTTTTGATTTGGTAAGCTTGAATCACTGTGGTTGAGCTTGTTTTGGATTGAAAAGTGTGTTTTGAAGTTTTCATGCTAGCGACTTGGTTCGTAGTATTTTTCATCATAGCGACTTGCTTGATAAAAGGTACAGTTGTAGTGTAAATTGGTAGCGATTTGGTCCTAGCGACTTGTCTATTGAGACAAGCGACAAATGATACAACTTAGTGGATTCTCCACTCTGACTAGCGACTTGGTGAATTTAGCGACTTACTTTCAATTTTGTTAGCGACTTGTACTTAGTATTCTTAGCGACTTGGTATTAGCGACTTGAACCTTAGCGAGTTGCTCTTTAGCGACTTTGGCGTGTAGCGACTTGGTGCTTTGAGACTTATGTCGGCTGACTTGGTCTTAGCGACTTGGTTCACAGAAGTGGGATCTTAGCGAGTTGGTGCTTAGCGACTTAGTTCAAAATTCTTAAGCGACTTGGTTGACTTTTGTTTGTATCACGGTTTTCTCTTGATTTAGTAAAATCCAGGTAAGAAGAATCTATTTCGGTTTAATCATAGAGTTTTAAAATCCCGTGTGTCTGTTAACATGTCTACCAGCGTACCTCTGATCATCCCAAGCATTCTTGAGGATGTTCCAAGCACCTGGTTGAGATACTAGATCCACATGCTTGGAAAGGCCGGCCTCACGACTCTTGGGCTCAACGAATCGATTATCTTGTCTTGGAAAGGAAAATGGGGTCAACATTCTCCAAAATCCATTGATGAAGGACCTTCGGGTTGAGACTTCTGATGGAATTAATTGATACAGCTACTTGGATGGAACAATGATCTATGGATTAGATAGACCAAAAGATGTATGATGAGCTGATGATAAGGAGAAAAGAGATTCGATCTTTGACATGGAGACTCTAACATTATATGAGGGGGTCTTCAAAAGATATCTACAAGCTT
>OU343216.1:104472201-104521345 GCA_910596185.1 Chrysanthemum makinoi | reverse complement strand
TTTGTTAGCAAGAACCAAAGTCGAACAATATCGTGAGTTTGTCAATCTTAGCATCGGTGCTAGATACTCAATGGAGATGAAGTAGAAGGTCCGTGATTAGACCGAAGTCCGATATGTCTTTTGTGCGGAAAGGACGGACTCGGGACTTGTTTTCAATGATTTGCAAGGCTTCTTTTGTCTTGGTCTGCAAGAAATTACCCCGCGGAGGCATTGAAGAGTCTTGATTAGTCTGGTTCGACCATTGTAGAAAGTATCCATTTGCATTAACTCGAAAACCATGATGCACACTTGCGGAGGTTAATTTCTTGTAACGATCCCATGCCTCCCCGAATGATTCATCAAATCTTTGAGAGAATTTCATTATCTCATTCTTAAGACCTGTAGTTCGGGATGGAGGA
Source organism: Chrysanthemum makinoi (assembly GCA_910596185.1). Lineage (NCBI taxonomy): Eukaryota > Viridiplantae > Streptophyta > Magnoliopsida > Asterales > Asteraceae > Chrysanthemum > Chrysanthemum makinoi. The sequence continues at coordinate 104,520,947 of OU343216.1, read as the reverse complement.
TAGAATTCGTTAACAAACTTTGTGACTAGATCTTCCCATGTCTCAATGGAACGAGGGGGTGGTTTCTCAAGCCAACCCTGGGCTTGTCCTCTAGAGAAAATGTAACGAAGCTGATAGCTTCATGGGACATTCTTGTATTTGATGGTAGATGCAATCTTGTTAAACCATCAAATATGTGCATGAGGATCATCCCGCTCAAAACCATAGAATTGGCTTTAGGTTACCAGATTAAGCAACCCGGTTTTGAGCTCAGTGCGCATCGCCTTATGCGGTCGGGACAACAATACATCTCCGCACTCCCTCGATGGGTGCTTGGAGAAGCCTATTCATCGGCTTGTCTTCCGCCATTACGGAAGGTGGTGGTGGTGGTAAACGCTCTCCTACCACGAAGGAGCGTAACGCCCTCACGTCTACGAGGAATCCTTCCAAGTTCTCGAAAGTGGACTTGTAGAACTGGAAGAACGAGTGCGCATGCACTAAGTATAAAATCAGTTTTCAAAACAAATGCGAGGCAAAACGGACATGAAACTAAACCAATAATCACAAATGAAATGGCTTCTTGAAAAGGTACACCAAATCACGAGGACACAAAGGCAAGTTTTAAATCTGATGTTCGGGAACTTATTATGGTCACACCCCTAGTTAGTAGGTGTACCGCGCCTTGATTTATGTGGTTGATTTTATGTATATATAAGTACCACTGAAGACGTAGGTATAGATTTGTGTCATGGGTTTAAAAAACTTTTGGACAATATTTTTTGTATCGTTTAAGCGCAACTTAAATCGTATTTTTAAGAATCACCTTAAAAGAAACACAAGAAAAACGTACGATTGTTTGTTGTTTTGTATTTTGTTTGGTGTTTAACACTTTAGAAAAGTGTTAATGAACTTTTGATTTTGTTATAACTTTAACTTTACAAAAACCGCTTTTTACAAAAGGTGGTATATGTGCAAGTACGGTTCTAAAATGTTTAGAACACTTCGCTATAGGCAGCGCGCTTAAAATTTTGATTGGTGCAAAACCGTCAAGTTTTCTCAAAGCTATGTGAATGGCTAACCGAGAGAACTTTAAAACAGCTCACACACCAAATGAAATTTAGATCGTGAGAATACAGTGGATTCCCCGGTCGTTAAGTCCCACGGAGGATGACTGGTGTTTAACACAATCAGATGTCGAATAATCACCAAGGATAGTGATCAGTAAGGATTTTGAGTTATTTTATAAATTACAGGGGTTTAAATGCAAATTAAAGGAAATTAAAATCTAAATTATATTAAATAAACGCTATTCACATTTTATACTGATGTTTTTGATTTTTCTGCTTTTTAAAACTTAAATTAAAAACTATCTGCACGCATACAAAGAAAATGTAAAATCATAAAGATTAATCCTAAAAATATGAAAATGATATTTTTACAAACCTAATGATAAAAGAAAATTTTTAGAAAAAGAAAATTATTTTTATAACTATTTATCTAATTATTATTAATTAAAAACTAATTTTAACTATTAAATAATAACCTAAAATGCAAGAATATAGGAAATAAAGCTAGAAAAATAAAATTATGACTTGGAAAAATCTAAAATAATAAAAGAGAATTTTCAAAACTATTTTTATATTTTTCTGATTATTTTTCTATTTTTTATTAATTTTAAACTATTTAAAACTAATTAAATTACTAAAAATTACAAAATAAACTATGAAAAATCTGAAAAATTACTTTGTTTACTTTTTATATTTATCTTAACCTAAGAAAATGAAAATTATTTTTTGAAATTTTTCATTTAATCTGTATTAAAAGCTAATTGTAAATGGCCTAAAAACCGTTTTTAATTAAGAAAAATAAAAACAGTGTTGGAAAATTATGAAAATTTCAGGAAAAGTATAATTTAATATATAGAATCTAAGAAAAATAGAAAAACATGTGCTTGTTTGGTAGATTATGAAACAGAATACTAGTGCTTATGAAATAAGCACTTAAATAAGCCAAGGGAAAAGGTAAATGGGCACCAAACCAACACAGAAGCTGTATTAAGCTATTACTACTCTCAAACAACAAATTGCAACTAGCCTAGACCACTGAAATGCCAACTGCTTATGATTAAGATGATTTGAGTTAAATGCTAAAACAGTTTTTTGAGTGCTACTTGGAGCTTAAGCACAAGTCCTATTAAATAAGGTGGAAATGAAAACAGAAGTTGGAACTTGTACTAGACCCTGCTAACTACTTTCAAACCAAAAAAAAGACCAAGAAAAGCTTCGAGGAGCTTGGGCAAGCCCCTCGCAAAAAAGCTGAGAAAAACTCAGCTCGACCGAGTTTATGAACAGGGCACTTAAGCCTGTTTGATGAGCTTATTTGAAGCTTTTACAAAATTAAAAAATCAACAAAATACTAATAAGAAAACTAGACCCATAGAACTTATAAAACCCAAAGTTTGAATTGATTTGACCAAGAGATGAATCTATTAAAAATCCACTCTCTTTGGCCCAAACCCAATTTCAACTATTTGACTTTTTGAGCGGTTGAGAAAGGTTTGACTTATGTGAGATTTAAAGCTAAATTGTGGACTGATTATGTTGTTTAATGATATAATGACAATGATGCAAGCTACTCTAGTGATAATTGAACATGAATCAAGCTTTTAATAATTGAAAATTCCCAAAGGTTAAGCTAAAAGGACGATTCAAGTGTTGATTGACTTCCACTGCTCTTGATGCACAATTGAAGGACCCAAATGATTCAAGATAACTTATATTGAGACTAAGTAGACAGTTTGACCCACCTAACAGACCTCAAACTCAGTTTGCTGCAATATCCAAAACACCACTTATAACAACGATTTTAACTTTAAATGACCCAACTACTTAACTAAAGCATGACCAATGATTAATTTAACTATAGTTACACTAATTACTACTATTTAAACAGGATTAAACTAGCAATGACCACGGTTCGCACATGAGCACAATATGAAACTGCATTAAAAGTGAAAATGAGAAAACAAGCTCACAAGTGTCCCAGCTTGTTTTGCGTTCACACCAAAACCAAATATCATGTTCTATACTAATTTCAACCCATTCCAAGCCTAATCATCACCCAAATACCATTTCCATACCCATTTGGTTTCTCTCAGTTGACTTTTGTTGACCAAGGACAAATATTGCTTGCACCGCTTGATTAAACTCACTAAAGCTATAATAAGCTTCAATGAGCTTATTTGAACTTGAAAATAAGCTTGTTGAAGCTTGGATGTAACAGTTGAAGATTGTAATTTGAAACAAAGAACTTGAAACTTGAATTCTTAACATAAGCTTGAATTACTAATTAAAAACACATTAAAATGATAGTAATACTTGAATTTGGTTTAATGAAACAAAGGATTACAAATTGAGAGCTTAATTAAAACATGAAAATAAAAATACCACATACATAAATTTTAAAACTAAAAACTGTTCTTTTTCTTCTCCTCCTTCTTCCTCTTTTTATATGAAAACTAGCTTTCCACGTCCTCTCGAATGATCTCACCTCAAATTGGCCAATGGATGAGTTTTGAGTATTTTGGCCATTTTATCAATTTGGCGGGAAGACTGATTTTACTTGTAGCCCTCATTTTATCAACTAGGTGGCATTTATTAAGGGGGTTTGTGATGATGAGGGGGTGGAAAGGTGAGGTGATGGGTGAGAGAGCGCAAGTGGTTGGTGAGGCGCCTTGGAGAAGACAGTGTACGGAAGGTGGGAAGGGTAGAGTTTGACTTAGGTTTGACTTGGGGTTCAAAACAGGTATTGGTGGGGTCCAAAATGGTATAAAGGCGTGGTTCAAAACAGTTTGACAAGTTGGTTTATTATTATAGATATGACCAAATTGTATTTTGCCAACTAGAGGACCAATCATGCCATTTTCTCAAAGTTAACACAAGGACTGAAATTGACAAACTTTAATAGTACAAGTACCATTTTTGACATTTTCAAATTCTCAAAGGACCATTTTTGCCAAATTTCAAAGTTCAGGGACTTAAGTTGTAATTTTGTAAATTTAAATCTCAAGGACCGATTTTGACAACTTTTGAATCCCTAAGGACTTAAAATGATATTTTCATTTATTTAGATTTACCAGGGACTGTTTTTGACAACTTTTTAAACTTGGGGGACTAAAACTGCCAATTATGCAAACTTGATACGTTTTTCACCAGATTTTGATATTTTGCATTTAAAACACATAAAACACTTATTTGTGATATTTTTATCATTTTGATGCATTTCTGTGTGTTTTCAGATGTTTTTGCACCTAATTGGTACAAAAATGATGAGTATTTAGACATTAATCAATCCCCTACACTAAGATATTGCTAGTCCCTAGCAATGTTTTGAGAAAAATTAATGGATTTCATCTCTTTACCAAAAGCCATTACTTCTGGAGTAGCCAAATGTTTCCTTTCAAGTAAGAACCTGGGTAATCGATAACCAAATGATTTTGAGCAAATCATCAGCTTCCAATGGATTTGATTTGTCTTTACCAGAAGCCGTTTGCTTTTGGACTAGCCAACTCTTAGATAAATTATCAATATTATCTTTGGTGAGCTGATTACCAATTATGGTTTTTCCACTGCCTTTACCACAAGCCATAAACTTGCGGGCTAGCCAACTCTTCACTTTTAAGGATATGGTGAGCTGAACACCATACAATTTTGGGCAAATTGCAAATCGTCAACGGATTTGAGATATCTTTACCAAGAGCCGCTTTGCTCTGGATTATCCAATCCTTTTTGTTTATTAGACAAAGGCGACCGATAACCATAAGATGAGTAAGTGCAAAACACTTACTCCCAAAAAATTTTGGCCAAAAATGGGGAATTAGGGGCGGATTACATGATAAAATTCGTGAGAATTTACACCAGCTGAATATTGCCCTCAATATTCAAAGTACCGCCGGTTATCAAACGTAGAACGAAAAGGGAAATACTACGACCATTATTTAGCAAGATTATTATTTTTTTGAAACGCTTTTATATACAACAAATGGGGAACTCCCCACACTAGGGTGGAAACACACGTGAAACCCATGTTTGCTATTTTTTGATTACCGAGTCGCTAGCTTGACTCGACCCCGAATTCATTTGTCCATGGGGAAAGTAACGTGGAAAACCAATCTCAATCGGACTTTCGTTCACAATGTTAATAAACATATGAATATCGAAAGTTCCACACGATATACAACCGCGGTATTGTTAATAGTAGAAACTATAAAGGATGATACCGGGTCAAAGATGGTGTCCTCATTCCCGAAAGAGAAAAGGGAAAGAGCAACCACAACATCTCAGGAAGAATGGAATAAAGACGCATATGAGAATGCAAGTCCATTCCTCAGCAGAGAGAAGCAAATCACCCGTTTTGACATTTTTAAGCTTAAACTTGAAGCTTAGATGGTGATTGTCAATAAGATGTCCGTAGGGAGTGGTAAAACGGTTCTTCAATCAACAGATTTTCCAGAAAAAGGATGTCTCCCTCTGGATCAAAGTAAGTATTATCAATTCGACTCATCACTAAGAAAGGCTTCGACTTCATTCCAAAGTTGTCATCTTCCTCATCGTGAGGAGAGAGGGATGGAAGAGTCGGGAATAAGAATAGAGGATGATGGATCATTTCTGAGCAATTCATCAATGGGAAGTATGTCTCCCATTGGATCACAAACATCATCATCCAATTCAGTGAAATCAAGAGAGTTTGGTTTATCCACAGAGTTAACAAACTCGATGCGACAAACTGATTCCGGAGGTGGGACAAGTGGTGTGCTCTTAGAGCTAGCAATTTCTACCACTTCCGATGAAGTCTCCGAATCTAGATCATCATCATCATCAAGAACACTCTTGACTTCCTGGTACGCTTTCAAACCATTTGTTTGAACCGGGGTTGATTTTCAAAGCTTTTAACTCAAGACGCTTTTGAAAACTCCTCTTAACCGTGTGAAATTTGAGAGTGTTGCATTGAATCTTTCAGATCTTTGATCAATTGTGGCAACACTCGTTTTTCAGAGGTTTGGAGTTCTGGTTGATATTTAACGTGAGCTCTTCTTTGTCAACCCGTATGGTCAACTCTTGAGAAACACATCAATCGAGAGACTCGACTCGTTCTCAAGAAAGCTCTCCCAAGATGAGGGGAACTCTAGGATCTCGATCAAGTCTACTACAACAAAGTCGCGAGGGAAAGTGAAACTTTCCCTTTCATCCACGACATCCCGGCTATCCCAAGTGTGGACAGTTATGGTATACCGTCCGCTAGCTCGAGTGTCATACAAGTGGATGAAAGTTTAGGAAGGATTTTCCATACTGAAAGTGGCATGAGGTTAATGCTAGCCAAGATCGGCGCCGGGCTGAGCATTGAACCATCCCCAAGAAATCACACGATTAGAAATCAGCCAGGTCTTCAAGCTTTTGGGAAGCTTCTTGAGAAGGACCGCCTCAGCATTGCTCATTGAGAGGAGTTTAGCCATCTCAGATAGCTTATCTTTGTTGGTCGCAAGCCTTAAGCGTGGATGCAAATTTAGGCATTAGAACGAGAGCATCAACCAAGCTTATATCAAAGTGTAGCTCATTGAAGATTTGGAAAAATTTTTCCATTTGCTCTTTGTTTTGGTCTTTGAGCTTCTCATCATTCATTCTTGATGGGTAAGGAAGCCTAATTAGACTTTTGAGCCGATGGAAGTGTTTTCGGCTCAGATTTGTCTTCGGAACATTGGGTTCCGGACTTAAAGCTTGGACTACCGAAGGTGGGAGGTGTGCGGTACTTCGTGGGCTTGAAAAATGCACCTTGTCCGTTGTATCCTTGGTAACTTGACTCATTGCTCCTAGTGGAGGAGGCATTGGAGTCGAAGGTCCATTGTGCGTCTTAGATTCACTTTCTACTACCTTTGGGAGAGAAGAACAAGAGGTAGTAGGAATAGCGGGCCCATTATATGAAACACCACGGTGGTGGACGCTTTCGCACCGGGTTAGCGATACGTGTTGCCGAAGTTTCCTACCGGCGGGGTTGATCATTTAAAGACTTCTTGAGATCGACCGATCGACCAACAACCTGTTCATTTCATCTTGGGATTTCATGAATTGCTTCAATAGCTCATCAGATGATGGTACTAGAGGTGTGAGGGAAATTTTGGTCGTGTGTTTTGATTATGACCTTGTTGTTGAAAATTCCCTGATTAGGATTCACATTTCCTAATTTGATTCCCCATTGAAATTTTTGATTAAGGTTTCCTTGATGTTGGAAACCTTGATTGGGTCCAGAATAGAAATTACCTTGGTTTTGATAACCTTGGTTCATTCTAAGTTGGTTTTAATTCCGGTTAGGATTCGTTAAAACCGGTGGTGCTCGATAAGTGTTAGCACGGTAGTTTGTTCTTTTGAGGACGGTATTGATTACTCCTTGATTTGAAGTACCGCTATAGCATTAGCTTCAAACGGACTACCATCGGTGGCAAGATAGCTTGTAGTATGCATGAGGACCACCACAAGTAACACAAACTTCAACTTTTTCACTTCACCATGTATAATGGTAAGTCGAAAAGTGACTTTCTTTGGTTAGCAAGAACCAAAGCTGAACAATATCCGTGAGTTTGTCAATCTTAGCATCGGTGCTAGATGTACCCACGGGAGATGAAGTAGAAGGTCCAGATTAGACTGAGACCTGATATGTCTTTGTGCGAAAGGACGGACTGGGACTTGTTTTCAATGATTTGCAAGGCTTCTTTTGTGGTCTTGCTCAGGAAATTACCTCCGCGGAGGCATTTAAAGAGTCTTGATTAGTCCGTTTGCACTATTGTAGAAAGTATCCATTTGCATTAACTCGGAAAAACCATGATGTGGACACTTGCGGAGCAACTCTTTGTAACGATCCCATGCCTGCCCGAATGATTCATCAAATCTTTGAGAGAATTTCATTATCTCATTCTTAAGACTTGTAGTTCGGGATGGAGGATAGAATTCGTTAACAAACTTTGTGACTAGATCTTCCCATGTCTCAATGGAATGAGGGGGTTGTTTCTCAAGCCAATTCCGGCTTGTTCCTTCTAGAAAATGGGAACAGAAGAAGCTTGATAGCTTCATGTGGGACATTCTTGTATTTGATGGTAGATGCAATCTTGTTAAACCATCGAATGTGTGTATGAGGATCATCCCGCTCAAAACCATAGAATTGGCTTTGGGTTACCGATTAAGTAACCCTTTTGAGCTCTCAAAAGTATCAGCCACGATGGTCGGAAAACAATAGCATCTCCGTTCCCTCGATGGGTGCTTGAGAAGCTCATTCATCTACTTTGTCTTCCGCCATTACGCAGGTGGTGGTGGTGGTGCGTTCCTCGCGCCAGGAAGCAGAACGCCCTACGTCTTACGAGGAATCTTTCCGTTCGAAAGTGGACTTGTAGAACTGGAAGAACAAGTGCGCATGCACTAAGTATAAAAATCAGTTTTCAAAACAAATGCGAGGCAAAACGACAAGTGAACTTAACCAATAATCACAAATGAAATGGCTTCTTTGAAAAGGTACACCAAATCACAAGGACACAAAGGCAAGTTTTAAACGATGTTCGAACTTATTATGGTCACACCCCCGCTTAGTAGGTGTACCCTTGATTTGCGGTGGTTGATTTTATGTATATATTAAGTACTCATCGAAGACGATAGGGGATAAGTTTCGATGGGTTTAAAAACTTTTGGACAATATTTTTGGTATCGTCTCGTTTAACCAAATCGTATTTCTTTAAGAATCACCTAAAAAGAAACACAAGCTTTAAAACGTAATATTTTTTGTTTTGTTGTTTTGTTTGGTGTTGCTAACACTTTAGGAAAAGTGTTAATGAACTTTTGATTTTGTTATAACTTTACAAAACCCTGTTTTACAAAAGGTGGTATATGTGCAAGTACGGTCCGAAAAATGTTTAGAACACGCCTCATTGCTGAAATGCCAAAATTTGTGCAAAACCGTCGTTTTCACGCAAGCTAGCCACTTGTGAATGGCTAACCGTAAGGAACTTAAAATAGCTCACACACCAAATGCAATTTAGATCAGGAGAATACAGTGATTCCCGGTCGTTAAGTCCCACGGAGGATGACTGGTGTTTACCACAATCAGATGTCGAATAATCACTAAGGATAGTGACTTAAGGATTTTGAGTTAATTTTATAAATTACAGGGGCTTAAATGCAAATTAAAGGAAATTAAAATCTAAATTATATTAAATAAACGCTATCACTAATTTTATACTGATGTTTTTGATTTTTCTGTTTTTAAAACTTAAATTAAAAACTACGCGACGTACACAAGAAAATGTAAAACTGAAGCAGTATTAATCCTAAAAATATGAAAATGATATTTTTACAAACCTAATGATAAAAGAAAATTTTTAGAAAAAGAAAATTATTTTTATAACTATTTATCTAATTATTATTAATTAAAAACTAATTTTAACTATTAAATAATAACCTAAAATGCAAGAATATAGGAAATAAAGCTAGAAAAATAAAATTATGATTTGGAAAAATCTAAAATAACAAAATAGAATTTTCAAAACTATTTTTATATTTTTCTGATTATTTTTCTATTTTTTATGAATTTTAAACTATTTAAAACTAATTAAATTACTAAAAATTACAAAATAAACTATGAAAAATCTGGAAAATTACTTTTTTTACTTTTTATATTTATCTTAACCTAAGAAAAATGAAAAATTATTTTTTTGAACTTTTTCTGATTTAATTGTATTAAAAGCTAATTAAAATGGCCTAAAAACTGTTTTTAATTAAGAAAAATAGCAAACAGTGTTGGAAAATTATGAAAATTTCAGGAAAAGTATAATTTAATATATAGAATCTAAGAAAAATAGAAAAACATGTGCTTGTTTGGTAGATTATGAAACCGCAATACTAGTGCTTATGAAATAAGCACTTAAATAAGCCAAAGGGTACCAAATGGGCACCAAACCAACACAGAAGCTGTATTAAGCTATTACTACTCTCAAACAACAAATTGCAACTAGCCTAGACCACTGAAATGCCAACTGCTTATGATTAAGATGATTTGAGTTAAATGCTAAAACAGTTTTTTGAGTGCTACTTGGAGCTTAAGCACAAGTCTGACAATAAGGTGGAAATGAAAACAAGAAGTTGGAACTTGTACTAGACCTGGCTAACTACTTTCAAACCAAAAAGCAGACCAAGAAAAGCTCTGAGGAGCTTGGGGCAAGCCCTGCAATAAGCTGAGAAAAACTCAGCTCTGACTGAGTTTATGAACAGGGCACTTAAGCCCTGTTTGATGAGCTTATTTGAAGCTTTTACAAAATTAATAAAAATCAACAAAAATACTAATAAGAAACTAGACCCATAGAACTTATAAAACCCAAAGTTTGAATTGATTTGACCAAGAGATGAATCTATTAAAAATCCACTCAGCTTGGCCCAAAACCTGAATTTCAACTATTTGACTTTTGAGCAGTTGAGAAAGGTTTGACTTATGTGAGATTTAAAGCTAAATTGTGGACTGATTATGTTGTTTAATGATATAATGACAATGATGCAAGCTACTCTAGTGATAATTGAACATGAATCAAGCTTTTAATAATTGAAAATTCCAACAGTTAAGCTAAAAGGACAGATTCAAGGTTGATTTTGACTTCCACTGTCTTGATGCACAATTGAAGGACCCAAATGATTCAAGTAACTTATATTGAGACTAAGTAGACAGTTTTGACCCACTGAACAGACCTCAAACTCAGGTTTGCTGCAATATCCAAACACCACTTATAACAACTGATTTTAACTTTAAATGACCCAACTACTTAACTAGCACAGACCAATGATTAAATTAACTATAGTTACACTAATTACTACTATTTAAACAGGATTAAACTAGCAATGACCACAGGTTCAGACATGAGCACAATGTGAAACTGCATTAAAAGTGAAAATGAGAAAACAAGCTCACAATTGTCCCAGCTTGTTTTGCAGCCTACACCAAACCAACTATCACTGTTCTATACTAATTTCAACCCATTCCAAGCACTGCATCACCCAAATACCATTTCCATACCCATTTGGCTTTCTCAGTTGACTTTTGTTGACCAAGGACAAATATTGCTTGCACCTGCTTGATAAACTCACTAAAAGCTATAATAAGCTTCAATGAGCTTATTTAAACTTGAAAATAAGCTTGTTGAAGCTTGGATGTAACAGTTGAAGATTGCAATTTGAAACAGTAAACTTGAAACTTGAATTCTTAACATAAGCTTGAATTACTAATTAAAAACACATTAAAATGATAGTAATACTTGAATTTGGTTTAATGAAACAAAGGATTACAAATTAAGAGCTTAATTAAAACATAGAAATAAAATACGACATACATAAATTTTAAAAACTAAAAAAACTTGTTCTTCTCTCCTCCTTCTTCCTCTTTTTATATGAAAACTAGCTTTCCACGTGTCTCTGAACAGATCTCACCTCTGAAATTGGCCAATGGATGAGTTTTGAGTATTTTGGCCATTTTATCAATTTGGCGGGAAAGACTGATTTTGACTTGTAGCCCTGCATTTTATCAACTAGGGGGGGGGGGTGGCATTTATTGTGGGGGGTTTGTGATGATGAGGGGGTGGTGGAAAGGTGAGGTGATGGGTGAGAGAGCAGGCAAGTGGTTGCAGAGGCAGCTTGGAGAAGACAGGTGTACAGGAAGGTGGGAAAGGGTAGAGTTTGACTTAGGTTTGACTTGGGGTTCAAAAACAGGTATTGGCTGGGGGTCCAAAATGGTATAAAGGCAGGGTTCAAAACAGTTTTGACAAGTTGGTTTATTATTATAGATAAGGACCAAATTGTAATTTTGCCAAACTAGAGGGACCAATCATGCCATTTTCTCAAAGTTAACACAAGGACTGAAATTGACAAACTTTAATAGTACAAGTACCATTTTTGACATTTTCAAATTCTCAAAGACCATTTTTGCCAAATTTCAAAGTTCAGGGACTTAAGTTGTAATTTTGTAAATTTAAATCTCAAGGACCAATTTTGACAACTTTTGAATCCCTAAGGACTTAAAATGATATTTTCATTTATTTAGATTTACCAGGGACTGTTTTTGACAACTTTTGAAACTTGGGGGACTAAAACTGCAATTTATGCAAACTTGATAACGCTTTTTCACCGACATTTTGATATTTTTGCATTTAAAACACATAAAACACTTATTTGTGATATTTTTATCATTTTGATGCATTTCTGAGTGTTTTCAGATGTTTTTGCAGTCTAATTGGTACAAAAATGATGAGTATTTAGACACTCATCAAACTAAAACATTGATGATAAAAACGACATACATTTAAAATGAAAAACTAAGTACTCCTTTTATCTTTCTTCTTCTTCCTCTTTTATACACCAGAATGCTTTCTCTCACCTCTCTGATCAATTCCCACTTGTTTTCAGAACCGTTGGATGACTTGAGTGTATATTAGCCATTTGATCTTTTTTTGGCGCCAAAATGGTTTTGCCAGTTGGAGAGGTTGAGTGCAAGGGTGAAGAAGCATTAAATGTTTCTTGGCTTGGGGTGTTTGGAGGGTAGGAGTAGGGTGATGATGATGGAAAGTGGGTTGGAGTATGCAGGCAGGTGTGATGATGGAGAAGGGAACCCGTGACTTGGAGGGAAAAGGGTGAGTCAAACTGGGTTTGACCGGTATATTAAAAGGGAAGGGGGTCAAAAGTGGCAGGGGGGTCACAAGGTTAATATGGCAGGGGTCCAAAGGGTTTATACAAGGTCCAAGGTCCATGGTTTAGGAGAATAATAACAAGGACTTGTTTTGCAATTTATGAAAGATCAAGGACCAAGGCTGCCAATCTTGCAAAGTTGTTCCAAGGGACCAAAAGTGACAAGTTTCAATAGTACAAGGACCAAGATGGACATTTTCAAATTTCCAAGGACTATTTTTGACAATTTTGAAACTTGAAGGACCAAACTTGTAATTTCTCAAAACTTTTGATATTTTTCACCAAAGGACTGATTTTGACAACTTATGATTTTAAAAGGACCTTTGGTGACTTTTCTTTTGAAATAAGTGCTCATGGACTATTTTTGACAATTTTTGAAACTGGGGGACCTGAAACGCCAATTATGCAAACTTAGCTCATTTTTCATCTGATTTTAAACATTTTGCATCTGAAACATATAAATTGCAACTTTGAGATATTTTCAGTATTTTGATGCATTTCTGAGCATTTTTAACCGTTTTGCAGTTCAGATTTAACCAAAAATGATGAGTATTTACAAACTCATCAATCACCACAAAATAACTATCACTTTAAGGAGTTACGTTGTAGTGCTCAGTGTCACATTCAATTGTGGATTTTCAAGAGGTGATGTACATCTTATACTTGATGGTTGGTTGGCTGAAGAGTATAGAGTACTTAGAGATTCAATGGAGCATGATTTCTCGGCACCGCTCTTTGTTACATATGTGCAAGTTTGAGTCACGAGTTTGGGTTAGTTTACTTCAGGGTCAAATTCATCATATTGGGTTTTCTCCATCAGCTGTCACGACAAAGAGCCTAATGAATGATAATGGGGTGATTACATGTTTTGCCAAGAGATGATGAAAAGAGAGAGACTTATGACGTATGAACACATCATTTCATGCCTCGTTCTCTAAAGAAAAGAAATGTGTACGTTTCAGTGCGCATTATCTTTGAAAGAAGAGAAATCTTCTTATGACGTATGAACACAACAGTTCATGCCTCGTTCTCTAAAGAAAAGAAAAGTGTACGTGTAAGTGCGCTTTATCTTCAAAAGAAGAGAAATCTTCTTATGACGTATGAACACTACTGTTTATGCCTCGTATTATAAAGAAAAGAAAAGTGTACGCTTCAATGCGCTTTATCTTCCGAAGAAGAGAAGTCTTCTCAATTATGACCATTCTCATCAACATGCTTCATACTTTTTCCACGCACTTTCAATTATCAAGTGAAGGCGACTACCGTTGATTATTTTCGATTCCACTTTCTCAACTATAATGACGATGGCGACATCCTGTGCTAATTTTGCGGGGGAGAAGTGTGAATAGACTACATTTGGATGATGTTCACTTATTTAGTCAAGAATGGCATCTCCGTATGCAATTCTTGAGGGGAGAAGAAGTGTGAATTTTTTGCATTGTTGATTGATATTTGAGAATATAAATGGTCATACGGCTCTAAACTCATGTAAGAACCGAACTTCTTCTTATAGGGTCATCTTTACATGGAGTTTTTCTATTCTAAGAGCCGTTGGTTGACATCTTCACTCGGATTGATGAGTTTATCGACAAAGTGCTTCCGGTTAATGCTTCACGTATACATCAACATGATGATTCCGAACAATCTCTCTGTTCTTGTTTGATGTGATTGGTAGTTTGGTATTACCATCTTGTGTGTTCATTACGGCCTGATTGCTGATTTCCTTGATGAACATCTTTCTGTTCTTGTTTGATTGGGAGGGATTTTAGTTAAGGGGATTTGCAAGATGTAAGTTAATTGGGATGCTTTTTGGTGGGACGCTTTTTGGTGTGAGTTGAAGATGTTAACTATCTATTCCCCAACTTCACAATCTTGAAGAAGGTCGAGTCTACAGTCTGTTCTAAATTTTCTGCTACATGTTACAAGACTAAAGACGAGTTGCATTTAACGATCTAAAGACTTCTTCTTAATCTGGGCATTTTTCAAACAGATTGTCGGTTTTGGGAAGAGCACTAATTGGGAGTGTGTTATAAGTCAGATTCAATCCCCAATTAGACTTGCTCATATTCTTTAGCAGTGACTCCTCGAGACGTTGTTATTGACTATTTCATGTTTTGGACATTTGACACAAGTTGATTCCTTCGGAGTTAATCATGTATCACTTATTTGAGATTGAAGTTGACTTTCACAAAGGCGTGTTCTTATTTGATAACTTGCTCGGGCTTAAGAATTTGAGTTGAAGACTTGGTATATCTAGTTACCAGCAATGAGGTGGATGGTTGAAGACCTGGTTAACTATCACTATTAGGAGTTACTTTGTTTTACTTTAATCACACGCATATGACGGTGTGGAAAATCGCAAGAGGTGTTAATGTCTCATACTTTGTTTGGGTAGTGAGTACTTAGAGATTTGCTTGAAGCATAAATTCTCTACACCGTTCTTCCATCATTAGGTGCAAGCTTAAGATACAAATGTGGGAAGTTGACTTCAGTTTCAAGTATGGTATAGCGGGTTTTCTTCTTCAATGGTCACTTCAAAGTGTCTACAGAAGGGTTGATATAAATAGTCAGAGAGAGTCTTCAAAGAAGTTGATTCCCACATAATTACATGTGTTCTTCTCAAAAGATTTCAAGTATACGGGCTTACAAAGAGTTGTTGATTTTGAAGTATCATTTCCAGAAAGGGGGAAGGAGACACGCATCTAAACGCGAGTAAACTTTGATGAACTTAATACTTCTAAGTAATTGAAGATATCCCGGGAAGACAAATGTTATTACCGCAGAGAAACTCAAGGTTTGACTCATGGCGAGTAAACTTGATGGACTTAATTCTTCTAAGTGTTTGAAGATATCCCGGGAAAACAAATGTCATGACCGCAGAGAAACTCAAGGTTTTACTCATCAAGGCGTTTAGTGTTATTATTCCAACTACGTAGGGGAAGTGATGTTAGTGAAAGTTTCTGAAGATAAATGAGGTATACAAGTACGACATATTCAGGGAATATAAATGTGTAACATGAGGGAGGTGTTATCAGTTATTCTCTCATTGGGAATTGGTGTACTTCGGATTCTTGAACTTCATACACATTCATCAGGGACGAAAGATGTGAACATAGGGGAGGTGTTCTTCATTACCCTCATGATGTGTATTCGGGAGAGTTCTTGAGCATTATTCTAAGAGACGGGCTGCATCATTTCAACTACTCGGGGGGAAGTGTTCTCTTGACACCTTTTGGAATGGATTGCGTCAGACTTCAGTGGTTATGAAATTTGAGAAGATTATTTATGAGTGGGATGATACGTTGCTGTTCTTCTGGATGATATAACCTCGAACGAAGAATCACGGTGATTATTCTTAAAAGGAGCAGCAAGATTGATGATAATGGGGTGCTTATTTGTGCACCTGGCTAATTGAAGCTTGAAAGAAAGCTTTGAATCTGGTCAACTAAAGGATTTTCAGTTTGGGGGGGAAGCTGCCAAAGTCTCTTTTTCTCAAAGGCTCATATTCTATCTTCTATTCGGAGCCTCGAAGCTTTGGTGGTGGAAGTTTAAGAGATGGCGAATTCTATATTCTACTGACGTCTGCACGATATCCTTATCTCGGTACTCTATCGATCATCATCTTCTTTTACTATATCATCTTCTCTATCCTTGTATATATTTATTAAAAACAAAATACAAAATTATAAAACAGCAAAACAAAATACAAAAATATAAAATCATCAAAAATCCATAAAAATCAGAAAAATTTGAAAAATACCAAAAATATGTTTTCTCAAGACATGTCTTCTGGTATCGATAACATCTACGGTCATAGAAATGTCATTCAATAATGGCACGGGACTTTAGATGAAGTTCGAGCAGGAGGTGTAAATATTCTTTTTCTAAACATGTCTCAAAATATGGCTTACAGTTATTTCAGACTGTAACCTGGGCTTCAATAAATGGCTTGCAGTTACTTCAGATTGTAACCCGTGCTTAAAACTATGGCTTGCAGCTACTTCTGACTGTAACCCGCGCTAAAACTATGGCTTGCTATTATTTCAGATAGCAACCCGTTCTTTTAAAGGAAGGAAAGTGTTGCGCTAAACCTATTTTCAAAATATTTCGTGCACTTATCCTAAAAACAAAACAAGGAAAGTATGTCGAAGGAATGCTTGTTCCTACACAAATGTTTTTCCGTCTAAAATTCTTCAGAAAAATATTTGGTGTTTTCAAAAATGGTGGTAAATGAGTTGCTTTTAAAACAATCGATTCGAGTTTTTTGTAAAATTGAAAACTCAATCAATGACTTCAGCGCTTTTAAACCTTTCATAAAATGAGTCATGGATTGAGGGGGATAATGTTTTTTCAAATCTACATCATCTAACGGGCTTTCTTAATTATCCTAATATGCTTAATTAAAAATGATATTAACCTATGTTGAAGGACTAGGTGCCTAGGATATGATTGCTAGGATTAGATGATTAGAGTTTGATGAACACATTATTCTCATACATTTATATGATCTGATTGATATGTTGCATTGACTTTTATTAGTCGATTGTTGTTTGGGTGATGTCGACCACCATATATTTGTATGTGTGTTCACTAACGTATGCAGGTATATTGGTATAAAAGAATGTTCCCGATCTGGATCCCAGAATTGAAGATGATTGGATGCCGAATGGAAAGGGTAACTATATCTTGGGTTGACAAATGAAGAAACGAAGCTTAATTGGACTTCTATGGAGAGTTGGCATAAATGAAACGTAAGAGGTCTCACCTGCATCACAGATCGTTTTTCTAAGTGATTGAAGAAACGGAGCTTAATTGGACCTCAGTTGGCATTTAAAATGCAACGTAAAAGAAGTCTCATTGCATCACAGATGGTTTTCTTCCAAAACCTACAACAACAAAACGAAGCTTCTCATCCACCTAACGTATCTTTGTGCAGGGATAATAGTGATGATACCATTTTCTAAAACTTTGAATAATATTGTTTTGAAAATGGAAAAATATTGTTTTGAAAATAAATTGGACTAAATTTTGAAAATCACCGGACTTCTTTTATCAAAACCTAAGTCACTCAATTATCGACTTCGGTCATCGATTGAAGGGGAGAGTGATTTAAAATAAAATATTTTCAAACAATATTTCATCAGAAGTCCGCTTGTACGAAATTATGTGGTGATCTAAAGATTTAATGTTATGTCATGGTATGATTTTCTTTAAAACTCAAAGATCTGTCAAAATGAATTTTTTTCTGTTCTTGTTTGATTGTGAAATTGTTTTATTTTACTTAAAGGTCTCTTAAAACAATCATACCTGACACTAACAATCTTTAATGTCTAAATATGGTCCTTATCTGTCATTTTTCAAAATCAAATCTTGCCACGTCTTTCCCCAAATTTTTTTAAATTATTTAAATCTTTTGGGATCACAAATCTCAAAATGGTTTGAAATCTTTGATCGGGTGAGAGATCGTGATTTAAATCTCAAATCTGTTTTAATGGAGTTGGTTTTAGTCCTTCAAAGGCACTCCTGCCTCCATGTGCCAAACGATTTCAATATACATAATGCACATGTTGAGGGGGAGCATTTATCCAAAAAAACTAGACGAGTTTTTAAATCAGGCACATTTTCTCCCATGTTTTATAAACCTTATTAAATCACTTGGGATCCAAAATCTCAAAGGGTTTGATATTTTTGATCGGGGGAGAATTTGTAATTTAATAATGAAATTTGA
The DNA here is from genome assembly GCA_910596185.1 of Chrysanthemum makinoi. NCBI lineage: Eukaryota > Viridiplantae > Streptophyta > Magnoliopsida > Asterales > Asteraceae > Chrysanthemum > Chrysanthemum makinoi. The sequence continues at coordinate 104,502,482 of OU343216.1, read as the reverse complement.
TAAAAGTTGATCGTTTTGATTCAGTTGTACATGTGCTTCTCTCATATGTGCTAAACGCTTTCGAATCTCGAAGCATATATTAAGGGGGAGCATTTTTAAAAGAAAGGAAACTATCGAGGTGCAAATGCTTTTATGTTTTAACATAAAGTACCTTGATTGAGTTTTAAATGGTTTCTTAATGGCTTGTGTGATCGTAAATGTGCTTCAAAAGAACTCTTGCCTCTATGTGATAAAAATGATTTCAAAATATCCTATGCACATATTGAGGGGGAGAATTTACCAAAGAAAATCAAATGGCTTTTTCCATGGAAATTGTGATCAAGAAATTATTTCAAAGAAATTATTTCAAAGAACTCTTGCCTCCATGTGCTAAACAATTTCAAAATCATATGCACATGTTGAGGGGGAGCATTTCTAAATGATCAAAACTATTAAGGTACAAAATGCTTTGATTTTATATCACAAGTACCTTGATTGATTTTCCAAATGATTTTTCAATTGGTTTTGAGAAGGAATGAACTGTAACAAAAGACCGACCATTTTACTTTATGCATGGAGTTATAAGGATGGTGAGGTTAGGTATTAGTTCCCACGATCCGCCAGAACCAGAGGGATCTACCCAAGGAAAATCCACTAGAGAGTGTAGAGTCCTTAGGTATGATGAAAAAAGGAGAAAAATGAGAATATGGGAAGAGTGCGGATCGACAGAGCTAGTACTGGAATAAACCCAACAAGGTTCTAGTAATGAAGTCTCCTAAGCAGAAGGGGTTGAAGAATGAAAAAGAATTGAATGTGAAAAGGGTGAAAGAAATAGCCCTCCAATAATTCAACCTTAGGGCAGAAACCGGGTTCAATACATATGCTACCTACTGGTGTTACTAAGGTAACATCGGTATTGAAGACAAGACGTCATGGACCCAGTGATGCACTGCACTACAACTTCCCAAACCACTCAAGTTCCTCTTAAAAGGGCTTGTTTCATTCTCACGGGGAACCTACATAATCTATCGACTTTCTCTTAGAGATTGTTGATATTGAAGAAGGAGACCCTCTCCCTAGTCTCCGACACAGGAACCAAATGTGAACGATTGAGTCTAGAGCCAAGAGATCATCCAAAATATCTCATTAGGACACTATTCTTGAAGACTTGCTTTTTCACACAATGTGGAAAGTAAGAATATATTAAGAGTCCTACGCATTATCCTTGTGGTATTGCCAGAACATCCGAGTGATATGAAAATATTCACGATGAAGATGGAAATCCTTCTAGAGCCAACATTAAGCAAGCTCTTGGTGGGTGACATGTGAGATCTTTTCTAAAGATCAAGCTTGTGACAACTGGATAGAAACGATGGGGCGATTCAATCTTGAATCAACCTTGGTCCAGGATTGGAATTGACGAATACTTTTGGAAAAACCATTCGATGTGCAAACCTTCTTTTCTCTAGAGCATCGAATGTGTATTCATATTTGAAATTCAAAAAGTATCTCTGATTGAAAAAATACTTTTGGAAAAACCGTTCGATGTGCGAATCTCTTCTTTTCGCTAGCACGTCGATTGTGTACTATTTTCAAATACAAAAAGTGTTTTGATTGAAAATTGATCTTTCTCATAAAACCTTCGTCGTATTGCAAAACTCTTTATTCTAAGCAATACTCGATTGTTTTCAAATCAATTTTTCATCAATCAGTGAATCTCAATTCGCTGGTTCACTCAATCCGTGTTGTCTTCTTTGAGACGTTCGGTTTGAGAACGAGCTAGAACAACTGCGAAACCCCGTCAAGGAGATTCTTAGGAATCCTACCCGATCACAGTGAAGTATTTGTATCGATCAACGAGGAACCGTGGGCCATGTACCTCAATTCAACGAAAGTGATCAAAGACACTTTCGTGTGCTTTATTGCTAACCTGTTGTTTGCGGTACATTTGGACGGTTGCTGTACTGATCGAATTGAGGAGTCAATCCAAAAGCGCATGCTCACAGCATCCACACTTAATTTGAAGAAATCATGACTGGTGCATATCTACATACACCGGCTATGATATTTCATACTACTATGCTCTCGCTTATTCTTGCAAATATCATGAACCAGTAAGGCTTCCGCTACTCTGATGGAAAGATGTCATGAGTGTGAGCATGTCGGTCCGAAAGTCACAACTTCACATGATGGCAACACAATAAAGAGTGATCCAGAGATTTACTGTGGCTGATGATCTCAAAGAAAGCTCGAAGATCATCAAAGATGTGGATCAGTTAAAGGCCTCCACTTAAAGTACAAAGTTATCGGACCTTAAAGAATCGCTACTAATGCACAAAGATTGCGGAATTGAAGAATTGAAGTCTACGAGCTCAAGAACAAAGTCAAGAATAGAATGCTAGGATTCAAAATGTAAAACATGGGGTGACCTCCCTTAGGGGGAGATTGTTAGGAATTAGAAAATTCCATAGTGAAGAGTCGGTCACCCCAAATATTATCTAGCATAAGTTAGCTCGTAGACTTGTAGTTATTTACGTTATTTAGCAGTTTATTAGTTAGTTTGTAGCGTAGATTAGTTTAGTGCAACACCGTGGAGGAAGGACGGGTCTTTACCCACTGTATGCCTGATCCACAGTCCGATAGGAGGACGTATTTACTTGTAACTATAAATACCCCTTCCATCCATGGAAGGGGTGGTGCTTTCAATCTAATATTCTACAATTTGTGAAGTAACTCTCTACCAAGAAAAACACCCAACTCTCTAACTTTCTCTCTCAAATGGCTAACATGTATTTTGATCATCCAAGACCACCCGAATCATCAACACAATAAATATTTCGATCCTACATCCGGTACAAAGCTAAATACCGAGTTCTTTCACACCAAGGCGAACCACACCTAACACAACGTCACCTACCCTTTATACGGTGCTAGGCTAACCACCGAGTTCTTTCACACCAAGGAGAACTAATCCTATCACAACTTCGCCTACCCTTTATAAGGTACTAGGCTAAGTACCTAGTTCTTTCACTCCAAGGTGATTTACACCTTCACAACGTCGCCTAACCTTTATTAGGTACTAGGCTAAGCACCTAGTTCCATTGCAATGGAGGAACTACTACCACACTACACCAACGACTAATCCCTAAGGAGATCTACTCCTTTACAACATCATCAAGGATATCAATATCCTTGGATCTAATACTAGTCTATCTTGTACATCAAAACACACCATATCGAATGTACATCTAAGGCACCTTTCACTAATGCCTTTGACTAGATCTACAAGACACCTTTCACTAATGTCTTGTGCCTTCACTTCTAAGCACCTTTCACTAATGCTTCTTTGTCTTGACTTCTAAGCACCTTTCACTAATGCTTCTTGTCTTGACTTCTAAGCACCTACCACAAGTGCTTATCCTATAGACGATAGATACCCTCACTAATATCTTCGTCTTGACACTTGAGACATCTTTCACTAATGTCTTCAACACTACACTTCTTAGAAGAAAGAAAGAGATCATCAACAAGAGGACTTCAATAACCTTGATGATGAGGAAGCATGGCAACTCATGGACTTGAGCTTGCTCGACTTCAAAGGTGGTGATCTTGCCTTTAAGAGGAACCTAGAAGATCACACAAAAAACAAAACTACAAACATAGATCTCTTGGATCTAAGGTTAGTGAGATTTAACTCAGGGGAGAAAGTGTGTTAGAAAGGGATTGAAAGGGATGAGAAACAATGAAGAAATGGCTCAATATTTATAGAGGAAAAACTCCCATCGTTTCCGGATCCCACGGATCCCTACCACAAGGGATCCGGCTAGCACAAATCTAGGGATCCGTGGTACGCTCCTCTTTGGTTATGGGTCATGGGTTATGGGTTGATCTATGGTTTTCTTTCTAGATACAATGCATCTTAAGGATACAATGAACTTGGTTAAGTGGTATAAATAAAACCATGGGTTATGGGTCAAAACCATTTGCTAGTTTTTACCTATTTAGCATATACTTGTTTTTACCCATTTTAGTATATACTTGTTTTTACACATTTTAGTGTATACTTAGTTAAGTATATGTTATCCCAATATGTAAATAATAGTTGTTATACATATGTATATCTAAAGCATAAAATCACTTGTACTTGTTTTAGTGTTTTATGTGAAAGCGTAAGTGTGTTTAGAAAACTATTAGTTCAAACCATTTACGTATTTTATTTGTTTCATTAAAATGATCTTACTTTTGTTATCGACAAAACATTAGAAGATCGTAAAATATAAATAAACGTTTTTAAGGTTTATTTGTATTAACATCTTCAACACTACACTTCTTAGAAGAAAGAAAGGAATCATCAACAAGAAGACTTCAGTAGCCTTGATGATGAGGAAGCATGGCAACTCATGGACTTGAGCTTGCTCGACTTCAAAGGTGGTGATCTTGCCTTTAAGAGGAACCTAGAAGATCACACAAAAACAAAACTACAAACATAGATCTCTTGGATCTGAGGTTAGTGAGTTTTAACTCAGGGAGAAAGTGTGTTAGAAAGGGGTGAGAAACAATGAAGAAATGGCTCGCTACTTATAGAAGAAAAACTCTCTTGTTCCCTGGATCCCACGGATCCCTTCCACAAGGGATCCGTCTAGCCAAGCTAGGGATCCGTGGAATGCACCTCTTTACCCATGGGTATTTTGGTTATGGGTCATGGGTCATGGGTTGAACGATGGATCTTTAGCTAGATACAATGTATCTTTGAGTGCAATGCACTTGGTCACTTGGGTATGGGTTGATCCATGGGTTATGGATATTATCCATGTATGATTTAAGCATGATGTCATGCAATGGGTTATGGGTCAAGCTCCATAGATTATGGGCTTTGGGTTGTACCCAACTACATTCAATGTATTTGCCCAATGGGTTGTGATACTTAAGTTTCTACCCATTTATATTACCCAAAATACTACATACTAGTTATGTGTATATTATACCAAAATATGTAAACACTAGTTGTTGTACATATGTATTACTAAGTCATAAAATGACTTATACTTGTTTTAGTGTTTTATGTGAAAATGTAAATATGTTAGAAACTATTAGTTCAAACCATTTACGTATTTTATTTGTTTCGTTAATATGATTTTACGTTTGTTATCGACAAAACATTAGAAGATCGTAAAATATAAATAAACGTTTTTACGGCTTATTTGTATTAACAATTTCCCCCATTTTGTTGATGACAAAATATAAATTTATTTTAAGGAAAAGCTAAAATTCGTAAAAGTTTGACTATGTAGTTTTTGTCAAAACAAAAAGAGCCTTGAAAGAAAGCAACACATTGTTTTTAAGAAAAACATGTGAAAGAAATAAAAAGAGGTAGAGAGCAAGTAACGGGAAAGGATATCGTCTTTACTCCCCCTTGACGAGTCCATCCCAATGTAAGGGCGTCAAGAAAGTGATACTAATCTAGTTTGTTTGCAAGTAAGTTTGCAAAAGATTTCGTCTAAGTGACGAATGTGCTCCCCCTTGATGATTGCAATTATGCAAGGGGATGTCATGAAATGTAAACCTAGTATTGCAAGTAATTTGCATTGTATTGCTTTGACATAAAGCTCCCCTAGCTTTAGGATGTCAAAGTCTTCATGTAAATTGAATAACTACAAAACAAAGGTTAGAAAGCAAGTATAATTCACAATTTCTTGCAAATGTGGTCCAAGTTAGTAGAAAATAGCTTTCGTCTCACGGATCCCACGGTTCCCTCCTAGTAGGGATCCGTCTAGGCAATCTGAGGATCCGTAGTATTAGCCGATTAATTTAGCAAAGGTGATATAACAAGTAATGTTATCACAAAAATGAGATATGAATACAAAGTAATCATATGCTCAGAAAAATAACAAGTAGCATGTAATTACATTTAATAAAACTAGAGTTATGATATACATGACTCTAAAAAATAAGAAAATACATGACTAGGATTTTCTAAACCAACTATCGCTTGATGCTAGGACACCACTAAAATCTTCTAGCTTAAGTTTTGTTTAGTTTTAATCTCGTCGAAACGTTCGAGGAGATGATAGAACATGAAACGTTGGTCTTCTCGTACTTCATGTATCAAACTTTCAACATGTTGACAATGATAGCAATCTTTGTCATGGCTAGGTAGTGGTGGTGGAAGAAATGAAATGGCTTGATGCGAAGGATCAAGTGAAGCGGCTTGTGGAGCTTCAAACGATGGAGGGATTGGTGGAGGCACATTTGAGAATGGTTCGACCAAGAATGATGGTGGTGGTAGAGAAGTGTCAACTTCCATATGGTCGGGTGGTTGACTTTGATGATTTCTCATAATCCAAATGGGATTATATGATGGAAACGGTGAAAAAGAAGCCGGAGCAAGTGTTGACTCAACACCTTGATTTTGTACCATTATTCCTCCAAATGAGGAGAATGTTGGCGTGGAGGCGGATGAGACGGCCTAGGAGGCAAATCCTCTAAATTGTAGAGGTGTGGTGATGATAGTCGAGATGTAAAAGAAATAGCTCTAGGAACCAATGGTGATGGTTTAGTGGAAATGATATTGTTTTGCCTAGGAGGTATGGTGGTGTTTGGCATAGGTAGTTTTGTGGGTTCTATCCTTTTAGGAATCAGTTTGATTGGTTGAGGAAAGATCCTATCATTTGTTGGCTAGACCGGAGATGATTCGGTTGAAGAGATTTCGTGTATGCACGAGCCCTTTTCATGGGTGGTTCTTTGGTGGATAAGTTACTACTTGGAGTTTTCCTCATGATGAGATGATTTTAAGAGGTTTCTAAAGGTTTCTAAAGTGCTGAAAGTTAGGATGAAGGTGATGACTATGGAGGTCCTAACAAAGTGGTTTATAAACCAAGAGATTTGGCAAGTGCATTGAAGCCTTAAGCCACTAGGATTCATTGTAATGTGATGATTAACATGTACAAGAGTCAACTTCAGAGTTTGCACTGATCTAGGAACTCATTTAAGATGAGATGGAGTGTTTGAGTTAGGAAGATGAGTTGAAATGATTGTTTTAGCAAGAATTGACATAACGTCATCCGGATCCCACGGTTCCTCCTCGAGGGATCCGTCTAGGCTAATCCTAGGGATCCGGCCTCGCAGCTATGAAAGAGTGGAAATGATGTTTCTAAGATCTAAGATCTACATCATCTTGAGTGTTTCAGTCCTCTAAGTGTCTTAAATGAAGGGGTGCTTAAGTACTTGAAGGTAATGAGTGATGTAGCTAATGATTGTCTTTTATGGAAGGATTTGGAACTTTCATGAGTACCAATGGATGAGCAAGGATGACACTAAAGATGAGAGTGTCAATTGAAGCTAAATGATCCTAGAGATCAGGTTGTGACTTAGGATAGTGTTTTGGAAAATATCCTAGAAGCTTTGAGATGGGAAAAACTAGAGTTTGATCAACTTTGATCAATTTTGAGGTAAGGATGATTTATGATCAATTTTGCCATAATCGAAAGATTTCTAAGGCTAAATGTGAGGGATCAAGTGAAAAATGAAGTGTGAGTTTGAAAGCGGAAGAGTAATGGATTAAAAATGAAATGATAGATCTACAAGCGTCTTTAGAGTGTGATCTAGGTGAGTTATGTGTGAGTAGGAAAGATCAACCAATCTTGATAAGGACTTAATTTGCCTTAAGACACTATGTTTGGCTTAGTGTGAGGTGTTCTAAGGATATGTTTGAAATATAATGCTTGCAATTGCATTTTCTGTTTGCAGGATCCCACGGTTCCCTAAGTGTAGTGATCCGTCTAGCATAAACTTTGGGATCCGTCCATCTCGCCTAAAGAACCTTTACTAAAGGTATGCAATGATCTTGACAATGCATTATATTCCAAGGTTAGTTTAAAGGGGTTCTAACACTAAGATATCAAATGTAAGATGTTTTATTAGAGAAATAGGATTACATTGATAAAGCACGAGTACAAGAGAATTGATCCTATTTCGAAATATTACTAGGTTTCTTGAGTGTTTTCGCTAGGAGGATCATTACGTGATTGATGAGTGTTGGTGGAATCAAGAATGAAGAAAGTCTTCATGAGAGATATGTTTAGTGGTTCCATCATCTTGTTCACAAGTACGTACAACGGACTTTGAAATTGAGGATGGAAGTGCATAACATTATGATAAAGGCGTGTCAAGAACATTCCATAAGGGATGAGTTTATTCTTGGAGCCTTGAATATTTACAATTTGCCTTAAGTAGGCGGATTGTATGGTTGTTGTGTTAGCAAACAGTACAACATGTGAGCACAACAAGCGGGAAGGATTTCTCGATTTCCCTAAGACTCCAAACATTTTCACGTAGGATGAGTGCAAGAGGCTTGTACTCTTCTCGGATGTCCCGTGTGAAGATAATGTTTGGATCGGAGTAATATTGTCGAGGTTTGCATATTATGCGATTTAAATCTTCCGGGGAGGGTATGTGTGAACAATATGGACTATTTTCTTCACTAAAGTTGAAGAGAGAATCAAGAGACCAATCTTCGGTGAAGGCACATTTTCCATGATTTGGAATCGGAGGATTGAGCAAAATGCCTAAGGGTTAAAGTAAACTTTTGGTTTTTGATATAAAACCAAAGAGATAGAGAGCGATCCTCGTTACGAACGAGTTCGACTTGACGGAAGAATTCCATTATGAACCTTGGACATATTTTCTCGTTGATTTCGAGAAGACATTCTAGTCCTATGGCTCGGAAGGAGGTATTGATACCTTCTTCGAATTGTAGAGAGGTGTCTACAATACGTCCTTCATGGAAGTGACGGTTTCGAGATTATTGAACCCACGGACATGATTGCCAGGTGTGTTGGGCTCAAGAGAGATGTTAGGAGTGTAGACGCTAGAGAGTGAGGAATCAAACTCATATACGTGCGACATAGTTGAACCTATAGAAATGATGGGTTAACAAAAAGTGATGTTTGTGGTTAATCTATGATTATCTAACGTTTTTATTATATTTTTATTAACAATGGTTTTTAATAAGAAAGACACTTAACTCACTTATGGTTTTGACATACTAGTGGAGTATTACTTTTAGAAGAAAAGTAGTTTTTAATTTGCATGAAAAACTGTTCTCCAGTAGGACGGATCCGGCTAGTATATCATCCGGGATTCGTGGATCTGTAGTAACAGAAACATATTTGATAAAAACAGAGGTTTTATATTTTTATACCACGAAATATGTTTTATCCTACATTTTCTTTTAGCATGCATACATGACTTCTAATGTATCATGAAAGAATATGAAATAAATAAATCAAAAGAAATGCAAACATATTATGATAATAATGACCTAGATAACTAGATTATTAGTAATATTGCATTTCAATACTAAGGATGATACAAAGGATTTGGTATATGATCCCAATGTTGATTAACAATACAAAGTAAATGTCTCCATATGTGAACTTCATCATAGGGAACACAAGTGCAATGAGTCTTAAGGCGATGAGCACGGAAGCGTGTAAACCATGTTGATGACGAATCTTCTTGGTTTCGGTTGAGATGGAATGAGGAGGAAGATGAAGTTTTTGAATGAGAGGAAATTTTTGAAATTGGAAGATTTGAAAAAGTGAGGGTTTGATAGAGTGGTCGACGGTGGGAGTATTTATGGGGAAGGAGGAATTTTGAGATTTGTGTTTTGTTTTATTATTAGAAGATATGATTTTTGGATTAAGTGAGACAAAACAAAAGTTTTATAAACCATGATTTTTAGACGGAGGAGTGACGCGTATGTGAGAAAAAAAAAACTTCCTAATGAAGCTACATGTAAAACATGTGTTAACACGAAATCTACTCAAATAAATGCCTAACAAATAACACTTATTTATTAAACTAATATCATTTAGATATAAGTGGAAAGTCATATCTCGAATGCACTTAGGAATGTCTTTACAAATGACACAACAAATGTCACTTAAACGATTCCCGCTCCTTTGCGTTTAAGATACCTTCTTAAGGAAGGTATTCTTGTTACCAAGCGATTCTGACAACTTGGTGGGTATGAGCTTTGACTAATCAACATGACAAAGAAGATTAGTGCAATTAAATGAAAAAATAAATAAGAAAAATGTTGTTATCAAATCAACATCCAAACATATAGTTTTAAAATACATGGTGTTTGTTTTTATGAAAAACCTTCTTTGTAGTTTTTAATTAACCATGGATCGTATCAAGTTTTTAAAGTACAATATACTTCAAGGAACTTGGTAACGAAGCTCTAATGCCAATTGTGGAAAACTAGAAGGGGGTTGAATAGTTTTACCAATTAAAACTTCCTTTTAATCTATTTAGATCGACTTATGTCAATCTATTTGGTTGTGTGTGTTGGATGTTGATAAACAAGCATATAAAGATATGTAATGAAAAGATAAGAGTAAGAAGCACAAAACCACAACGCGAGTATTTATAGTAGTTCGGCTACAAGGACACCTTCCTTGCCCTACTCCACTCCCCGAGTCACCTACTCGAGAGTTCGTAAACACTACACCAATCTCCTTATGGCGGAGAAGCCTTCACAACGTCGCCTACTCTTTTTCCGATACTAGGCTAACCACCGGGTTCTTTCACACCAAGGTGAACCACACCTACACAATGTCGCCTACCCTTTATAAGGTACTAGGCTAAGTACCTAGTTCTTTCACTCCAAGGTAAACTACACCTACGCAACATCGCCTACCCTTTATTAGGTACTAGGCTAAGCACCTAGTTCCATTGCAATGGAGGAACTACTACCACACTACACCAACGACTAATACCAAATGAGATCTACTCCTTTACAACATCATCAAGGATATCAATATCCTTGTATCTAATACTAGTCTATCTTGTACATCGAAACACACCATATCTAATGTACATCTAAGGCACCTTTCACTAATGCCTTTGACTAGATCTACAAGACACCTTTCACTAATGTCTTGTGTCTTCACTTCTAAGCACCTTTCACTAATGCTTCTAGTCTTGACTTCTAAGCACCTTTCACTAATGCTTCTTGTCTTGACTTCTAAGCACCTACCACAAGTGCTTATGCTATAGACGATAGATACCCTTCACTAATATCTTCGTCTTGACACTTGAGACATCTTTCACTAATGTCTTCAACACTACACTTCTTTGAAGAAAGAAAGGAATCATCAACAAGAAGACTTCAGTAGCCTTGATGATGAGGAAGCATGGCAACTCATGGACTTGAGCTTGCTCGACTTCAAAGGTGGTGATCTTGCCTTTAAGAGGAACCTAGAAGATCACACAAAAACAAAACTACAAACATAGATCTCTTGGATATGAGGTTAGTGAGTTTTCAACTTAGGGAGAAAGTGTGTTAGAAAGGGGTGAGAAACAATGAAGAAATGGCTCACTCTTTATAGAAGAAAAACTCATCGCTTCCCTCGATCCCACGGATCCCTTCCACAAGGGATCCGTCTAGCGTTAAGCTAGGGATCCGTGGGGCCCCCTTTACCCATAGGTATTTTGGTTATGGGTCATGGGTCATGGGTTGAACCATGGATCAGCTAGATACAATGTATCTTTGAGTGCAATGCACTTGGTCACTTGGGTATGGGTTTATCCATGGGTTATGGATATTATCCATGTATGATATAAGCATGACGTCATGCAATGGGTTATTGGTCAAGCTCCATGGGTTATGGGCTTTGGGTTGTACCCAACTACATTCAATGTATTTGCCCAATGGGTTGTGATACTTAAGTTTCTACCCATTTATATTACCCAATATACTACATACTAGTTATGTGTATATTATACCCAAATATGTAAACACTAGTTGTTGTACATATGTATTACTAAGTCATAAAATGACTTATACTTGTTTTCGTGTTTTATGTGAAAATGTGAATATGTTAGAAACTATTAGTTCAAACCATTTACGTATTTTATTTGTTTCGTTAAAATGATTTTACGTTTGTTATCGACAAAACATTAGAAGATTGTAAAATATAAATAAACGTTTTTACGGCTTATTTGTATTAACACTTTTCCTTTTTTTACTCCTACCAACTGGGCCACTTGATCCACTAGGCCCAACACCCACTATTTCACTTGGGCCAGTTGCTCCACTACATTGTAAGTCTATAAACACTGGTAATTAGTTAACACATATTGATCTAATCCTCTGGGTATCATTCTTTGTGAGCTTCAAATTTCTTCTGCTTTCAATAGCATGCAAATACACTCTATCCTTAAACTCTGCTACATTAGCAAATTTTTGTCCATTGTAAAAAGAGTACTTATACGCAACATGGTTACCTGCCAAGCTATTTTCCATACATCTTCTCATATTCTTTAACATCTTCCTCTTATCAAAACGTGTGTTGGATCGATGTACTCTAACCAAACTAACTATATAGCTTGTAAGGGTTTAATAACTTCGGATAAATCCTGAGTCACTAACAATGAAACACTGAACAAACTCTATTAAGTATGCGGAATTTACTTAACAAAGCTAAGAAGAATTAACTTTTAACTTCAACGATTTTATTAGTACTTAGAACCTGCTTATTATACAGATTCTTTAACAATTCTAAAACTCTAATATCGTACTCTCTAAAACTCTAAAAACGCATGTCTCTAATGCCAACCTAGGGGTCCTTTTATAGGCTTAAGGATAACCCTAGTCGGTTTACAATTACAAACCTTGTACGACAAGTAATACTATACTAATCTTAGAACATTCTAGAATTACAAGATAATCCTTAACGATTTTGCATATCAGTCCTTTAAGCATGCGGTACTTTGATGAATCAGCAAAGATTACTTTGACTTCATTCTTTAGCAGTACTTTGACTTCAGTACTTTAACTCTTCAGCACTTTGATTCTTCAGTACTTTAATCTTTTTATATCCCAACAATCCTCCCCTTACTTGAATTCTACTTGCTTGATTTCAAGTTCCTTTGTATATTTGACTTTAACATCTTTGTCTTCAAGGATTGTATCTTTATCTTTAGATTTTGTCTTTGTAATTTCTGTGCTTTCATAATCATCATCAAAGTATTCTTTTTCAGTATTCTTTCAAGCAACTATCATCAAGCTCCATCTTTTCAGCAACATATGACAATTTGTACATCAGATCATTTAAGTTTCAGTCTATTCTCATCACTTCCAGATGTGTAAACTTCTGTGAGAGGTGAATCATTGAAATTTTAATGGTTTTGATGTCTCTTTACCAAAGCCATTAACTCTGGAGTAGCCAAATATTTAGGTTTGTAAGACCATGGTACATTCATAACCATATGATTTTTAGCAAATCATCAGCTATCAACAGATTCGATTTGTCTTTACCAAAAGTTGTACCCTTTTGGACTAGTTAGTTCTTGCAACCATGGTGAACTAATTACCATATAAATGGTTTTTCCACAGCCTTTACCACAAGCCATTTTTCTTGTGGGCTAGTCAACTCTTTACATTGCTGATATGGTGAGTTAATTACCATACAACTTATTAGCAAGTTGTCAACTATATAACGGATTTGAGATATCTTTACCAGAGCCGTTTGCTCATGGATTAGCCAATCCTTTTGATAAACATGGTGGATTGATAACCTATTAACCATCTCAAAAACCATTTATTGTAGTTAACTTTTGTTTCAAAATATTTTTTACTTAACAAAAGTTTTCTTTCAAAAACATTTACTGGTTTATGCTGCAAACAGTACTTTGATTAAAGTACTGTTTGTTCAGCAGTACTTTGAATAAAGTACTGATTTTTTTTAAAAAATTTATACAATTATAAATCATACCAGTATTTATGCTTCATCATCAGCCATAGTTGTCCATCTGATATATAATTCAATCACCATCAGGGCTGTTTCATCCTCTTCCTCAACTTCCATTCCATGATCCAGCATTCTTCTCATGAGATCGCTTGTCAAAGGATATCTTCTTTCAGCTAGCATGTGGATCATAGTTCCATCTTCCAACTCTAAAGCATGAACTCCTGATTCTTCAAAGAATCTCCAGCTTGTAATCTCCCAGTTTTCTTGATTTTGTTAGAGTTCATCATTGCTTGTTTCCTCAGTTTCGAAAATAGTTGTCAGATCTCCTAGTAATACTAAGCTAACTCCACATGATGGAATATGTTCAAAGTATTCTTGCACTAGTTGGTATAGTTGAAACAGATCTGCTCTATCAATAATATGCAGTATATCCCATAGTAAATTGAATACTCTGAAACTTTCATCCTCCCTATGGAACATCAAATAATCTCCATCTTTTGACTTTACAACTTCAAAAGTGATTATCTTTGTCTTCTTTACTGCATCAGCATCTTTGGATTTAGGATTCTCAAAATCAACAACTCTAATGTAATTTCTCAGCTCATCAACTGTGTTTGATCTTAACTCAATCTTCTTTGATTTATGTTCAGCTTCAGTTGTTCTTTTTCTTTTTAAGCTTCTTTTAGTATCATCCTTCTTTTGCTTGACATCCTCTTTAAAATCTTTAATACTATCAACTTGTTTTTGATAAGCTTCTCTTACCAAATCATACAACTGTTTCATCTCAAAATAATTTAGCTTCTGTAATCCTGTATACCCTTGACTTTTCAAATAAGCCATCATAGCATTTCTTTCTTTAGCTTTACTTATTGGTCTTCTAGGTATAACAACTTCAGGTTCCTTTACTGGTACAACAACTTCAACATCAAACTTAGCTTGTAATTCCCTAGCAGCTTCTTCATTCTTGGCTACCTGAATTGCTCTTATTTCTGCTAAAGTTAGCTTGTTTTTCTTCTTAGTTTCTACCAGTTTACCTTTACCTTTATCATTTGGATCTAAAACTGGTTGAGAAGCTTGTGGTTGTTCTTCAGCAACTCCTGGATAGCTAACACCTCTTGGTTTTGATAAGTCATGCAATATCTCAGCTATAGTTTCATCATCACTTGCAGTGTGCACTACTTTTGGTGTAACAGCTTCCTCTTCTTGTAGAATTGTTGAAGGACCAGCTTCTTCATCAACATTCAAAGTTCTTGGTGTAATCAGTTCTTGTCTATGAGTTTCTTGAAAACCAGTACTTTGATCAGCAACACCTTGATCATCAGTACTTTGAACACCAGTTCTTTGTAATTCTGTTCTTTCAGGCTCAATACTTTTAATATTGACTTGTGTTTCAGTACTTTGAACTCCAGCATCTTCTTTCAAATTCTCTTGCTCTAAATTCCTCCCCAATTGGACAGAAGATTGCTGAGGAGCCCTTTTGCCTGTAGAAGCCTTCTTAAAATGCTTTCTTTTCTTCTTTTCAGCCTTGACCCATAATCGGTGATGTTTTACTAAAGGCCAGACAGACTTCTTAAGTCTTCTAAACTTGATCTTCAACTGTGCTATCTGTGCAGCTTGAGCCTCAGTTGTTTTCTTCAATCTGACTAGCTCCCTTGTCAGAATATAATTATCCAGTACTAATCCTTCAGGGGGTATAGTAGCTGCATCTCCTCCTGAAGATGATGAGGGAACAGGAATATCTGGTTCTGACTCAATAGGTGGAGTATCATGATGAGATGAGGTAGGAGAAACTGCAGTACCTTCGTTGACATCAGTACCTTGAGAAGTAGTTCCTTGAGATGCAGTACCTTGAGAAGCAGTACCTTGAGATGCAGTACCTTCTCTTTAAGCACTAGATGCAGCCACATCTCTAATTGCTTGAACAATTTCCATCATTGATATAGTCAATGGAGTGTTCCTTCCAGTAAACAAATCACTCTTCCTAGCCATGAAGGTGAAAATCTTGGCCGGTTGTACCACAACTGGTAATAGACTCGAAGGCTTTGGTATATCTTGAAGTTGTTTATTCAAGAAAACTTGAATAAATCTTGGATACATCAACCAGCGTGATCCATGAGAGATGTGAGATAGCATACCATCTAAAATTAGCCGTGAAAAATTGAAGATACTATTTGTAGCCAATCCCACCAATGCAGATGCGATATTAGAACAAAACTGCTCCCATGAAGTACTCTTTGAACTGATACAATGTAGAAGAACATGAACCAAGTACTTCCAATGCGGACTAAATAAGGGCTTCTTGAATGTCGTTTCTGTTAAAGACCCTTCATAACCAATGTCACGCAACGTATCCCAAAGAAGCTGTTTATCAAATCGAATAGCTCCTTCTTCATCATCAAATAATAAATCTTCTCTAATTGTAGCTTCACTAACCTTCACTATCCTTCTAGCAACCTTAGCCTGTATATAGGACTCATCATTCTCCATATGAGTTATAGCAGTCGCAAAAAACTGTTGGATCCATGGCTCAATAATGTCTGGTTCAACCAAAAGTGCATAACTAATTGGAGACCCCGTGAGAAAATCAATGATGTCATGGAATGCGACATTAGCTTCAGTTTTATCCAAATTCGCCACCATGTTGTGTTTAGAAACGGTGTTTCGGTTCGCCATTGATGGTTATAAAAGTGATTGATTTGATGATAAGTAATTTTGAGAGAGAGAAAAATATGGTAAAGATTGATAAGAATAAAGATAAGAGGGAAAACCGGAAAGTAGTTATTTATAGGTAGGATTTGAAAAATCACAGCCCATAATAATAAAGTTACCGTTATTTGATTTTTACCCATCTTCTTGACCGTTGGAACAGTACGTTGATAAGATAAGCAGTTGCTTCCATGTGTGCAGACTTTCCGAGCAAGGTACTTTCTTGCAGTACTTTCATATGGCAAAAACAATGACTTTTCCATCTCTTCTTTATAATGACAAAACTCCAAAGAGGCATTTATTGCCTCCCCTTAAAGCAAAGCAAGGTGACATCTAACTAACTAATCAGTCCTCCTTGTAAATGTAGCTTAATTAATCATTCCAATGCTTACCACCAAGTGATTAAATCATGAAACATCAAATCCTTTGGTGAGTAAATCAGCTACATTATCATCTGTGTTAACCTTGACAACATTAATGAGCCTGTGCTCATAACAATCTCTGATGAAGTGATGCCTAATCTGAATGTGCTTGGTCTTGGAGTGATAAACAGGATTCTTCACAATGCAAATTGTACTCTCATTATCAATGTTGATAGGAGTTTTCTTGAAGTTGAACTCATAATCCAAGAGTTGATTATGCATCCATAAAACTTGTCCACAACAGCTAGCAGCCTATATATATTCCGCATGGATGATGTTGCTGCAATAGTTTTCTTCTTACATTGCCATGATACTAATCTTCTTCCAAGATATTGGCATCCTCAAGTGGTTGATCTTCTATCATAGTTGTCACCTGCATAATCACTATCTGAAAAAGCTTCCAAGTGAAAAGGTGAATCCTTTGGATACCCCAACCCCAACTTAGGTTGTTTTAAGTAACTAAAAATTCTCTTCACTGCATTCATATGAGAAACCTTAGGTGAGACTTGATATCTTGCACATAAACAGACAGCAAACATGATATCAGGCCTAGATGCAATTAAGTACATAAGACAACCAATCATAGATCATGTAACTTGACTTCAAGCGGGTTGACCATCTTCATTCTTGCCCAATGAGTTGATAGACTTGATAGGTGTAGTGACTGGCTTCATAGCATCAAAATTGAATTTCTTTAGAATGTCAGAGACATACTTATCTTGACTTATGAAAATTTCCTCCTTTGACTGTTTAACTTGAAGCCCTAAAAAGAAAGCCAATTCACCCATTGAACTCATTTTAAATTCATGTTGCATCAGCTGCTTAAACTCCTTCACCATGGACTGTTTTATAGCTCTAAAGATGATATCATCTACATAAACTTGAACTAGCATGATATCCTTCTTGTCTCTCTTGATAAACAAAGTCTTGTCAATGGCTCCCCTCCTGTAACCATGTTGCAATAAGAAAGTAGAGAGCCTTTCATACCAAGCTCTAGGAGCTTGAGGAAGACCATAAAGAGCTTTAACAACTTTGTAGACTTTGTTTGGATGTGTAGGATCTTCAAAACTAGGAGGCTGTTTGACATAGACCTCCTCTGTAATAATGTCATAAAGAAAAGCACTCTTAACATCCATTTGATAAACCTAAAAGCCCATAAATGATGCAAAAGCAAGGAATATACGAATGGATTCAATCCTTGCTACAGGAGCAAACACTTCATCATAATCTAATCCTTCTTCTTGTCTGTATCCTTGTGCAACTAACCTTGCCTTGTTTTTGATGACATTCCCTCTTTCATCTCTCTTGACTCGAAACCCATCTTGTACCAATAACTTTCTTGCCATCTGGTAGATCACATAATACCCAAACTTCTTGAAGTTTGAATTGAAAAAGTTCTTCTTGCATAGCTTCAACCCAACTTTCTTTAGTTAATGCTTGAACTATATTCTTGGGTTCTTCTTGAGAGATAAAACAAGTAAACCGGCATGTTTGATGATCCTTATGATTCAGCCTGTTTTGTTTGTACACAAAGCTAAGTAAAGCATTATGTGGTTTAGAAAAACCCTTAGCTTTGGTTCTGGTAAGCACTCTAGAATTAGAGGGTCCAATGATTTGATCAGTAGGATGATTCTTATGAATTCTTAAGATAGGAGTGTGTGGAACTTCAAAATTATCACCCAAATTTGTGAAATCAGCATCTTCATTGGAATCTGAGAAAATACCTTCATCTTCAAATTCATCATCGAGATCTTCTAAGCCGGGCATGGTAGGATCATCCAAATCATCCAAAGTCGTCAACAGATCAGTGATTACTTTGATCCAAAGAATGCTGAGAGAAATGCGGTTTGTTCTTTTGTTTTTGCTTCCTCATAAGTTCTTCTTTGATCATCATCATAAGATTGTGCTACTACATCTTGAAAAAGCATCCTATTAAGCTCATCTTGAATAGCTTGATCTTCAGCAGACAAAGTAGATTTTGGCTCATCAGTACATTTCTCCTTCTCAACAGTTATAGGTTCTTTATCGAGAACAGCATGAGGCGAATGTTGACTCCATGAACAATGTCTGTAAATCATCTTCCTTGTGATCTACTTGATTTCTTCTCTAACAATGTACATAATTTATAGAAGGAGTCAAAACCTCAAGATCAAACATCTAATCGGGACCTTTACCCGATTTTTCTTGATCTTCTAAAAATTCAACATGAAGACAATCTTGAACTTTCTTAGTGACTCTGTTGTACACTCTAAATCCTTTCTTTGTTGGTGCAATATCCCAATAAATATCCTTCTTCTGACTTGCCATCAAATTTTCCCAGATTATCAATTGTATTGAGAATTGTTAGCGGGCATCCAAAAGGCTTCATAAATCGAATATTGGGTTTGTTTCCCATCGAACTCATAAGGTGTCTTCATCGAGGTTTAGTGACTGATACTCTATTCAACATCATTGCAAGCGACTTTGACTTCAACCCAAAATTGAATAGGTAATAAGGAAACTGCAAGCATTGTTCGGCGCTTCAATCAAAGTTACATTCTTTCTCTCACGCAACACCATTCTGTACGTGGAGTTCTAGCAATACTAAACTCCCTCTTGATCCCTTTCTTGGCACAAAATTCATCCATTAGCTTGTTCTTGAATTCAGTTCCATTGTCACATCTAATACCTCTTACTTTGAGTCTCAATTGATTTTCAAGGGCTATTATGAGATCATGAATAGCATCAAACGTTTCATCTTTAAAACCCAAGAAAAAGACCCAACTAAATCTAATGCAATCATCTGTCACAACCAGAAAATACTTCTTCTTGTTTAGACTTGCAACATAAACAGGTCCAAACAAATCCATGTGCAGCAGCTCCAAAGGTTCTCTAACAGTTCTTTCCTCAAGCTGCATGAAGCTTTTGTTGTTACCCCCTTCTTGCGCCAAACATGAGTGATCATTCCTGTATGTTTTGAAGGTAAACCTCTAACTAAATTTCCTTTGACCAATTTGTTGATATTCTTGAAATTTACATAGCCTAATCTTCTATGCCCGCATGTGCTTCTTCAAGAGATGCCTTTGCTATTAAACAAGTTGCTCTACCGAAAGAGTGAAGACTCTTTATCCAGTTTATACATCATTAGTTCTTGGTACTCTTAGTACTACCAAGTTATCATCAACAAGCTTAAATTCAGGGGAAAGAATAAGACATTCATTGTCGAGAAATAGCATGGGGCTTCTAACAGAAGAGATCGAATGACAAAGGTTGAATTTGAGCTCCTTCACATAGCTGAACATTCTCAAATCTATGCTGCCTTGATAGTTCTTTTGCCAATTATTCTTCCTCCACTAGCATCATTTCCAAATGCAACTCTTCCTCCACAATAGGATCTAAAATATGACAGAATCTCTTTGTCTCATGTCATGCTTTTAGAGCAACCAATATCCATAATTAGATGATCTTTAAGCTCCTCTTCTGGGTTTCCCTGTACAAAGATAAACGAGTTAGTTAATTTTAGGAACCCAAGCCATTACTGACTTGTGTTCCCCTTGTGGAGTTACATACTTAAATTATTTAAGTATGTAATTCCCACTATCTTTAAGCACATGATCAATTATCTTTGGTTGTTCAAAAACTTGTGTTGGTTTTTCAATAAAAATTTCTTTTTCATCCAAGTTTTCTTTATTATTGTCAACAAAAATCGCTGTTTCACCCACACTTGCTGAAAGTACTGTTTGTTCCCCATAAGTACTTTCCTTCTTAACCCATTTGGTTTTAACTTATGGTGTAGAGTCCCTTGATCTAGCTACTTTCTTTGAGTTGTAACGCCTTCTAGATTGATAGTAATTAGATCTGCTAGGGTTCCTATTCCAAAAGGTGTTTGGTGAAAACTTATCAATTGCTTTGAGAAGAGATTTTTGGCTTAACATTACCTTGAAAAGTGTTTGAAAGTACTGGGGGTTTTGAAAAAGGTCTTCTCTGGTGAGGGTACCTATAGTCTTGTGAGAAATTGCTATGGTTAACCCTATGTGAATGATTCCAAGCTTGTTTATTCTCCCTAGGTTTTTGGTTTGTAGATCTAGTCTTTGGGAATTTGCTTGAGTAGTCTGAGTGAAAGTCACAGTCCTTGATCAGATGATCAGAACTATAACAAACAAAACACAATTTTTGACCCATACTCCCAAAATTTCTTCCTTTAGGTCTATGATTAAAAGTATCCTGTCTTTTTGGTGAATGATGAAAACTGTTTTGACCAAAATTATCCCAAAAAGGTTTAGCAGTATTTTGAAAAGGTTTTCTTAAAGGTACTGCTGATCGCGCAGCAGTACTTTGAGTTGAAGGTATTGCTTGACTCTTAACATCATCAACCTTAGGTTTTTCAATAGTTTCTTTTGGGGTTTCAACACTAGATTTACCTGTAAGTTTCTTCCTAAACTCTAGGTTGTCTACTCCAAAACGAGAAACATCTGCCCTAAGTGGTTGAAAACTACCAGTGGGATGAGGGACTGCATGATAACCATTGTATTTCTTAAACTCTGGAGGTGTTTGACTAATTGATTCTTCATCACTAGATTTGTTCTCTACATAGTTAATGAGTTCATCATCACTAGTTATTATATCCTCAAAGTCAAGTTGGTTCTCATCACTAGGTGGGTTTTCCTCTATGCTACTAAAGTCCATACCAAATCCTAGTCCAGTTCTAATGTAAGCTCTTCTCTATTTTTCAACATAACTAACATGAGAAAGACCAGATTGTCCCTCAGCAGCAAATTTTTCTAGCAATTCATCCCTCTCCTTAGTCAGCTTTTTCAATTCAGAAATCTTACATCCTAACTTCCATTCACTTAATTTTAACTGATAATCCTGTTGTTCATACTTTTCTGCCCAAGCCATTTCATTATTTTCATGTGTTATTATTTTAGCTTCCATAGACTCTAAAGTGATTTGGTAACCAGCTACTTCTGACCTAGCCCTACTATAGTTATCTCTTTCAGTTACATAATCATTAAGCACTTTTTGATAAAAATTATGACACTTAGAGTATACCTCAGAGATAGGGGGTAAATTTGATGAAGTAGCTACCCTAGCAAGCAGAACAGGTTCATCTTTCTCTCCATGCTCCAATCAAAACTTCCTAGACCATATCTGGATTCCAAAACAGCATGTTCTGGTTCCTCATCGAAAACTGTGCTCCAATCAAACTCTTCCACTTATTCTTCCACTGCAACCATACAATAGGTTACTGGTTCATCATCAAACTCGATTACTCGGTCAACCTCGATAGATTCTCTTGAGCAACCAAGGATTTTGTTTCAATATAGGAATTTACTTTAATTCAAGCTTAGGTTTCTCAATCATCTTGTTTGCCTGATATTTAGTAAACTTGCATTCCCTTGCAAAGTGTCCAGTCTTTTGACAGTTAAAGCATTCAATCTTGGACTTGTCAAAAGTGATACCCTATTTTGGTTTGAAGTCGATGCCTCTTCCTGTTTTCTTGATGAACTTCTTGATCCTTCCAGTGATCATAGCAACTTGCCACCTTATATCAATTTCTTCAAGAGCATCCTCTTCAATTTGTGACAGATCCTCTTCATAAGTAACAGGTAGAGTGGCTTGATGCGCAAAGAATGAGCATACGACTTCATCAGAATGGATAGTGTTTGTTGGTGATGATGTGGAGTTGGTCATGGTTGTGATAGAATGAGCAGGTAACTACAAGTACTTTTGAGCAATAGTACTTTGAGTAGGATAAGCGGTACTTTTTAGTGGAAGTAACGCCTCTCTTTTTAGACACAAAGCTATCTTGTGAGACTTTGAACTTGTTTGGCCATTCATCTCATGCTCATACACCTTCAGATGGTTGTAGAGATCATCAAAGTCCATAGTATCCAATCCGGTTGTCCTCGATCATTGTAGCAATCACATGCCATGTCGATGGCAAACTCCTTAAGAAATTCGATTGGCATCTTCAGCAGATACCTCTGCCTTGTATAACTCTAGCATCTTGAGAAGATTTTGGAATATATCATAGGCAGCATCAAGACCTTCTCTTTCACCAACCGTGAAAGTTTCAAACTGTTGCTTCAACAGATTTCTATGCATCTTCTTGGAAGCATCATTACCTCCAAGTCTTGTCTTGAGAGCTGCCCCAGTTGTTTAGCATCCTTAGCATCATGAAACTTGAGTAGGTGACCATCAGGTATAGCAGACAGTAGGATGTTGAGAGCCTTTTCTTGATTTCTTACTATTGCTGCTGGTAAGACAGCATTGGGTGGTTTAGGTTGTCCAGGAATCTCTACTGGTTCTGCAACTACTTCATTACCATTGACAATTACATTCCATAGTGCATGGTCTGTAATGGCAATGTACTACCTCATCTTCATGCTTCATAGATCGTACTCTCCCTTCTTGATGATTGGTATTCTGAGTGAGGTGATGGATGGTGGTGGTGCAGCTTCAGTCGACATCTTTAGGGTTTGTTGTTAACTAGGTTTTAGGGGTTTCTTCTTAGTCAGAGTTTCCACATAAGCTCTGATACCACTTGTTGGATCGATGTACTCTAACCAAACTAACTATATAGCTTGTAAGGGTTTAATAACTTCGGATAAATCCTAAGTCACTAACAATGAAACATAGAACAAACTCTATTAAGTATGCGGAATTTACTTAACAAAGCTAAGAAGAATTAACTTTTAACTTCAACGATTTTATTAATACTTAGAACCTGCTTATTATACAGATTCTTTAACAATTCTAAAACTCTAATATCGTACTCTCTAAAAGTCTAAAAACACATGTCTCTAATGCCAATCTAGGGGTCCTTTTATAGGCTTAAGGATAACCCTAGTCGGTTTACAATTACAAACCTTGTACGACAAGTAATACTATACTAATCTTAGAACATTCTATAATTACAAGATAATCCTTAACAATTTTTCATATCAGTCCTTTAAGCATGCATTACTTTGATGAATCAAGCATTTTGACTTCATTCTTTAAGATGCACTGACTTGATTACTTTAACTCTTCAGCACTTTGATTCTTCAGTACTTTAATCTTTTTATATCCCAACAACCTGTTTCATCCTTAGAACCTGATGCACTCTCAAAACCTCATATATTTACCAATTCTGTTCCATCTGCTTGAAATAACTCATCAGGTAGTTGATTGACTACTCCAATGTTGTCAAAATATTTATTCCCAGTTAGACTAAATTCATTCATTTCAACCTCGGGCTCTGTTATTTGTTTTTCTTCATCAAAGCATCTTCTTAATCTGTATATGATTCTACATTATCACTAGAGTCTCTCCTTTATATTCATAATCGGGAGCACTAGCAGGCATGTCACCTGCACTTCTACTTTCTACAAATGCTGCTTCTCCATCAACATGAGCACTACCAGTTACGTCACCATCATGAGCATTTTGGGAAACATTTAGTTCAAGATTTAAATTTAAGTTCAAGTCCATGTCATCTACTCCAAAAATGTTCATCATGACTTAAGCCAGAAGTACTGTCTACATTCATTGCTTCAAGATAACTAAACTTTGGATACATAACCAATTCATTATCATCAAAGTCTATACACATACTCGGATCATTTAGGACATCATTTAGCACATTGTTTACCACATCATTAACCATTGCTTCTACTAGGGTGAGAGTGAGGTTTATAATGTCAGACTGTGAACTTATATATGGAAGGATATTGATTTGGTTGTCAGCAAATTCATTACCAGTCGAATGTGTAAATGTGATATCACAAGAACTAATAGGGTACCAAACACATCTTCAAGTATACACTTAGGTGAGTCATAGTTAGGTGTGTGGAAAACGCAGGGGGGTGAATACGTTCTCGTTTAAAACCATAAATCCTTTTTATCAAACACCCAGTTAAGTGTTACGCAATATAAAAAGTGTCAATTATAAATCTACAACAGCTAGAGATATTATTAAGTAGATCACAACACAAACATAACATAAGTATCATGTCACGAAACCAACACAGTCAACACAATATAAGCAACAAACCACACAAACATAAACGTAATGCAAATATAAATTTAAAAGCGATAAATGCAAAGATAAAACGTCAAGAGATAAGTAAAGAAAGTGCAAACCGGATGCGATGATTTACAGTGGTTCGGTCACGAAGCTCTTCTTCACCCTAATCCACTCCCCGAGTATCCAAGTAGATAGTTACTTCACTAATCAACAAGCTCCCTTCTCTGTGACAACTCGTACTTTCAGGTCATTTCTCAAAACAATTCATGCTTCACAATTTCATCATTTATCGTAAACTAGGTTTGCGTGTTCCAAATTCGCGTAACCTTAATGGTTTAGCGGCGAATTCATGATCATATCATCACGGACATTTCATATAGACTAAGTTTAGTCTACATTTCATTAACATCATTTCCATCATGTTAGTTCATTCATGATTTTGCATTTCACCTTAAACGCGTAAATTTCATATTAAATAAACGCTATCGCGTAAGTTATTATTTTGAATATTTAATCCGATACTTCCAAAAACTATCCCGACATATTTTTATACTTACATTTAGTTTATAAAAATAATATTTTGAGTTTACCTAGTGTTTTAAATTTATTTTGTATATAAATCGTTAAATTTATATTATTACGACACTTTTCTTAAAAACTACACGATAATTATTATATCACTCAAATTTTACAAGAAATGTATTTTTACAATTTATATGATCTCAATATACTTTACTTGGATCCATTAAAATTTATTTTGAGCTAAAACTACCTTAGATGCACAAATGTATATACAATTTACAAGTTACCTTAACTTATATTTATTTTACATACAACTACATACACAATTATATATACAATAAAAGAAAAAAAAATGTATTTTATAAATACATACCCCCTTGGCCGACCAAGGGGGTGAATGCATTAATTAGTTGGTAAACATTTTCTTACAAATTTAGATCTATACTCCAACTTATTCTTTCACTTCATTCATTCAACAATTATTCAAGTTAAATCAAGTTTCTCTCTTCTCTTGTTTCTTCCTCTCCAAACCGGCCACACTACAAGGGTGAAGAGATTTCATCAAAATTTTCCAAATCAAGTTCTAAACAATCTAGTTACACTCTTAATCAAGGTTTTGAAATAAAAACCTAGGGTGTTTAGGTTTAATCCTTTGTTCTTGTCACCTCATCAAGTAACTAGTAAGCATATCATTTTCATTATCATTTCATATCTATTTCATCATTTTTGAGCAAAGCATGCAAGACTTATGGATGTTTATACCATTTTTACATTGTTTTTAGAGTTATACATATATAAGTCATCCTATAATTTATCCCTTGTTATATATTAGTCTTGATGATGTCTAGGAACCCATGACACCCTAAGAAGGTGTATGGTAGGATTAGAATAGCTTCGGAGTTGTTTTGAAGGGATTGGAATAGGTTTAGCACGAGAAAAACTCTTTTCGACAAGTCTTAAAAAGGGTCTGATCGTATTTTGTAAATCTGGAAAATCCGACAGTAGACATAAATTTTTGGCCTAAATATTTAGAAAATATACTTTAAAACGAAACCGTGGCCGTTTGAACGGATTAAAACGCGAGCTTATAACGAAGAAGTTATGAAATTTTCAACTTTGACATTGAAATATATATATCCGAAAATTTCAGCAAATTGTTTTGTTTTGTACGAGTCAAAACGAGTCTTAAGCGTTATAAATTATTTCGACTTATCAAAAATATATTAGTATACTTTGATACTGACTAAGGGTATAATACGTGAAAAGCGGATTTGTAGCGACTAAAATATACCGCGTTTTCACAAAATTGCCGTAACTGTATTATTTAAGAAAAACTATATTATTTTTATTAGACAAGTGTTACGGTGAACAAGTGACCATATTGAAGGCTATCTTTAACGTTGACGTAGAACTTTTTGTAAAGAGATGTCTTCTAATAAAAGTGAGATCACCAAGCATATTTTCCAAAATGACAAACCCGTTTGTATAAGCGGTTGTAATGAATTAACTCTGGTTTACTTAAACTTTGCGAAATTCACTTTTAAACTACATTTTGGACAAAATCACCATATTTAATCTATATTTTTCTCTATGAACGAGACCTCTAGGATAAAAACTTAAATGCCAAAACTTTGAGATTTTGATACAAGCTTTCCAAAACCGTTGAGTTAAGTTTCATAGCGTTCGGCGTACACCATTTTCACGACAAGCTTTTTGAGGCCATTTTAGTCGCTTTCATGAAATTTCCAACGACATTATTTTATGACGAAAAGTTATAATTTCACAATAAATCATTAAGAAACTAGTGTAGGATGACATTTTGACGTAAATACTTGTAAAGTAATTTAAGAATGGTCAGAGGCGTCAAAAGTATTTTTAAATGAAAGAGTATTATTTTCAAATTCCGCAAATGGTATAAATAACATACGAAATGCATGCATAACATTACATCATAACTCATTACGTATCATATCATTCATAATAGGTCAAGATTAAAGGATCACGTTACATTTTAGTGTACTCACTCTTGTCATTGTACCTATTTCATCAAGTGAGTTTTCATAGCCCCGTCGTACATGTTTAATTATTTTCAAACCTACGGGGGAGAATACATTGCACAACATTTTATTACGATACCAAGTATGTTAAATTCATTTACATTGCTTAAGTTACCACATGCCAATTGAATGTCCCCATTATATTACATGAACCGTTAATCTTAGAAGCGAGGGTGAGTGGATAGATCTATCGAGGGTGACTCCTCCATCCGGGTTGGTGAATCCCACTAGTTAAATGCAGATGCATTTCATTTAATAACATTATTGAGTTTCACGGCAAACACTTTCTGTTGGAACATCATGAGCAGTCTAGTTTGGTGTCATGGACTTATAGCAATTGTAACATTTTTATGTGACATGATTGTCATACATGGTTTATACTTAGCGTGGTCGTATAAAACATTTACTTAAACCTATGATTTCTCACCAACATTATTGTTGACCGTTTTTAGCAATGTATTTTTAATTATCTAAGGTACTAATCATGGCATGGTTAAGGAACCCTCTTTGAGTCGCGGCGTCGACTTATATCATTGTATATTATGGCATTTTCTTTCAAAACATCGTTTGGACTTGTAATATACTTATATTTCCGCAAACTTTATAAACTTTTGGGACCTATGTTGTAACTCACGAATGTTTTAATTAAATATCCAGCGATGTGTTTTAGCGACACTTTAGGTGCGTTCAATATAGCTGTGATTGTGATGCTATGACGGTCAATCCCCGAGAATTCCATTCATTTTACCAAAGCAATTAATTTGGGGGTGTGTGATTGGCATCGAGCTTGATTATAGAGAACTAGGTTGCATCATTGACCCTAGACTATAGCTACATTATCATAGCATCTCATCATTTAATCATAAATGCATATTCACTTTTCATGCGGATTCATATACACTTTATTCGAGTTATTTACTTTCATTTCACATCGGTTGTCACAGAGATGTCTTCAGATTCACATCCCATTACTATATCATCGGACACTAACACGGAAGATGTCGATTGACCACTAACATGGATGATGCCTTATCACCCAGCACGAAGTCTTATCTGATTGGCTCTAATCCGGCCACTACCACTTATTTGGTGACACGGGCCCGAACCCTTTGAGGGAGGCGGTGGCACCTACTCCACATGTTAGCCACTCGCGACTGATATACACCATCACCACTACTATCATCATCATCATCCTCTTCGCATTATCTTAGGGATCCTATGCCTACATCGACTTGCCGCTCAAAAGCGTGCTCGTTTGACATCCGACACCACCTCTCTACGAAGCGAGCCACTGTAGGTTCGAGATGGCGGAAGCTCTAAAGTGCTGCTGCCGGATAGCCTTCTTGGGCGTTAGGAGCTCGTATAGATAGCCAGCAGATTCAGATAGAAAGGATGTTGCGGCAGTTGGAGGAACTGTCATTAGATAGAGTGGGGGCTATTGAGGAGGAGGTTGAGGGCCTCGTGATAGGTAGGGTTTCGATTGATTTGGCACACCAGAGTTTAGAGAATAGGCGGTTAGAAACGGGGCGTAATGCGAAGTTGAGGCGAGGAGATGCGAGTTATAAATGAGCGAGATGGCGCGGGGCGGAGATTCTGGCGTCGGCCGGGAGTTGTCACTAGTTCGTGAGTATAGTTACCTTCTGAGGTCAGATTGGAGAGTTGAGGAGTTTGGTTGCTAGCTTTTCGAGGTTGAATCTGAGGATCGGCCATGAGGAGACAGGAGGTGCCTAGTGTAGACTTTTATCATGTATAGTTTTGACTACTATTATCCTAGTCGCAGGGTGTGTGGTAGTTTAAAGAACTTGTTGTCTTTTGGTTGTTGTACAAACAAATATATCAAGTATTGACTCTACTATGTAGGAATGGTTTTATTATCTATGATATTGGTCCATGTAGGCCGAAATTTTCATGTATATTATCCACGTGTGTTGTGATTATATTTGTGATATTTCGTGATTGTTCCGTTGTGATTCCATTTACTTTATGCATGTTGTGGTTGTGGATATATATATGTGATGGTTGTTTCTACTTACGGGTTCTCATAATTGTTTCCTCTTGTGATTTTGAAGAGTAATGGCGCCAAAGAAAGCCACACCTGAAATGACTCAAGCGGCTATTCAAAAGTTGGTAAGGGATATCATAGCCGATGCTCTAAGGACTGAAAGGGAAGCGGTGGTATATATGCTTTATTTCTTGAGGCAGGCTCTTTGCCAACGCTAGAATTGAGGGAAGTACCCGAAGCCGCTAGGCTTCTTTGCTAACTTGTAGGAAATGCGGAGGAGGGTCAGGAGTTAAAAGGCTGTTAGTATAAGGATTTCAAAGTGGAGATCCCACGAAGTTTAGAGGTACCGAAGGAGCCATTGCCATGGTTCGATGGTTCGAGAAATTGGAGTCCGTGTTTTTGCTATGTAATTGCCCGGATGATAGCAAGCGTCAAGTTTGCTACGAGTACACTACTTGATGGGGCGTTGTCATGGTGGAACTCGTATGCTCACCGATGGGAATGGAGAATGCTTTCAAGCTCACTTGGGAGCAATTCAAAGGTTTGGTAACAAAAGTTTTGTCCTCTGATGCGAGGGTGAAGAAGTTGGAGACCGAATTCTATGAGTTGGTAACTATTGGGTATGATATTGACACTTACATTCGGAGATTCCAAGAATTGGCCGCGTTATGCCCGTCTATGGTTTCGGATAACGAGAAGTTACTAGAGGCTTTCATCGAGGGACTTCCCGAGGTTATTCAAGGAGATGTGACTTCTTTTGATCCACAAACAATTGAGGAATCTATTAGAGTGACTCAGAAGCTTATGGCACAGGTAGTGAAAAGAAGTAACCTCAACTACACC